>JARQOD010000002.1:206575062-206657308 GCA_033576555.1 Oophaga sylvatica
AGGAGAAATCAGGGCGGGAACATGCAAGCTGGAAACTCCATTTTGACTGAGGGCAAGATAGCTGCAGCAAGACAGAAAGTAAAATGGCTGACGAACAAACTGAGTTTCAGGAATATATACATAGAACCTTACATTACTCCCCCCTTAAGGACAACCTCCGGATGACCTCAGACCAGGCTTGTGTGGGTACCTCTGATGAAACTGACGGAGCAAGCGAGGAGCATTAACGTTATTGACCGGTTCCCATGAGTTGTCCTCCACTGGGTAGCCCTGCCATTTAATCAGATATTGTAACTGATTTCTATACAACCTGGAATCTAAAATCCTTTCCACCACAAATTCTTCCTGACCATCGACTAGCACTGGGTCAGGGCAAGGAGAGGAACGTCCAGGAAACGTATTGGGTGTCGCAGCCTTTAGTAGGGATACATGAAAGACAGGGTGGATTCTCATAGTTCTGGGCAGTTGAAGACGACAAGCAACGGCACTTAAAATTTTTACTGATTTTATAGGGTCCAATGTACTTATGTCCCAACTTAGACGATGGAATCCTTAACTTAAGATTTCTGGTTGACAGCCAGACCAAGTCTCCTACCTTGAAAGCTGGTGCAGGTTTACGAAATTTATCTGCTGCTTTCTTGTACCTTTCTTGAGCCGATTCCAGATTTTCCTTTAGAAGATCCATATTCTTCTGTAAAGACGTGATTCTTTCAGCTACTGCTGGTAAAGGCGTTTCTATGGGAAATCGTGGTAGAATGTTAGGATGATAACCTAGATTAGAGTAAAAAGGAGACTGTTTAGTGGAGGCACTCTGAGAGTTGTTATACGAGAACTCAGCTAATGGAAGTAGATCCACCCAATCATCCTGTAGGTGGCAGATAAAGCAGCGGAGATACTGCTCCAGGTTTGATTGGTTCGTTCGGTCTGTCCATTAGTCTGGGGATGAAAAGCAGAAGAAAGGTTTACTTTAATGTCCAATGCTGCACAGAAATTTTGCCAAAACCTAGAAGTGAATTGCACCCCTCGATCCGAAATAACCTCATCCGGTACTCCATGTAAGCGAAACACATCTTTAATCATCAAATCTGATGTCTGTTTTGCAGTGGGTAAGCAGACACAAGGGATAAAATGAGCTGCCTTTGTTAGACGGTCAACCACCACTAGAATGGTGTTCTTCCCCTGAGAGGTTGGTAACTCCACAATGAAGTCCATAGAAATGGATCCCCACGGGCGGGACGGGGTGGGAAGAGGCTGTAACAGACCAGTTGGTGAGGAGCGAGTGTTTTGCATCTTGCACAGACCTCACATGAAGTGACATAATTCAAAACATCCTTCCTGCAAGTGGGCCACCAAAAGAAACGAGAAAGAAATTCCTGTGTCTTTAGAATTCCTCTATGCCCAGCTATCTTGGAATCGTGAATGAGTTGCAATACTCTCAATCTGACTGTTTCAGGAATATACAGACGTTGTCCCTGAATCCACACACCATTCTTAAAGACAAGACTTACGTCCCTTGGGGGTTGTGCCAAAAAGGAATCCGCATGGTATGCTTCCTTGATGTCCTTAAGTAGGTCTTGATTATGAATTACTCCTAGGAATCTAGAGTCAGGAAGAATAGTCTTAGGAGCAGTAATTGGACGTGTCTCTGCTGAGTAAATCCTAGAGAGTGCATCAGCCTTTCCATTGCGCGATCCTGGTCTATAAAGATGATAAAATTAAATTGGTTTAAGAAAAGATTCCAGCGAGCCTGGCGAGGAGTCAGGCACTTAGCCGACCTGATAAACTCAAGGTTACGATGGTCTGTCAGGACGACTATTTGCTGTGCAGCTCCCTGAAGAAGGTGTCTCCATTCTTTGAAGGCGGCAATAATGGCCAACAACTCTCTATTGCCCACATCGTAGTTCCTCTCAGCCGAAGACAACTGCTGGGAAAAGAAGGCACAGGGATGCAAGACATTCTTCTCACCTGTTCTCTGAGAGAGTATAGCTCCAACGGCACAGTCTGAAGCATCCACCTCTATTATGAAGGCAAGCTCGGGGTTGGGATGTACTAGGATAGGTGCAGTGGTAAATTTATCTTTTAGACGGGAAAATGCTTCCTGGGCTTGGGGAGTCCAGGAAAACCTAGACTCTTTCCGGGTAAGTTAAGTGATAGGTGACACTACCTCAGAGAAATTTCTAATGAAACGTCTATAGAAGTTGGCAAACCCGATGAAGCGCTGTACCTCCTTCACATTTCTAGGACTTGGCCAATCCTTGATGGCTTGGGTTTTGCTTCCATCCATACTAATTCCTTGTGTAGACAGTACATACCCCAGAAATTGAATCTCGGTCCTATGGAATTCACACTTTTCAAGTTTGATGTAAAGATGATTTTGTCTTAGACGTTCCAAGACCATTCTCACATGTCCATGATGTTCCTCTGTGGAGTTAGAAAAAATTAGAATATCATCCAAATAAATTACCACGAATGTATCTAGGAGATCCCTGAAGATGTCATTCACCAAGTGTTGGAAAGTGGCTGGGGCGGTACTCAGACCAAAAGGCATAACTAGATATTCAAAGTGTCCATAGCGTGACCTGAATGCAGTCTTCCATTCATCCCCAGGTCTAATACGGACTAAGTTATAGGCCCCACGAAGATCTAGTTTAGAAAAAATTTTGGCATGTTGCACTCTCTCCAATAACTCAGGGATTAAAGGCAATGGATAACGGTTTCTAATAGTAACCTTATTGAGTTCCCTATAGTCTACGCATGGTCTCAGAGATCCATCTTTCTTCTTTACAAAGAAGATGGGTGCACCTGCAGGAGATGAAGAGGGGCGTATGAAGCCCTTGGCTAGATTTTCATCTATGTAATCCTTTAAAGCCTTTAGCTCGGGCCCCGCCAGGGGGTAGATCTTACCAAAAGGTATCTCTGCTCCAGGCAATAATTCAATTGGACAATCATATGGACGGTGAGGAGGAAGCTGGTCAGCGTTCTTCTTGTCACATAAATCCACATAGTCCTGGTATACAGCTGGTAGTTCAGGGACTGACATGATTCCTTTAGGAACAGAGCAAGCTGAAATTTTTGGACTCATCTGTTTCTCTGGAAAGTGTAATTCCTTGGTCTCCCAGTTAATGGTAGGATTCTGAGCCTGCAGCCATGGTAGCCCTAGAATAATGGGAAAGTGGGGAGAAGAGATAAGCATAAAGGACAGTTTCTCTTGATGATCTTTACCCATAAGAACCCTCAAAGGCTCTGTTTCCTGATCCACTGGTCCAGAGGTCAGCAGGGAGCCATCCACAGTTTCCATCTGTACTGGAGTAGCCTTCTTCACTGAACGTATTCCCTGTTTCAGAGCAAAGGAGACATCCATAAAATTTCCACTTGCCCCTGAGTCGATCATAGCAGAGCTAGACACCCAAGCTGAGTCAACCCAGAGTTTGATGGAAAGAAAGCAATGAGAATTGTTTTTCTTACAACTCAGCTGGGACACCGCTGAGGAAACTTGAAAAATGTCAGCGTTTACACAGTCAACGTCCTCAGAGGTAACGGAGTTTAAGTCCGAGAAATCAAGATCTGTTGCTGCAGATCTCTCTGGAGCCTGAGGCTCGGACCTGACAGATCCCCTCTCGCAACACTCACAATGAATGAGTGCTGCAGTAGTCTTACGAGAACGGCTGGGGCAGTTTATAATGAAGTGCCCTGACTTACCACAATAGAAACATAGATTCTCCTTAAAACGATGTTCCTTGCGTGCATCACTAACCCGTCGTTGTAAAGAGTCTACCTGCATGGGTTCAGGTTCAGGTTCCCGTGTAATCCTACTCAAAGGTTCCTTAGCTGGAGAGGAAGGTAGGAAAAGGTTAGTACGATTGCTTTCGAACCATCTCTCTTGCCTGCGTTCAGTCAGACGAGTATCAATACGGATGCAGTAGTTAATAAAGTCACCTAACGCAGTGGGAGGGTCGGCACGAGCAAGTTCATCCTTAATCAGTGGAGATAACCCCTTTCGAAAAATAGATTTTTTGGCGGAACTGTCCCAGGTGGTATCAAGGGCCCATCTCCTGAAATCCAAGGCATATTCAGCTACCGAGTGCTTACCTTGGCGCAAAGCTAACATGGCTGCTTCAGCTGTTGCACCTCGATTGGGGTCATCAAACACCTGCCCCATGGCTGAAATAAAATCATCAAGGTGATTCAAACAATCATCCTCAGTCTCAATCAGAGGGTTTGCCCACATTAAAGCCTTGTTGGTAAGCAACATAATTATAGTAAGCACCTTAGATCGTTCAGTGGGAAATTGTGAAGCATGTGCAGAAAAAAAAAGATTGCATTGATTAATAAATCCCCTGAATTTCTCACGTTCACCGCCAAAACGAAAAGGGGGCAACTTGGGAATCCCAGCACTCGGGGCTACGGCAGGAGCCTGGACTCGCCCCTCTAGAACCTCAATCCTGGCTCGCAAATCCTGGGTAGTCTGTCCAACCACTTGCAAATTGTGATTATTGAGGTCCTGTAGATTTGTAAAACGGGTCTTTATATTCTGCAAATCTGCAAGGATATTATCAGTCACTCCGCAAAGTTCCTTTATGCGGGCCTCCATTTTTCAGATCTTTTAAGACAGGATTACTGGAAGAAGAGGAGAGAAAAAAAAAACAATAGTGTTCACCTGTGGCAACACTGCAGAGAGAAAAAAAAATTAAGGGAACTGCTCACCTGGAATGGTTGTGAGAAGTCACAACCACTATCATCACAGAAAGTTTCAACCAGACATCTGATATCCAGAGTTACAGCAGACAAAAAAGAGAAAAGAAAGGAAAAAAAAAAAAAAAACAATAGTGTTTACCTGTGGTAACACTGCAAAAAGAAAAAACTTAAGGGAATTGCTCACCTGGAATGGTTGTGAGAAGTCACAACCACTGTCATCACAGAAAGTACAACCGGACATCTGATATCCACAGTACAGCAGACACAGCCTTCCAGACCCAGCAGACACTAACGTTTTGGCTTCAGAATCTTGTAATGTATGTAGTACAGTTCATATAGCGTCTTGTGCTTGGGTGCGATGAAAACACAGGAGTCACAGGTTTGATATAGAAAAGTCCTGTATTACTTCATACAAGTTGGCAGAAATAGTCACACAGTTTGCAGACACAGAAACAGGAGACACAGCAGGCCAGAGCAATCCAAGCTCAGCAATCACTCTCCAATACAGATTCAGGATCTTCTTCTCTGTTACCGTAAGTCCATGCAAACGTGGGTCTTCCAAAGAGCAGGGTCCAGAGTCCACAAGTGCTTCAGAGTTCCTCAGCAGGAATAGCTGGAGTACAAGGTCCAAGGCTTACAGGAGTCAAGTCACAGGTTCACTGCAGGCTAGATTCTGAAGCACTGATTGCTCAGCTGTGGCTGCTTAAGAAGCAAAGGAGAGAATCAGGGCGGGAACATGCAAGCTGGAAACTCCATTTTGACTGAGGGCAAGATAGCTGCAGCAAGACAGAAAGTAAAATGGCTGACGAACAAACTGAGTTTCAGGAATATATACATAGAACCTTACAGAGACAATGCTGGCAAACTGAACAGGTAATATGTAAATGCAAATGTGCATAATAAAGGAACCAACCTATTTGGAGTATGGAAGGGAGACCCCAACGGGCGTTTCACACCAATGCTTCTTTGGAGGGCATTGGTGCGAAACGTGCATTGGGGGTCTCCCTTCCATACTCCAAATAGGTTGGTTCCTTTATTATGCACATTTGCATTTACATATTACCTGTTCAGTTTGCCAGCATTGTCTCTCTTGGTCCTAGCATCTGCATTGTTGTCTTCCTTTTGTCATCATTACATTTATTACCATTCTGGTCAGCAATCTCTATTTATATACATAAGGATCCCCAGGTGTCCATTTATTTATTTATAAGTGTCTATTTATTCATACACATATTTTTCCCCATTTGTGGTCGGTCTGGTTTGGACCACCTTATATGCACTTTTTCGGCACTTTATAACTGATTAATTTCTTAGCACCTTATATTTGATCAACTATTTATATTTGTGGTTCCCTGTATATACTTTATTTATTGCTGTATCATTACATAGACATTGACTTCATGCTGAGATATACCAGCCCTTTTGGAAATTGTATCTAGATGTTGCTGATTCCCTTATATCTTTATGGTATTATTCGTTACCGTGTTGTTATTAAATTATTTATTTGTATCAATAAAATTTATTCAATTTTTTATTGCTCCATGTCCATTTGTTTTTTTCAGATATGGACTTTTCAAAAAGTCTGGTTTGGGACATGAACTTGACTTAAGACTCTGAACCCCATTCAAGTCAATGGGGACTTGAACTTCAGTGCTGTAAAATGGCTGTAAAATTGTTGGAGTAAGTGTTAGGGGCTGCAAAAGGAACCCAAATGGGGAAAGAGTGACAATTCCACTGCAAAAAAAATGTGAATAGGAAAATGATTTAAAGGGGTTCTATCACCATAGCATTCATGATAAAATAGGAAGTAAAAGAATAACAAAAATTTCAACAGTGCCCTTACAGAGACTGAGGCTTGCTATCTCCAGTCCAGTTATAAATTTCATCCACCGAGCATGGGCAAATTACCCCCACAGAAGCAGCTTACAAATTTCATCCACATTGCATGGGACACAGTACCCCTGTAAGGAGGAAGACCAGGCTGCAAGTACCTGCATTGAGCCGGGTCCGGAACTGCTGAGGCTGCATCTGCTGTTTCCCAGGGGGAAAGCATAAAAGACAAGACATGCCCCATGACCCAGGAAGAGGGGGCGTGTCTAGTCAGAAAACCCAGCCAGAAGCTGAGAGAGAAAGCATGCAAAGCTGCAGAGAGGCCCCCACCATCAGCGTGCGAGCAGCAGGGCAGGCAGAGCGCTCGGCACCCAAACCGCCGGCGCTGCGACGGACTGCAGCAGACAGACCCGGAGGCCTAGAGACAGTTTTGGCATGGGCAGGGGGCATGCAGCAGGCTGAGATGAGTGCTCCGTCCCCAGAGCACCGGTGCTGCACAGGCCTGCATCCGTTAACCCCCCTCTGCCAACCATGGGGACTTGAGAGAGAGAGGTGCAGGGTGCCCGGTGACTACCAGGGTAAGGCGGCGTAAGCTCCATGACCGTGAGTACAGCGCACGTGCCACATAAGAGGGACCGGGTACGGGATAGACACTGGCACACTGATTTGCCAGTTGATACTTGCCGGTCTATGTTGGACTCATCAACTTATGGACTAGGGGACAAGTGGAAGGTACCGGACACCGACCACTGCCGCCAGAAGACAGACCATCATTACCAGCAGGACCTTCTTGGACAAGCACCACGCCAGCTGTTGTCAGCGCTACTGACTTTCAAGCAGCAGCTGCAGTCGGAGAAACTTCTGACACGATAAGTGTACAAAAGAACTGCCGTTACCTTGTTCATTAACTCAGCATATCCTTTCCAATTGAACTGTTTATTTCCTCATTTAACTGTTTGCCTCACTGCATGGAGTATTCTGCTGTTAAGCAAAATTGTTAACCCTTGCGCTGCCTCCTGTTCGTCATTGTATCCTGCAACCTGCTCACACGCCTACAGAGGCAGCTTACAAATTTCACCCATAGAGCATATGGCACAGTACCTCCACATAATCTTACAAAAAATTACACCCACAGAGCATGAGGAAGAGTACCCCCATGGAAGCAGCTTACAAATTCCCCGGCACAGAGCACAGGGTCGGACTGAGGCAAAGGGACACTGGAGTATCCTCCGGTGGGCCCCGCCCCCAGCTCCAGCTCCTGCCTCCTTCATTAGTCCCTGAAAGAATAGGTCATGGGGGCCCTTTAAAAGCGTGTCCTAAGAGTTAATGCAGGCTGCACTCTCACCCTGACCACAGCCACACTCCCACTGTCTCTGGATTCAGGAGGTAGACATGCTTTGTGGGCGGTGATATGCACCCTGCACTGCTTTCCTGCTTTAGCTGTGTGTTGCTGTCTATAGCAGTGGATGGTGTCAGGTGTAAGCACGCTGTGCTCTCCTCCTCTGCTGTCCTGACTTGTAATGCCGGCTGTGTGGTGACACTCTCCCTGGAAGTGCCGGCTTCAGCTCTCCCTGATTGGGCTGCTGCCTGCTGCTAAAGTGCAATACATTTTTTTCTGGGTGAGTGTTCAGCAAATGTGTGTGTATCTGCTTGTGTGTGTGTGTGCTGTGTATCTGCCTGTGTGTATCTGCCTGTGTGTGTATCTGCCTGTGTGTATCTGCCTGTGTGTATCTGCCTGTGTGTGTATCTTCCTGTGTGTGTATCTGCTTGTGTGTGTATCTGCCTGTGTGTATCAGCCTGTGTGTATCTGCCTGTGTGTATCAGCCTGTGTGTATATCTGCCTGTGTGTGTATCTGCCTGTGTGTGTGTGTATCTGCTTGTGTGTGTATCTGCCTGTGTGAATCTGCCGGTGTGTGTATCTGCCTGTGTGTGTATCTGCCTGTGTGTGTATCTGCCTGTGTGTGTATCTGCTTGTGTGTGTATCTGCCTGTGTGTGTCTGCCTGTGTGTGTATCTGCCTGTGTGTATCCGCCTGTGTGTATCTGCCTGTGTGTGTATCTGCTTGTGTGTGTATCTGCCTGTGTGTGTATCTGCCTGTGTGTGTATCTGCTTGTGTGTGTATCTGCCTTGTATCTGCCTGTGTGTGTATCTGCTTGTGTGTGTATCTGCCTGTGTGTGTATCTGCCTGTGTGTGTATCTGCTTGTGTGTGTATCTGCCTGTGTGTATCTGCCTGTGTGTGTATCTGCCTTTGTGTGTGTATCTGCCTGTGTGTGTATCTGCCTGTGTGTATCTGCCTGTGTGTGTAGCTGCCCGTGTGTGTGTATCTGCTTGTGTGTGTTTCTGCCTGCATGTGTGTATCTGCCTGTGTGTGTATCTGCCTGTATATATATGCCTGTGTGTATATGCCTGTGTGTGTATATATGACTGTGTGTGCATATATGCCTGTATGCTTCCAGTCGGAGGGCAGTGCTCTGTGCTGTTTGGAGATTTTTACAGTTTCCGGGCGGTAAACACCGTTACCTATGGAACTGAGTAACTAAGTGATGAATTCTGTAGCCAGAATTGTATGGAAAGTGAGTGTTCTGCCGCTGTGCTCACCGCTGGTTTCGGTGCCCCGGTAGTGCTCTGTGATGGCAACTCATTGTGGAGTGTCTGTCCGTCACTATATGTGGGGGCCAGTGTCTGTCCGTCGCTATGTATGGGGGCCCCGTGTCCGTCCATCACTGTATATGAGGGGCAGTGTCTGGTTGTCACTGTATATGGGAGTCTCATGTCCATCTGTCACTGCGTATGGGGGTCCCGTGCCCATGAGCGGACGCGCATGTGTATGGGATGTGTGGAGCCATGTGTGTACGAAGTGTACGCAGCGGAGCTGCGTGTCTATGGGGTGTGCGGAGCGAGCTGCGTGTGTGCAAGGTGTGCGGAGCTGAGCCGCGTGTGTGCAAGGTGTTTGGAGCGGAGCCGTGTGTGTACGAGGTGTACGGAACGGAGCTCTGTGTGTATGAAGTGTACGGAGCCGTGTGTGTATGGAGTGGAGCCGCGTGTACGGAGCTGAGCCGTGTGTGTACGAGCAGAGCTATGTGTGCGAGGTTTACGGAGTGGAGCATGTGTGTACTGAGTGGAGCCGTGTGTGTGCGAGGTGTACGGAGCGGAGCCGTGTGTGTACGAGGCAAACAAAGCGGAACTGTGTGTGTATGAGGTGTGCGGAGCAGTCCGTGCACAAGGTGTATGGTGGGGAGCATTCATACCTCCCAACTGTCCCGAATCCAGCGGGACAGTCCCGATTTTGAGAGTCTGCCCCTGCTGTCCCGGCCAGGAGCTTTTCCCCGGACACAGGAGTACACGGTGGGGCACTGAGGAGCACTTTAAAACTCGCACGTGATGTTGTACCAGAAGTGACGTGCTAGAAGCTGACCGGAAATTAGGTAATTTCGGGAGGAGATTGTGATGGAACCATGGAGGCACTTCAGGGATTGCTTCAGATCCATCACGTGTCCTCCTCTAACAGCGCGGACATCGGGATCGCCTTGGAATCAGGGATGCCGGCCATGTGAGCGGATCATGACATGTCCTGCAGCAGGAGGCTCATGTGGGCGCTACAATGGGTGCCGGGCTGCTATAGTATCTTTATAGAATCTTTCTTTCTCTCTCTGTTCTTTCTTTCCCTGTTCTTTATTTCTCTCTCTTTTCTTTCTTTCCCTCTCTTTTCTTCTCTCTCTGTTCTTTCTTTCTCTCTCTGTTCTTTCTTTCCCCCTTTTTTTCTCTTTCTTTCTCTCTCTGTTCTTTCTTTCTCTGTTCTTCCTTTCTCGCTCTCTCTGTTCTTTCTTTCTCTCTCCCTCTCTTACTTTCTCTCTCTCTCTGTTCTTTCTCCCGCTCTGTTCTTTCTTTCTCTTTCTCTCTTTGTTCTTTCTTTCTCTCTGTTCTTTCTTTCCCCTCTTACTTTCTCTCTCCCTCTCTTCTTTCTTTCTCTTCTTTCTTTCTCTCTCTCTGTTCTTTCTTTGTTTCTCTCTCTGTTCTTTCTTTTTTCTTTCTTTCTCTCTGTTCTTTCTTTCTCTCTTTGTTCTTTCTTTCTTTCTCTCTGTTCTCTTTCTCTCTCTGTTCTTTCTTCCCCTCTTTCTTTCTCTCTCCCTCTGTTCTTTTCTTTCTCTTTCTTTCTCTCTGTTCTTTCTTTGTTTATATCTTTCCCCTCTTTCTTTCTCTCTCTGTTCTCTTTCTTTCTCTCTCTCTGTTCTTTCTTTCCCCTCTTTCTTTATCTCGCTGTTTTTTCTTTCCTTCTTTCTTTCCCCTCTTTCTCTGGTCTCTTTCTTTCTCTCTCTCTGTTCTTTCTTTCCTTCTTTCTTTCCCTCAGTTCTTTCTCTCTCTCTGTTCTTGTTTTCCTCTTTTTATCTCTTTCTATCTTTCTTCTTTTTCTCTGTTCTTTCTTTCTCTCTCTGTTCTTCCTTCCTTTCTCTCTCCATCTCTGTTCTTTCTTTCTTTCTTTCTTTGTTCTTTCTTTCTTTCCCCTCTTTCTTTCTCTCTCCCTCTCTGTTCTTTCTTTTTCTTTCTCTCTCTGTTCTTTCTTTGTTTCTTTCTCTCTGTTCTTTCTGTTTCTTTCTTTCTTTTTCTCTCTGTCCTTTCTTTCCTTCTTTCTTTCCCCTCTTTCTTTCCCTCTGTTCTTTCTTTCTGTCTCTCTCTGTTTTTTTCTTTCTCTCTCTCTGTTCTTTCTCTCTCTCTGTTCTTTCTTTCCCCTTTTTTTCTCTTTCTTTCTTTCTCCCTCTCTGTTCGTTCTTTCTCTTTCTTTCTCTCTCTGTTCTTTCTTCTCTCTCTCTGCTCTTTCTTTCCCCTTTTTTTGTCTCTTCTATCCTCTTTTCTTTTTTCTCTGTTCTTTCTCTCTCTCTCTTTGTTCTTTCTTCCTTTCTCTCCCCTCTCTGTTTTTTCTTTTTTTCTTTCTTTATCTTTGTTCTTTCTTTCCCCTCTTTCTTTCTCTCTCCTTCTCTGTTCTTTCTTTCGTTTCTTTCTTTCTCTCTCTGCTCTTTCTTTGCTTCTTTCTTTCTCTCTCTCTCTGTTCTTTCTTTGTTTCTTTCTTTCTCTGTTCCTTCTTTCCTTATTTCTTTCCCTCTGTTCTTTCTTTCTCTCTCTGTTATTTCTTTCTCTCTCTCTCTTTGTTCTTTCTCTCACTCTCTGTTCTTTCTTTCTCTCTGTTCTTTCTTTCCTTCTCTGTGTTCTTTCTTTCCCCTTTTTTCTCTTTCTCTCTTTCTTTCTCTCTTTGTTCATTCTTTCTCTCTCCCTCTCTGTTCTTTCTTTCTCTCTCCCTCTCTGTTCTTTATTTCTTTCTCTCTCTGCTCTTTTTCTCTTTGTTCTTTCTTTTTCTCTCTGTTCTCTTTCTCTCTCTGTTCTTTCTTTCTTTCCTCTCTTTCTTTCTCTTTCCCTCTCTGTTCTTTCTTTCTTTATTTCTTTCTTTATTTCCCCTCTTTCTTTCTCTCTCTCTATTCTTTCTTTCTCTTCTTTCTTTCTCCCTATCTTTCTATTCTTTCTCTCTCTGTATTCTTTCTCTCTTTCTATTCTTTCTTTCTCTCTCTATTTTTTCTCTCTTTTATTCTTTCTTTCTTCTCTCTCTCTCTATTCTTTCTTTCTTCTATTCTTTTCTTTCTATTCTTTCTTTCTCTCTCTATTCTTTCTCTCACTCTATTCTTTCTCTCACTCTTCTTTCTCTATTCTTTCTTTCTCTCTATTCTTTATTTCTCTCTCTCTGTTCTTTCTTTCTTTCCCCTCTTTCTTTCTCTGTTTCTGTTTTCCCTTTCTTTCTTTTTCTCGGTACCAGTCAGTGTGCCCACAGTATCAGCCACTGTGCCCTCAGTATCAGTCAGTGTGATCAGCAGTGCTAAATGGGTGCAGTTGGGGCGTGGAAATGGGTATGACTAGTTGTGAAATAGGTGTGTTTGGGGCGTGGCCTAAAATTTGAAGCAGCAGGCAAAGAGCGCCACAGCCTTTGTCCCTCTTTCCCTTCTTCAAAGGTTGGGATGAATGATGGTGGACCCCAAGAATGATTTTTCTCTGGTGGGCCCAAGGTACTCCAGTCCGACGCTGACAGAGATGTTTCTACATTTCACAGTTCCAAAATTTCAGCTCCAGTTGTGTACATTACAAATGCTGCCAATGAAAAGCTGGTAGCTTGATATTGGATCGAGCTGGCGATCCAGCAGGAGGCTTGCTACCGGCAGTCCAGTTAAAAATTTCACCCACAGAGCATGTGGCAGAGAATCCCTGCAGGAGCAGATTACAAATTTCACCCACAGAGTCAAATTTTTATCTTCAGTAGCTTACAGTAGAGCAGCCGCAGATAAAAATTTCATAGTTTGATCCTGGATACAGATGGTGGTCTGTCACAAGGCTTGTTACCATCAGTCCCAGCTTAAGGGTCCCGGGGGCCCGAAGTGTTCTGCCTTGAAAAAGATGGTATTCAAAGCAGGCAACCACGCCTGAATACTTCAGCTGCGAATAATGGAATTGTACTCTGTTTCTATATTCTTGTGTTTGAAATGGGGCCATAATTAAGAGGGAACCCTGTGGAACACAAAGTGAAGTAACTGGAGGCATTCTCAGCCATCCAATCTCAAACCGCCCACAAGTGGGGTTGTAGAGTACACATGGGTAACAGAGAATCAGGGTTCTATTTCAGAGAGGCAACCTGACAAAGGTGTACCACATCCAAGGAAGGCAGCAATAAAGCAAATGAACCACTTCTTAACTGAATCAGCAGTTAATGTAGTGAGACAAAATAGCCATCCATTGCAATTTAGAGGGTCTGTATTTGGAATGCATAGTTAAATCCTTTAATAAGCAATAAACCCAGACACAAGGGTGTCACGCTGTCTAATGATCTGACTACAATGTCAGTAAACTATTTATACAGGAACCACACTCAATACAACATATAGTTTAGCAACATCAGAATGTAAGTATAAAATAGATTTACCTGACACAATATCAGCAGAACTTAGGGTTAATCTTGAGGACTAGATGTGCAGAAACGATATCAGTTGAACTCAGGGTTAATCTTGAGGACTTGATGAGCTGTAACAGGAAAGAGGAGGACCGGGGTCTAACCTGACCCTACACTGGGGTCCTAACTAATCCCTTACCTTGGAGGTACTGATAATGGTTCAGAGGTCCAAGTCTCCAGCCTAACCCTGTCTCCTATCAGACCCTGAACCCTGTAATCAGTCCTAAGAAGGATCCTGATTACCACCAAAGGGATAGGGGCTGATCTCAGCTAAATACACAGATTAGACATATAAGACAGACAGGATAGCACTCTCTTGCATACACACTCAAACACCGAAGGAACATAAATGGTCTGGGAAATAAACTCTAAGCAACTTAAAACAACTAAGGAGCTCTCAACTAGAGTCTATACAGAATTCCTATCTGTGATCTGCATGAAGGGTTTCACTGGCAACTCCCAAAGCAGACAACCAGAAACTTAAAGGAAACCAATCAACAAATAATCAATTGCAGCCGGGAGAAACTGCACCCAGTCCCAGCACCGAGCACAGACAGAATTAACTCCCTAGCTGCCAAACACAAAGAAACAGCAACTCAGCTGTGAGAAGTCAAAATGTGCAACCGCGACGATCTTCGTGGCAATGCACACATGACAAAGGGTAGAGTAAAAAAAAATTTTAGGCATACTACTTATACAGGTATGGCTACAGAGTACACAGAGGCTTTTGAGCATATACCCCCAGAAAAGCTATTAGCAAATTTCACCCAAAGAGCTTGTTTCCACATTTCCTCCACAGAAGCTGATTACAAATTTCACACACAGAGCATGTTTTCACATTTTCCCCAGAAAAGCTGATTAAAAATTTCACACCCAGACAATAGGGAACAGTACCCACAGGCATGGTTGCAGAGTACACACAACAGCTTAGAGGCACAGTACTCCCACAGATATGGGTTAAAGAATACACACAACGGCTTTTGGCACAGTACTATCATAGACATGCTTTCATTAAGAGTAGAAAAATATGTTTAAACACACATCATTCCCACCAACACAGTTGTAGATTGTAAAACTTTTGGTTACGCACGGTACTATCATAGACAAGGGTGAGAGTACACAGAGACAGGTTTTGCCTGTGTGCAGGTTACCAAAAACAAATACTGTCCTTCACCACAGCTGTGCCCTTTCCCTATGCTAAGCAGAGTAGAAATAAAACACAAAAATCTAGATGGGGCCGGAATAGGACGCAGCTAGAGAAGGCCCTCCCATGACTGCGGTGGGCGGAGAGGTTTAAAATGTAACAGTGTTTATGGGGGCATTAAAATGCTTGGCTGGGGGACGGGGTTTTGGTGGGGAGTGGGAGGTGTTGCCAGGGCAGTGGGGCAAAAAGTGCGGGAGAAGCCACCATTATTTCTTGTGAAGCCAGGAAGGACGGAAGCAAAGCATGAGAGTACCTTATGGAGTCTGCTGATGATATGTGGTCCAGGCTGCGGAACGTGGCAAGGTCCAGGAGGGGAGGATAGCTGGAGGCGCAATTAGCCTCCCTCCTCGGGGCCAATGGCGAACCCGGGACAAGTCAGCGGGGGAGGAGGATCAGGCCCCCAGAGAGGGTCTCCCCGGAAGTGACAGCGCGCAGCAGGCACAGGTTGCTGAGGATGCAGAGTGCAGCGGTGTGGCTTCCCCCCGCAGCGCTCGGTCCGGCAGGAATTCGCCCAGCCTGCCTGCAGGCGCGGGATGCCGACGCTCGACTGCCGCACTGGAGGTGCAGGCCCGACCGGAAGTTGGGTCTTCTTCGGCGGCGGAACGAGCGGTGGAGTGTCCAACGGGCGCACGAACTCACGGCCAGGCCGCAGATCACCGGTGGTGCAGAGGCCTACAGCGACTGCAACAGCGGGGGCAGGTGACCTGGAGTCGGTGCAGGCACCAGGTACCCCTCTGGAGTGTCGGGCCAGTGTGCCTGGCAGGAGGAGTAGTAGGCAGTCCGGGTCAGCGGGCGGGCAGGGCCTTATGACGAGGTTCTGCCTGGCCCCGTAATGCAGCGTGGCAACAGAAGAGCGGTGGGCAGCAGCGGAGACCTGCCTGCCAGCCCGGCAGAGAGGGAGATGGATCGGGCAAGCGAGTCTGAGTCCGGGATTCGGTCCAGGTCACGTCTGGGCAGGAAGTCGTCTGTTCGGCACAAAGCTAACACGTCGGTCCCCCCTGGTGACATGGAGGCCAGGGGCGCAGGCCAGGAGCGCGACAGTGGACCAGAAGAGTCAGAGTCCGGAAGTGAGGACTGCAGCGATGGGGCGCAACTGGATTCTGGAGTTTCGGCTGGCGGGGACACAGCACTCGCGCAGCTACGTGAGTATGGCTCTATGTCGTGTCTGTTGCCCACAGGGGCAAGTGTTCAGGAAGTTAGGGGGAGTCAACAAGGTAGGTCGGATGAGAGGGGTCTAATGGGGCAAAGTGGGGTGTCACAGTTTTTGAGGAGGCTTGAAGGGGGGTAGTGAATGGGCCTACATGTTCACCGTTGGGGGCATGGCTGCTGGGGCAGGGAGTCGTTGCCAATCTGGGAGTGAGTCATTGAGGCCTGCGGGTGGCGTGGAGTCAGTGGCTTCGGGGGTGTCTGTCTCGGTGCAGACGGAAACTGGCAAAGGGGAGTCAATTAAGCTGGATGATAGAGCAAAAGGGGAGGTGTTATGTTTCGGTAGCTGAGGAGAAATTATAAAAATAGCAAAAATAGCAATACACCAGAGAGGCTGGAAACTACTGGATTGCAGTACCCTAAACTAACTTCCACACTAGAAGTAGCCGTGGAGCGTACCTACGGTGATCCTAGATGCCTCGTCACAGCCGGAGAGATAGCTACACCTAAAGGCATAAAGATGAAAGCTATCAGCCCCGTAGCAGACCCTCCAAAGAAATAGGAAGCCCCCAAACATGTAATGGCGGTTAGACAAGAAGAAAATACGGACATAGACAGAAAATAGAATGAGCAAACGCTGGGGCCCAATCTGTCTAGATAGAAAAGTATAGGAAAGAATTCTGACTGCAACCCAAAAAACCCTGACAAAAATGCCAACACTTCTGATTAACAAAAAACCTGAGACCACACGATCTCTACCACCTAAATCAGATCTCTGTTGTAACACACAGCAATTCAGCAAAAAAAGTGACAAAGGAACAGAGCAAAAGTGCAAATACAAAATGAGCACAATTGCAGTGCCAGGCCCCAAAAGGGGACCAGGCAAAAGTCCACTGCAAGCAGCAAACAAACAAGGAAAATCCAACCAGAGGAAAAAAAAAGCAAATCACTTATCTGAATGAGAGCAGGAATGCAAGCTGAGCTCCAAGCAAGACCAGGAAGAACAATTGATTACCGGCAAGGCTGAAGGGAGTTCAGATCACTTATATCAGATCATTCAGAGCCAGCAGAAGGCCATTCAGCAATTAGTTCATTACCCTCAGCAACTACCGGAGGGAGCCCCAGCTCAGAAGTCGCCTCCAGAGTATTCACAACAGGGAGGTCTATGTATGTTTTGAGGGGCCCATGGGTGCACATTTGAAAAAAGAGGTCAAGGAAAAGATATGGTGGGACGAATATGTGGAGATATTCTCTCTTCTACCTCTTGAGAAATTTAACTTGGACAAGGTTTAGAAGGATGACAGCAAGAAGGAAGAGGAGGAGAAGCGTAGGTGTTGGCTGATTCCACAAACTTTCACAAACTGGTTACAGGCCTTTGCGATACTTGCGAGTGTCGTAGGGGAGAAGTTTCCAGAAAATTGCCCTGGCTTGTTTTGCTACTTGGACGCTATAGGGGAGGCGCATAGGACATATGGGGGCAAACATGACTGACGTATGACGAGCAATTTAGGCAACGCAAAGCGGTCCGGCCAGAGATAAAATGGGACCAGAAGGACATTGGGCTTTGGCTGAAGGTTATGGCTCCAGCCAGGTATGGGCAGCCCTTTCATGGGGCCGGAAGTGGCGGTAGTCAGCAGTCGGGACATGGAAGCGGTAATCAGGGGACGCAGGCAGGAAAGGATAAATCAGGAACTTGTTGGCAGTTTAACAACGGCCAGTGCAAGTACGGGAGCAGTTGCAAGTTTAAGCACGTGTGTTTCCACTGTAACAGTACCTCACATGGATTGTCCAAATGTTTCAAGAAAGGGAAGGGAAAACCCGCCGTGGGTTCTGGTCAAGGGGGAGAGCCCAGTGAGACTTCAAGAGATGGCCCCCTTTCTAAATAGGTACCCGGATAGGGACAAGGCACGGGTGCTGCTGGATGGTTTTGCAGAGGGTTTTAGGATCTCTCCCCCTGGGCACTCGGTCCCTTTATGGTTAAGAATTTGCGTTCCGCACTGTTGCACTCTGAGGTTGTTAGGGCGAAGTTAGCAAAGTAGGTCGAGTTGTGTAGGATGGCGGGTCCATTCCCAAGTTTGACAGTTTCAGGGGCAGTTATTTCCTCTTTGGGAGTTGTACCAAAAAAGGAGCCTAATAAATTTTGTTTGATACAGCATTTGTCATACCCAAAGGGTTTTTCGGTGAATGATGGTATTGATCTGGAGTTGTGTTCGGTGGAATATACGTTGTTCAATACGGCAGTGCAGTGGGTGCGCAGGTATGGCGTTGTTGGCAAAGACGGATATTGAGTCCGCTTTCCATTTGCTGCCTGTTCACCCGGTCAGTATTCCGTTGTTGGGGTGTTTTTGGGATGGGGGTTATTATCTTGACAGATGTTTACCGATGGGGTGTGCTATTTCATATTCTTTGTTTGAGACATTCAGCACATTTTTGGAATGGGTGATAAGGGACGTGACCGGAGTTCAGTCGGTCATCCATTACCTGGATGTTTTTGTTTATAGGGCCCCCAGGCTGGGGGCATTGCTTTTTGGAAGAATAGTTCAAAAACCGATCAGTTGGGAAGAGGCATACGGGTTGTTTTGGGGCACGTTTAGGGGTCGCTAATGTGTCCGCAGAGGTGTTTAGAGAGATATTGGCAGTTGTGGCATGGAAGGGCAAGCCCGTTGTTATGTCACTTGGAAGGGGCATTTTTGTCTCGTTTCCAGTTTGTAACTGTCTTGAAGAAGGTGCTGCGAGAGTTGGGCCTCGATCCAGGAATATATGGGTCGCACTCTTTCAGGATTGGGGCTGCTTCAGAGGCTGATAGTTTGGGCTTCGGCGGGAACGCGATAAGGCATATTGGCAGGAGGAGCTCCAACCGTTACTTAACGTATGTACGTCATTAATGATGGTGTTGCACTGTTGGATAGTGTTTTATGTGCTCTTGTTATATGTATTTCAGGTGGTGACCCATTTCTAGCATGGATCTTTGGACACTCGTTCATGCACGGGGGGGTGCTGCGAGCGGACGTGAGGCCGGAAGGTCGGCAACTGGGTTTCGTGCGAGAGCAGGTGGTGATTCGCTGGTTGGGTTTTAGGGGAAAAGAAAGCAATAGTGAATATATAAAATATAACTTTTAATAGTATACATTAAAATAATTATAGGATGTGTCACCCAATAATAAAAAAGGTGTCAGATCAGTGGGCAATACATGTGCCCTGTGATAGATACTGATGCAGACAACAATTACAGGATAAGAATTGCCACTAATGATACTTAAAGTGACAACCGTATGTCTAGGTGCTACCACATGGGGAGACTAACAAAATATACCCTCCAAAGATTCAATGGTTAACACACAAAGGGAATTAACAAAGTATAACCCTCCAAAAATTAATTGGCTAACACCAGACAACACATACATAACACATGATGTGGTAAATAGTAACAAAATAAACACATAAGGTGAGAAAGGAAATGGAACAATCTCACCCTTGATGTGTAGAAGAGGCGGGAGCCTTTGCAGGAACCATATAGTGTTCAGAGGGTCCCTGGTGCGTCAATGGGAAGACAATCCCCTGTCATTCCCTAAGGGGCTAACAAATGACTATACCCCCAGCTCCCGCCCTAACAAGGGCAGTCCACAGCTAGCCCTACACAGTAGTTCGCCCTGCACTTTCCCTATGAAGATGTCCCGACGCGTTTCTCTTTAATAGATTCATCAGGGGACTGACTTAAGCTGAAGTGCAATAGTGTTATAGTGGAGAGACAAGACCCTTCTGCTCTCAAATGCTGTCTGCAGAGAGCAAAAGTGGCTGAGAGGGCGTTTATATAAAGTGTGATGTGATCCATCACTTCCTGAATGATAATCCAATAAATCGCTCTGATTACCTTAGGGAACAGGGGGTCAAATCCCCTCTGCCACGCACACACGAGTCGCCATGGAGTGAAATCAGCTGGCTTCTGATAGTGGAACGCACGCCAGTATAGAGTGCCGTCAGTGGAATGCAAGGGGAGAGACTAATGAGTCACATTACCCCATAATGACGCCCACACTGACGGCCAGCCCACCGGAACTGCTAGAGCAGCGTTGGAATGAACACGCATACATAGTGGAACGCACGCCAGTATAGAGCGCCGTCAGTGGAACGCAAGGAGAGAGACTAATGAGTCACATTATCCTATAATGACGCCCACACTGACGGCCAGCCCACCGGAACTGCTAGAGCAGCGCTGGAATGAACACAGCGTCACACACAGAGGGGCCATGAATGACAAGCCACCCAGGCTCAGACTTGGCACCGCCCACAACCAGGGCACGCCTCCACAAACAGCGCAAACAACGCTGAGAAGGGGGCGGCATCAGGACTAAGTGGGCGTGCACATATAGAACACACTGGGAGATAGACCCCTTGCTTCCAAGTGTGACGCCCAACAGGAAGCCACACCTCCCAACATAATAACAGGGCACGTAATATAGCTAGTGCTTCACTGTAAGGGGGAGGATTTGAACAAAGGCATCTACATGAAGTGCGATTTAGCAGATAAGGAGGTAGAGTATCAGGATGAATGTGCAACCTAACAATTAAATAAGATGGATAAACCTGTAAATAATACACACTTATTCAATATACATATGAAGATATAAGACACAGAGATGATTCTCCTGTTAATGAAAAAAACATACAGTGGTATTAGATCTATCAAAAAATTAACCTATATAGAAAAAAACAAAACAATAGGTCCAATATAGAATTAGTTACCAGTGGGCACATATTCTATCAGATCTATAATAATACCGAACAAATACCCATAAAGTAAAGTAAAGGGTCAGTTCAAAAAGTGTATGTGTAGAAAATGAACATATGTATAGTGTGTATAAATAAATAGATAACGGAACCAAAATTGGATCAGGACTAATTATGAAATATATGTGAAAATCCCAAAACTGAGGGTGACAAATTAAGATTATTGGCAAAAATTATTCGAAACAGTGGGTCGGAAACAAAAGGTCAACAGAATGAAAGAGGAATTAAATGAAACAACCAAAATTAATCTGGTCATTCAAGCCTTTGGGAGAAATCGTATTCAAATAGAAAATCCACTTGGCCTCCCTCTGTAGTATTAGTTTGTCCCAATTGCCCCTCTGGGGGGTTTGACAACTTTATCAATAGCCATGAATTTGATACTATTAGTTTTCCCTTCGTGGAAGCCATTAATATGTCTGGAGATGGAAGTGTCCCTTTTGTGTGTGATGTCACCAACATGATCACCATTCTCCTTTTAAATTCACGAACAGTCTTCCCCACATATTCAAGGCCGCAAACACAAGTGGCCTTGTAGATAATCCCCTTCATGCTGCAATTCATGAAGTGTTTGATGGAGTACTTCCTACCTGACACGTTACTCACAAATGTACTACCAGTATCAACATGTTGGCAGGCCACGCAATGTCCACATCTATAGCAACCAGTCACACTACTGTGTAGCCATGTTTTAGTAGCTGGAGCAGAAAAATGACTGTGAACAAGTCTGTCATTTAAGGACCGTGCTTTCCTGTAGGTGACCAATGGATCATTATCAGAAACGGCGAGATGTCACTATCCATCTGTAAGATGGACCAATGTTTCTTGATGATATTTCTGACTTGTACAGAACCATTATCAAATGTGGTAATGAATCTCAGAGCATCATTATCAGGTTTATTTTTCTTGACTGGATTTAGTAATTCAGGACGAGCACATGACTTAGCATCCTGATATGCCTTTGTGAGAACGTGACGGGGATAACCTCTGTCAAGGAATCTGTCCCTTAGTTCCTTAGCCTGGAACTCAAAGGACGAACTGTTGGAACAATTCCTACGTACTCTTAGGTACTGCCCTTTGAGGATACCCCTTTTCAGATGTATGGGATGATGACTACTCCAGTGTAGTAATGAATTAGTTGATGTGGGCTTTCTGTACGTAGAGGTCATCAACTCACCACTCTCACTCTTAACGATGAGTATTTCAAGGAACGGTAATGTATTTTCCTCAATCACTGATGTAAAAAATAGCCCAATATGATTGTGATTGAGACTTGTCACAAATTTATTGAATCCCTCAATGGAGCCTCTCCAAACTATAAGGATATCATCTATGTATCGTAACCACAATTCAAAGGCACGATACATAGACGAATCGGGATCCTCAACATCAACCCAGATCATAGTCTCCTCCCACCAGCCAAGGAGGAGATTTGCATAGGCCGGGGCACAGGGACTGCCCATTGCAGTCCCCCTTAGCTGGTGGTAGACTACATGGTTGAAAACAAAGTAATTGTGCGTAAGACAAAAATGAAGAAGCTTCAGAACAAACTGGTTGTGTTCCTGAAATTGGCAACCTCTCATGTTCAAGAAACGACTTACTGCTTCCAGACCAAATTCATGTGGAATGGACGAGTATAATGCTTCCACGTCTATACTTGCCAAAAAAGATTCAGGGCTGACAGAAAGACCATCTAAGCGACGAAGAAGATCCGGCGTGTCACATACGAAAGACTGTAAAGAAGACACAAAAGGGGACAATATCCGATCTTTTGGGTTTTAGGGGGAAGTCGTGGAGTAGAGTTTTGCCTGAATTTTACAGAGCTACCCATCTGGATAAATCCCTGGACATTTTGGTTATCCATGCGGGAGGTAATGATTTGGGTGTTCGACCTGTTCGGGAGTTAATTAGGGTCATACGTTTTGATTTGTTGATGTTGTGGACATCTTTTCCGGGGGTGTTCACAGTGTAGTCCGATATTGTTCCCAGTAAGAGATGGAGGCAAGCTAGGTCCTTAAAGGGAATTAATAGGGCCAGGGTAAAACTAAACAGGGCAGTGGCGGGTTTTGTATCGAGGAATGGGGGCTTAGGCATGAGGCTCTTCGAGTTGGAGGTCGGAGTTGGTAATTCTTGGTTGGAGGATGGGGTACATCTTAATGCCATAGGTATTGATTTATGGGCATTGGCGATTCAGGAAGGGATCGAGAGAGCCTTGGTTTCGTTGGGGCACTCACGAGCCTGAGGTTGTCAGGGCTGTTCGTGGTTGGCGGGGGTGGGGTTCTTGGAGTTGGCGATGATTGATCGGGGGAAGGAATTTTAAGGAAAATTCCAGGCACTTTAAATTATGTGGGGGTTGATCTGGCATTTGTTTTTGGGCTCTGGACGGGGTTTTACCCCGGGAGTCTTGGTGGTTAGTCTTCCCGGAACAGGAGGTACGGTGCCCTCGAGCTGGAGTGTAAGAACCCCCCCCTCATAATTTTGTATACCTAATAGTATTATTATGGATTATTGTTATATGTTATTTTGTTAATAAAACTGGCCGCTGTGGCCAAAATTATCCAAACAATTAAGTGGTTGCGTTTTTATTGAAGGGATTGTCACCGGGGGGTTATGGAGCCTCAAGTGGACTTTAAGAAGAAGCCGGACTTGCCATACGCGGTCATGAAGCAGGAGAAACAGGTCTAAGTGAAGTGTGAAGCGGACATGGCAGTATAGGTGGAAGAGGCAGGGCAGCACGGTGGCTCAGTGGTTAGCACTGCAGCTTTGCAGTGCTAGGGTCCTGGGTTTAAATCCAACCAAGGTCAACATCTGCACAGAGTTTGTATGTTCTCCCCGTCTTTGCGTAGATTTCCACCAGGTACTCCGATTTCCTCCAACACACTCCAAAAAGACACACTGATAGGGAAATTAGATTGTGAGCCCCAATGTGGACATTGCTGATAATGTCTGTAAATCGCTGTGGAATTAATGGCCCTTTATAACTGAGTTAAATGAAATAGTCAAGGGAGGAGTAATCCAACTCAAATTTATTGGTATTTTTGTTTTATTTTCCTTATGGAACAGACATAAAACAACCTACAATTTACTACACTAAATTAGCAATCTATAGCCAGGAAGTATACGTCCAAGTGGATGAAGAGGTGGTCGTGGCACTATGGGTGAAAGAGGCAAAGGGGGGTAATCCAAACATTTTTTGTTGTGTGTTTCTTTTTTTTTGTTTCAGAAATAACTTAAAACAACCTAGATTTCAGAAAACTAAAACTAGCTATCTAGAACCAGAATCGGTGACACTGGTGGTGGTGGTGATGCTGTTGCATCCTCCTTTTGCAGGAAGGCAGGTGGCCCTGTTGATAATGAGTAAAGGAAAAGGCCGAGACTGCAGCAGAAGTTGAAGCAGGAGGAGGCTCAGATCTGTTATGCTTTTAAAGGTGTGTACTCCACTGCACCTTGTGCTTGGAATTCAGATGCCTCGTCATACAGGTATTGCTCAAGTTCAGAATATGCATGCTTCACTTCAGGGTCTGATGGCACAGCATGCAAACCACCTGTTGCTTGTCAGCAGCACATCCCCTGAAGCAATGCCACATAAGGAAGTTCTTTTGAGTTGGCTTTGGTGTGCTCATTCCAGTGGAGCGGTGGGCAGTTGCAGCCTACATAATAGCTAGGGGCTGCCTGCTTTGCCTTTGCACCCTGCTCCCTCTTTTGCTGTGCTGCTGCATAGCCACCTCCTCTTCCTCCGAACTGTGCATGTCATTAGAATGATGTCACGCTGTCTAATGATATGTATACAATGTCAGTAAACTATTAATACAGGAACAACACTCTATACAACAACTAGTATAGCAACATCAGCATGTAAGTATAGAATAGATTTACCTGACACGATATCTGCTGAACTCAGGGTTAATCTTGAGGACTTGATGAGCTGAAACAGGAAAGAGGTGGACCGGGATCTAACCTGACCCTAAACTGGGGTCCTAACTAATCCCTCACCTTGGAGGTACTGATAATGGTTCAGAGGTCCAAGTCTCCAGCCTAACCCTGTCTCCTATCAGACCCTGAACCCTGTAATCAGTCCTAAGAAGGATCCTGACTACCACCAAAGGGATATGGGCTGATCTCAGCTAAATACACAGATTAGACATATAAGACAGACAGGATAACACTCGCTTGCATACACACTCAAACACCAAGGAACATAAATGGTCTGGGAAATAAACTCTAACCAAGTTGAGCTTAGAACAACTAAGGAGCTCACAACTAAAGTCTATACAGATTCATTCCTATCTGTGGTCTGCATGAAGGTTTCACTGGCAACTCCCCAAGCAGACAACCAGGAATTTAAAGGAAACCAATCAACAAATAATCAATTGCAGCCGGGAGAAACTGCACCAGTCCCAGCACCGAGCACAGACAGAATTAACTCCCTAGCTGCCAAACACAAAGAAACAGCAGCTCAGCTGTGAGAAGTCAAAATGTGCAACCGCGACGATCTTCGTGGCAATGCACACATGACAGTACCCCCCCTTCTACGAGGGGCCTCCGGACCCTCAGGGCCAGGCCTGCCCGGGTGAGTTCTGTGGAAGGTCCGAACCAAACGATCTGCGTTAACATCAGACGCAGGGACCCACGTCCTCTCCTCTGGACCATACTCCTTCCAATGCACCAAGTACTGAAGGGACCGGCGATTCAGACGTAAGTCAATGATCTTTGATACTTGAAATTCCAAGTTACCATTGACCAACACAGGAGGAGGAGGTAGAGGTGACGGTATGACTGGTGCCACATACCTTTTAAGTAATGACTTGTGGAACACATTATGAATTTTAAACGTAGGAGGGAGGTCCAGACGAAATGCCACAGGATTAATTATGGAACTGATCCTGTACGGCCCGATGAATCTGGGACCCAGTTTCCAGGAGGGCACTTTAAGTTTTATATTCCTGGTAGACAACCATACCAGATCGTTCACATTCAGATCTGGACCAGAAACTCTCCTCCTATCAGCCATACGTTTGTAACGGTTCCCATCGCACTCAGATTATTCAATACACCTCTCCACACAGAAGCAAGTGACGACGAGAAACGCTCCTCCTCAGGAACCCCAGAAGGGCCCCCCCATTGAAAGTACAAAACTGGGATGGAAACCATATGCCCCAAAAAACGGGACTTACCAGTGGACTCGCTCCGCCTGTTGTTAAGAGCGAACTCTGCCAGAGGCAAGAAAGAAGACCAGTCCTCTTGGTTCTCTGAGACAAAACACCGGAGATATGTCTCTAAGCTCTGATTCAGACGCTCTGTCTGACCATTGGTCTGCGGATGAAAAGCCGAGGAAAATGACAATTGCATCCCCCGACGTAAACAAAATGCCCTCCAAAATTTGGACACAAACTGAGACCCCTATCTGACACCACATCAGAAGGCAACCCATGAAGTCTAACGATCTCCCTAATGAACACCTGCGCCAGAGTTTTAGCATTAGGGAGTGCAGGAAGAGCAACGAAATGTGCCATCTTACTGAACCTGTCAACAACCACCAGTATGACAGTATTCCCTGACGACGGAGGAAGGTCCGTAATGAAGTCCATAGATAAATGAGTCCATGGACGCTCCGGAAGTTTCAAGGGTAAAAGGGTCCCAGACGGACGGGTATGAGGGGTTTTAGAGCGAGCACACACCCCACATGACGCGACAAAAGTTATAACATCTTTATTAGCATTAGGCCACCAAAACCGGCGAGAAAGGAGATCTAAAGTAGCCTTACTCCCTGGATGTCCTGCTAGAGCAGAATTATGATGTGCCTCAATAACCTTTTGTCTCAACAGATTTGGGACAAACAGTCTCCCTGGAGGTCCTGCAGGGGCGTCCCCCTGAGCCTCTAACACCTCCTCCTCAAGCTCAGAAAATACAGCCGACACTACCACCCCCTCCTGAAGGATAGGACTCGGGTCATCCGTTTTCCCGGCCCCTGGGAAACTGCGAGACAAGGCATCAGCCTTTACATTCTTAGACCCCGGGCGATAAGTGACGACAAAATTAAACCTGGTAAAAAACAACGACCATCGAGCTTGTCTGGAATTCAGACGCTTAGCGGATTCCAAATACAACAGGTTCTTGTGATCAGTAATAACGGTAACCGGGTGGACTGCCCCCTCCAAAAAGTGACGCCATTCTTCAAAAGCTAACTTAATGGCCAAAAGTTCCCTATTGCCGATATCATAATTCCTTTCGGCGGACGACAATTTTCTTAGAAAAGAAAGCGCACGGATGCCATTTACCAGGGGACGGACCCTGGGACAATATAGCACCCACCCCTACGTCAGACGCATCCACCTCCACAATGAACGGCTGAGATGCATCTGGTTGGATGAGAACGGGTGCCGAAGCAAAACATTTCTTCAAAGAGGAAAAGGCTTGGCAAGCTTTGTCCGACCATTTAGAAAAATCCGTCCCTTTTCTTGTCATGTCAGTGAGAGGTTTGACGACAGATGAGAAATTACAAATAAATTTCCGGTAGTAGTTAGCAAACCCCAAAAAACGCTGCAGAGCCTTAAGATCCCCTGGCTGATCCCATTCAAGCACTGCTCTCACCTTTTCAGGGTCCATACGGAAACCGGAGGCTGACACCAAAAAACCCAAAAACTGAAGTTCCTGTACGGCAAATACACACTTCTCCAGTTTGGCGTATAGTTTATTGTCTCGCAAGATCTGCAACACCTGTCTCACATGCTCCTGATGAGACACAAGATCTGGCGAGTAAATTAAAATGTCGTCCAAATATACAACCACAAACAGCCCCACAAGGTGACGAAAAATTTCATTAACAAAATGTTGGAATACTGCTGGTGCAGTAGTCAGACCAAAAGGCATGACTAGGTTCTCATAATGTCCCTCCGGCGTGTTAAACGCCGTTTTCCACTCATCCCCCTCTTTTATCCTAATCAGATTATACGCCCCCCTGAGATCCAATTTAGAAAACCATTTGGCGCCAACAATTTGATTGAAGAGATCAGGAATAAGAGGGAGTGGATACGGATCTCGAACAGTAATCCGATTAAGTTCGCGGAAATCCAAGCAAGGGCGTAGGCCTCCATCTTTCTTCTTCACAAAGAAGAACCCCGCGGCTACTGGGGAAGATGAAGGTCTAATATGCCCTTTGGCCAGACTTTCAGAAATATAATCTTTCATAGCCTGCCTCTCAGGACCAGAAAGATTATACAACCTAGCTTTAGGCAACTTAGCATCAGGAAGGAGATTAATAGAGCAGTCATACACGCGATGAGGAGGCAACTCCTGACACCCCTCCTCAGAGAAAACATCCCCAAAATCCTCCAAAAAAGGAGGCAATGTACTAGGCACGACCGCACTGATGACTGTGTTCATGCAGTTGCTTTTGCAAAACTCACCCCATTGGCTTATTTCTCTGGACTGCCAATTAATCATAGGGTTATGTTTAACCAACCAAGGAAGTCCCAACACAATGGGAGTAGGTAGACCCTCCAACACATAACAAGATAATTGTTCCCTATGTATTGCCCCTACCCGAAGGTCAATGTTATGAACCTCATGAACAAAGCTACCTTGGCCGAGAGGCCTGGCGTCAATGGAGAATATAGGGATCGGTTTGACCAATACACTCAGATGCATACCTTGAGCCTGAGCAAACTGAGCGTCAACCAGATTAGCCCCGGAACCACTATCAAGAAGAACAGACAATCTCTCCACTCTCGTACCAACTACCACCTCCACTGGTACAAGGAACTGAGAAGAACTGGCGGATGAAATACATACTCCCAGGTTGTCGTCCACCACACAACCTGGGATTAACAGTTTTCCGGCGACTTTTGGCTCAACAAGGCACGGGATGGACATTCTCCAACAAAATGTCCCTCTTTCCCGCAGAAAAAACATCTTCTAGTCCTGCGGCGTACCGCCAATCCCCTCCTACGAAATGATGTCCCTCCCAACTGCATAGGCTCATCCGAACAGACAAGGGGAACCTCAACATAAGGGACTTTAGTGGTAGATGGAGAAACAACAGGGAGTGGGGTTACCTCACCCCTCTCCCGAAGCCGTCTATCAGTACGGATAGCTAAGGCCATAGCAGCCTCCAGAGAAGGAGGAGACTCATACTGAGCCAAAACGTCTTTTAATTTATCAGAAAGCCCATGACAAAACTGGCTCCTAAGAGCTGGGTCATTCCACTGAGTATCTGTGGCCCATCTACGAAACTCAGAAGCAAATTCCTCTGCTGGACGATCTCCCTGCTGTATCTTACGTAATTTTGTCTCAGCAAGAGAGACCCGATCTGGGTCATCATATACCAATCCCAGGGCAGTAAAAAATTGATCTACAGACAGTAGAGCCGGGGATCCCGGAGGAAGGGAAAATGCCCAGGATTGAGGGTCCCCTTGCAGAAGTGAGATAACAATTCCCACTCTCTGCTCCTCACTCCCTGATGATCGAGGCCGAAGCCGAAAATACAATTTACATGCCTCCCGGAAGGTGAAAAATTTGTCTCGCCCACCAGTGAACCTGTCCGGGAGAGCTACTTTAGGTTCAACTCTGGTTTGCTCCAGGGGAGACAAAACTTTGGACTTAATGTCCGTCAGCTCCATGGATAATCCCTGCAACTGCAGAGCCAGCTGGGCTACTGGATCCATGGTAACTGGAGATAATTTTTATGGCCAGTGAAAATGTCACGCTGTCTAATGATATGTATACAATGTCAGTAAACTATTAATACAGGAACAACACTCTATACAACAACTAGTATAGCAACATCAGCATGTAAGTATAGAATAGATTTACCTGACACGATATCTGCTGAACTCAGGGTTAATCTTGAGGACTTGATGAGCTGAAACAGGAAAGAGGTGGACCGGGATCTAACCTGACCCTAAACTGGGGTCCTAACTAATCCCTCACCTTGGAGGTACTGATAATGGTTCAGAGGTCCAAGTCTCCAGCCTAACCCTGTCTCCTATCAGACCCTGAACCCTGTAATCAGTCCTAAGAAGGATCCTGACTACCACCAAAGGGATATGGGCTGATCTCAGCTAAATACACAGATTAGACATATAAGACAGACAGGATAACACTCGCTTGCATACACACTCAAACACCAAAGGAACATAAATGGTCTGGGAAATAAACTCTAACCAAGTTGAGCTTAGAACAACTAAGGAGCTCACAACTAAAGTCTATACAGATTCATTCCTATCTGTGGTCTGCATGAAGGTTTCACTGGCAACTCCCCAATCAGACAACCAGGAATTTAAAGGAAACCAATCAACAAATAATCAATTGCAGCCGGGAGAAACTGCACCCAGTCCCAGCACCGAGCACAGACAGAATTAACTCCCTAGCTGCCAAACACAAAGAAACAGCAGCTCAGCTGTGAGAAGTCAAAATGTGCAACCGCGACGATCTTCGTGGCAATGCACACATGACAGATGATTCCATTCCATGTGCGTTATAGGACCTCATGATCTCCTGCATCATCATCCACCGACTCCTCAAGCCTGCCCACTTTACTAAATTGAAAAGTGCTTATGCATAAAAATGAATATTCATACAGAGCAGCAAAAATGACTACAAAATAAAGCAATTGTATAGAACATAATTGCACACATATATAAGTATAAAAGCAAGGCGATATATAGCATAGTCAAGGAGGGCCACCACAAGAGTCAGTAGGTCATATGCTATATGTATCCAAATAGTACCACTGATACTAAAGTGCCCGAGTGCAAGATATGAGCCGCAAAAGACAATGCAAGCAACACACATATATGTGCGATATAAACAAAGTAGATATGTAACTGAATGAGGTGCCAGTGCCAAGAAGATTCAATAAGGTGCAAAGCAAAAAACTAAGAAATCAGAAAAAGACAAAGTGAACTCAATTTGCAAGTAGTATAGGAGTCACCAAATAAATGAAGGCTCTGTTAGAAATGAGGCAAAATACCTTGATGGATAGGCCTGCGCAGGCAAGGATCCCTCATTTTGATATATTGTATGTCATTGGAAGTTTCCTGGCTTACCTTGTTGGTCATTATTTTGTGTATTAAAAAAAAAATTCCCATAGATATGGGTTTCAGAATACACACAGCGGCTCTTCTGCAGAGTGCGCAGTCCAGATCTGTCCCTCACTCCAGCTGCATTCTATCCCTACACTAATAAGAGCATAATGGTGCGCAGCAATGCAGCCTTTCAATAAGCTTTATTACACTGGCGAACCCGAACAGGAAACTGGATGTTTAGTAAAAATTCTGAATTCGGGGTCCGGTAACTGACACAAGGTGTCTGGTATGGACCCTGAATTTTACCGTTCAGGTTCACTTATCCCTAATCAAGACTAACGTAACATATTTTTTGACATCATTGTGGTGTGGGGGCCCCTGGCTCCCCGCATGGTGCATACGCTTTTCTTTGTCTACTCTGTTTCTCAGAAATATTGCAAATCCATTAATTCAAGTGATGATATCACATATTTTATCCTACGTGTATAATAATAAATATCTAAACATAGCAGATTAATCTACTATTTTGGAGAAAAGTCACAATTTCAATGTTACTATCAGTAGAATTTTAGAATAGGTGATTTTCGTGTCTAGACAAAGCGTAAAATTAATGTGCGCCATCCTGGTGCCTTTATTCACAGGAAAATTTGTACATGAGTTTGTTACTTTTCATTTCCTTCACTCATAATCTTAGCATCTATGTTTTTTTCTTTGCTGCTCTTTGGCTTCATGAATTATTGTTATTACCGCGTACTGCTTTCCTGTTGTATTTATTTGTTTTTGTTCTTAGTTGTCCTGGTACATTGGACATGTAAGATGTAGCATCTTATTTTCCTAGCCTCTGTGATTAAATACTGCAATGTGAACAGAACGTTCATAATACATCATTATTACGCATGTGGTTACTGTGATTCAACCTTTGTTACTTAGCATATAACATAACACACCGCTGCAATGAAACAGCATTACCTGCTTTACCTTCTGCAAACTGCCATCTGCTGAAACTTCATTAACATGTCCCTTACTGTTCAAGAACAGAAATGATTTGCTTGCTTAGGCCATTGTTTAGAAAATTGCAATATACTAACTGCTGCCACACAAATATAAATTTAAAGTATTTCCTTTTTCCCATGACTTTAAACAGTTACATAGGTTGAAAAAAGACCTAGGCCCATCAAGTTCAATTTTTCTCCACCAATTATACATTTTGTCACTAATTTAACCCCTTTCTGACGTTGGAAATCCCACCCATCGGTGACTCCGTCAAGTGATAGCGGGTCACCGATGGGTTAGCATGACAACCAGAGGTCACCGATGGATTGGCATGACAACTAGAGGTCTCCAGCAGACCTCTATGGTTGTCATAGGTGGATTGCTATAGCAACTGAGCATTTCTGCTACATACAGGTGATCTGATCATCGCCTGTATGTAGCAGAGCCGATCAGACAACTGCAGTTTCTAGTCTCCCATGGAGACTATTGAAGCATGGAAAATCTAAAAAAAAAGTTTTTAAAAATATTTAAAAAATTAAAAAATATAAACGTTCAAATAAAAGTTTCACCCCATTCAAAATAAAACAATAAAAAAAATCAAAAATATACGTATTTGGTATCGTCGTATTCAGAATCGCCTGATCTATCAATATGAAAAAAGAATTAACCTGATCGCTAAACGGCGTGATGAGAAAAAAAATTCAAAACGCCAGAATTATGTTTTTTGGCTGCAGTGAAATGCAATAAAGGACGATCAAAAGATTGTATCTACACCTAAATGGGATCAATAAAAATGTCATCTCGGTGTGCAAAAAATAAGCCACAAATCACGAAAAATGGAGATGCTGCAGGACTCGGAAAATGGGCTATTTTTTACCAAAGCTTGGATTTTTTTTCACCACTTAAATAAAAAAGAACCTAAACAAGTTTAGTCTCTATGAACTTGTAATGACCTGGAGAACAATAATCAGTTTTAGCATTTAGTGAACATGGTAAAAAAAGCAAAAAACAAGGGTGGAATTGCACTTTTTATTAAATATTCACCGCACTTGGAATTTTTTTCCTTTTTTCCAGTACGCGATACGTTAAAACCAATCATGTTGTTCAAAAGTACAACTTGTCCTGCAAAAAACAAGCCCTCACATGGCCATTTTAACCAAAAAATATAAAAGTTTTGGCTCTGAGAAGAAAGGGAGCAAAAAACGAAAGCGCAAAAACAAAAATACATCCGGTCGTTAAGGGGTTAACTATAACCCGCAATGAAATGTGTATTCATAGAATCATAGAATCATAGAATGGTAGTGTTGGAAGGGACCTCCTGGGTCATCTGGTCCAACCCACTGCTCAAAGCAGGATTCACTAAATCATCCCAGACAGATATCTGTCCAGCCTCTGTTTGAAGACTTACATTGGAGGAGAACTACCACCTCTCCTGGCAGCCTGTTCCACTTATTGATCACTCTAACTGTCTAAAAATTTTTTCTAATATCTAATCTGTGTCTCCTCCCATTCAGTTTCATCCCATTGCTTCTAGTCTTTCCTTGTGCAAATGAGAATAAAGATAATCCTTCTACAATGTGACAGCCATTGAGATATTTGTAGACAGCTATTAAGTCTCCTCTCAGTCTTCCTTTCTGCAAGCTAAACATTCCCAAATCCTGTAACCGTTCCTCATAGGACATGGTTTGCAGACCGGACACCATTCTGGTCGCTCTTCTCTGAACTAGCTCCAGTTTGTTGATGTCTTTTTTAAAATGTGGTGCCCAAAACTGGACACAGTATTCCAGATGAGGTCTGACCAAGGAGGAGTAGAGGACAATAATGACTTTACGTGATCTAGACTGTATGCTTCTGTTTATACATCCCAGAATTGTATTTGCCTTTTTTGCTGCTGTATCACACTGTTGACTCATTTTCAGTCTGTGATCTATTAGTATACCCAAGTCTTTTTCACATGTGCTGTTACTTAGCCCTATTCCTCCCATTCTGTATACGCTTTTTACATTTTTATTTCCCACATGTAGTACCTTGCATTTTTACCTGTTAAATTCCATTCTGTTAGTTGCTGCGCACTGCTCCAGTTTATTTATATCTTTTTGAATCCTCTCTCTCTTCTCTAGTATTAGCTATCACTCCTAGCTTTGTGTCATCAGCAAATTTAATTTGTTTACCCTCAATTCCTTCATCTAAATCATTGATAAAGATGTTGAACAATACAGCGCCCAATATAGAGCCCTGTGGTACGCCACTTGATACATTCTTCCAACTGGATGTGCAGCCATTTACTACCACTCTTTGGGTCATATCACTAAGCCAATTATGAATCCACCTAACAGTTGCCTTGTCCATTCCATACTTAGTCATTTTTTCAATAAGGATTGTGTGAGATACTTTGTCAAATGCTTTGCTGAAGTCAAGATATAATATATCTACAGCATTTCCCTGATCCACCCAGTCAGTGATTCTGTCATAGAAAGAAATTAAATTAGTCTGACATGACTTATTAGTTACAAACCCATGCTGACTCTGGTTAAGCACTTCATTCTTGTCCAGGTACTTACATACATGTTGTTTAATAATTTGTTCAAAGATCTTTCCTGGTATAGATGTCAGACTCACCGGCCTATAGTTCCCTGGGTCCACCTTCTTCCCCTTTTTGAAGATAGGAACAATATTTGCTCTTCTCCAGTCTTCTGGGACTTCTCCTGTTCTCGAAGAATTTTCAAAGATTATGGAGAGTGGTTCAAAAATTTATTTTGCTATCTCCTTCAGTACTCTGGGGTGTAATTCATTTGGACCTGGAGACTTGAATTCATTTATGTTAGCTAAGTGATTCCTCCAGGGGTGAACCTAGCCTCTCTGCTGCCTGAGGCGAACTGCAAAACGGCGCCCCCCCCCCCGCCTTCCCATTGTAAAATCAGTACAAATAAATCCGGTTTACTCTTACTAGCCTAACGTGACGCGCATGTGAAATACATACACTTTTAAATAGGAATATGTTTGAAACATCGATTTTTCTATTTGTTAAAGTTCTGTATAAGTAGTACACCTTGTAAACACATGGCTCCACTCCGTAAACCTTGTACACATGCGGCTTTGGGCCATGTACCTTATACACATGCGGTTCCGCTCCATACACACGCGGCTCTGCTCCATACACACGCGGCTCCACTCCGTACACCCTGTACACACATGGCTCTGCTCCGCTCGATACACACACGGCTCAAGCACGGAGCCCTGTGTGTACGGAGCTGAGCGGCTCAGCTCCGTACACTTCGTACACACACGGCTCCGCTCCGTACACCTCGTACACACATGGCTCCGCTCCGTACACTTCGTACACACACATGGCTCCGCTCCGTACACCTCGTACACACACAGCTCCGCTCTGTACACCTCGCACACATACGGCTCCGTTCTGTACACCTTGTACACACACGGCTCTGCTCTGTACACCTCGTACACACACGGCTTCGCTCCGTACATCTCGTACACACACAGCTCTGCTACATCCACACTGTAAACCTCTCCTGATCCCACACATAAACTTACTTTCATCCAGCACCATGACAACCAGCACAGGAGACCTGCACACAGGGAGCCTGACCATGTGACCCCTGACTCCTCACCCTCCTGTGACCTCATCACAGGTCCTGCTTGCACATAAGAGGACAGCACAGCAACGGACTCCTGTGTAATGTATGTAGTACAGTTCATATAGCGTCTTGTGCTTGGGTGCGATGAAAATACATGAGACACAGGTTTGATATAGAAAGTCTTGTATTACTTCATACAAGTTGGCAAAAATAGTCACACAGTTTGCAGACACAGAAGCAGGAGACACAGCAGGCCAGAGTAATCTAAGCTCAGCAATCATTCTCCACAACAGGTTCAGGATCTTCTTCTCTGTTACCGTAAGTCCATGCAAACGTGGGTCTTTCAAAGAGCAGGGTTCAGAGTCCACAAGTGCTTCAGAGTTCCTCAGTAGGAATAGCTGGAGTACAAGGTCCAAGGCTTTAGGAGTCAGGTCACAGGTTCACTGCAGGCTAGATTCTGAAGCACTGATTGCTCAGCTGTGGCTGCTTAAGAAGCAAAAGGAGAGAATCAGGGCGGGAACATGCAAGCTGGAAACTCCATTTTGACTGAGGGCAAGATAGCTGCAGCAAGACAGAAAGTAAAATGGCTGAAGAACAAACTGAGTTTCAGGAACATGTACACAGAACCTTACATTACTCCCCCTTAGGGACAACCTCCGGATGACCTCAGGCCAGGCTTGTGTGGGTACCTCTGATGAAACTGACGGAGCAAGCGAGGAGCATTAACGTTATTGACTGGTTCCCATGTCCTCCACTGGGTAGCCCTGCCATTTAATCAGATATTGTAACTGATTTCTATACAACCTGGAATCTAAAATCCTTTCCACCACAAATTCTTCCTGACCATCGACTAGCACTGGGTCAGGGCAAGGAGAAGAACGTCCAGGAAACGTATTGGGTGTCGCAGCCTTTAGTAGGGATACATGAAAGACAGGGTGAATTCTCATAGTTCTGGGCAGTTGAAGACGACAAGCAACGGCACTTATAATTTTACTGATTTTATAGGGTCCAATGTACTTATGTCCCAACTTAGACGATGGAATCCTTAACTTAAGATTTCTGGTTGACAGCCAGACCAAGTCTCCTACCTTGAAAGCTGGTGCAGGTTTACGAAATTTATCTGCTGCTTTCTTGTACCTTTCCTGAGCCGATTCCAGATTCTCTTTAGAAGATCCATATTCTTCTGTAAAGACGTGATTCTTTCAGCCACTGCTGGTAAAGGCGTTTCTATGGGAAATCGTGGTAGAATGTTAGGATGATAACCTAGATTAGAGTAAAAAGGAGACTGCTTAGTGGAGGCACTCTGAGAGTTGTTATACGAGAACTCAGCTAATGGAAGTAGATCCACCCAATCATCCTGTAGGTGGCAGATAAAGCAGCGGAGATACTGCTCCAGGGTTTGATTGGTTCGTTCGGTCTGTCCATTAGTCTGGGGATGAAAAGCAGAAGAAAGGTTTACTTTAATGTCCAATGCTGCACAGAAATTTTGCCAAAACCTAGAAGTGAATTGCACCCCTCGATCCGAAATAACCTCATCCGGTACTCCATGTAAGCGAAACACATCTTTAATCATCAAATCTGATGTCTGTTTTGCAGTGGGTAAGCCGACACAAGGGATAAAATGAGCTGCCTTTGTTAGACGGTCAACCATCACTAGAATGGTGTTCTTCCCTTGAGAGGTTGGTAACTCCACAATGAAGTCCATAGAAATGGATCCCACGGGCGGGACGGGGTGGGAAGAGGCTGTAACAGACCAGTTGGTGAGGAGCGAGGTGTTTTGCATCTTGCACAGACTTCACATGAAGTGACATAGTTTAAAACATCCTTCTTGCAAGTGGGCCACCAAAAGAAACAGAGAGAGAAATTCCTGTGTCTTTAGAATTCCTCTATGCCCAGCTATCTTGGAATCGTGAATGAGTTGCAATACTCTCAATCTGACTGTTTCAGGAATATACAGGCGTTGTCCCTGAATCCACACACCATTCTTAAAGACAAGACTTACGTCCCTTGGGGGTTGTGCCAAAAAGGAATCCGCATGGTATGCTTCCTTGATGTCCTTAAGTAGGTCTTGATTATGAATTACTCCTAGGAATCTAGAGTCAGGAAGAATAGTCTTAGGAGGAGTAATTGGACGTGTCTCTGCTGAGTAAATCCTAGAGAGTGCATCAGCCTTTCCATTGCGCGATCCTGGTCTATAAGAAATGATAAAATTAAATTGGTTTAAGAAAAGATTCCAGCGAGCCTGGCGAGGAGTCAGGCACTTAGCCGACCTGATAAACTCAAGGTTACGATGGTCTGTCAGGACGACTATTTGCTGTGCAGCTCCCTGAAGAAGGTGTCTCCATTCTTTGAAGGCAGCAATAATGGCCAACAACTCTCTATTGCCCACATCGTAGTTCCTCTCAGCCGAAGACAACTGCTGGGAAAAGAAGGCACAGGGATGCAAGACATTCTTCTCACCTGTTCTCTGAGAGAGTATAGCTCCAACGGCACAGTCTGAAGCATCCACCTCTATTATGAAGGCAAGCTCGGGGTTGGGATGTACTAGGATAGGTGCAGTGGTAAATTTATCTTTTAGACGGGAAAATGCTTCCTGGGCTTGGTGAGTCCAGGAGAACCTAGACTCTTTCCGGGTAAGTTGGGTGATAGGTGACACTACCTCAGAGAAATTTCTAATGAAACGTCTATAGAAGTTGGCAAACCCGATGAAGCGCTGTACCTCCTTCACATTTCTAGGACTTGGCCAATCCTTGATGGCTTGGGTTTTGCTTCCATCCATACTAATTCCTTGTGTAGACAGTACATACCCCAGAAATTGAATTTCGGTCCTATGGAATTCACACTTTTCAAGTTTGATGTAAAGATGATTTTGTCTTAGACGTTCCAAGACCATTCTCACATGTCCATGATGTTCCTCTGTGGAGTTAGAAAAAATTAGAATATCATCCAAATAAATTACCACGAATGTATCTAGGAGATCCCTGAAGATGTCATTCACCAAGTGTTGGAAAGTGGCTGGGGCGGTACTCAGACCAAAAGGCATAACTAGATATTCAAAGTGTCCATAGCGTGACCTGAATGCAGTCTTCCATTCATCCCCAGGTCTAATACGGACTAAGTTATAGGCCCCACGAAGATCTAGTTTAGAAAAAATTTTGGCATGTCGCACTCTCTCCAATAACTCAGGGATTAAAGGCAATGGATAACGGTTTCTAATAGTAACCTTATTGAGTTCCCTATAGTTGTAAGGTTCTATGTATATATTCCTGAAACTCAGTTTGTTCGTCAGCCATTTTACTTTCTGTCTTGCTGCAGCTATCTTGCCCTCAGTCAAAATGGAGTTTCCAGCTTGCATGTTCCCGCCCTGATTCTCTCCTTTGCTTCTTAAGCAGCCACAGCTGAGCAATCAGTGCTTCAGAATCTAGCCTGCAGTGAACCTGTGACTTGACTCCTGTAAGCCTTGGACCTTGTACTCCAGCTATTCCTACTGAGGAACTCTGAAGCACTTGTGGACTCTGAACCCTGCTCTTTGAAAAGACCCACGTTTGCATGGACTTACGGTAACAGAGAAGAAGATCCTGAATCTGTATTGGAGAGTGACTGCTGAGCTTGGATTACTCTGGCCTGCTGTGTCTCCTGTTTCTGTGTCTGCAAACTGTGTGACTATTTCTGCCAACTTGTATGAAGTAATACAGGACTTTTCTATATCAAACCTGTGACTCCTGTGTTTTCATCGCACCCAAGCACAAGACGCTATATGAACTGTACTACATACATTACAAGATTCTGAAGCCAAAACGTTAGTGTCTGCTGGGTCTGGAAGGCTGTGTCTGCTGTACTGTGGATATCAGACGTCCGGTTGTACTTTCTGTGATGACAGTGGTTGTGACTTCTCACAACCATTCCAGGTGAGCAATTCCCTTAAGTTTTTTCTTTTTGCAGTGTTACCACAGGTAAACACTATTGTTTTTTTTTGTTGTTTTTTTTCTTTCTTTTCTCTTTTTTGTCTGCTGTAACTCTGGATATCAGATGTCTGGTTGAAACTTTCTGTGATGATAGTGGTTGTGACTTCTCACAACCATTCCAGTAATCCTGTCTTAAAAGATCTGGAAAATGGAGGCCCGCATAAAGGAACTTTGCGGAGTGACTGATAATATCCTTGCAGATTTGCAGAATATAAAGACCCGTTTTACAAATCTACAGGACCTCAATAATCACAATTTGCAAGTGGTTGGACAGACTACCCAGGATTTGTGAGCCAGGATTGAGGTTCTAGAGGGGCGAGTCCAGGCTCCTGCCGTAGCCCCGAGTGCTGGGATTCCCAAGTTGCCCCTTTTCGTTTTGGCGGTGAACGTGAGAAATTCAGGGGATTTATTAATCAATGCAATCTTTTTTTTTCTGCACATGCTTCACAATTTCCCACTGAACGATCTAAGGTGCTTACTATAATTATGTTGCTTACCAACAAGGCTTTAATGTGGGCAAACCCTCTGATTGAGACTGAGGATGATTGTTTGAATCACCTTGATGATTTTATTTCAGCCATGGGGCAGGTGTTTGATGACCCCAATCGAGGTGCAACAGCTGAAGCAGCCATGTTAGCTTTGCGCCAAGGTAAGCACTCGGTAGCTGAATATGCCTTGGATTTCAGGAGATGGGCCCTTGATACCACCTAGGACAGTTCCGCCAAAAAATCTATTTTTCGAAAGGGGTTATCTCCACTGATTAAGGATGAACTTGCTCGTGCCGACCCTCCCACTGCGTTAGGTGACTTTATTAACTACTGCATCCGTATTGATACTCGTCTGACTGAACGCAGGCAAGAGAGATGGTTCGAAAGCAATCGTACTAACCTTTTCCTACCTTCCTCTCCAGCTAAGGAACCTTTGAGTAGGATTACACGGGAACCTGAACCTGAACCCATGCAGGTAGACTCTTTACAACGACGGGTTAGTGATGCACGCAAGGAACATCGTTTTAAGGAGAATCTATGTTTCTATTGTGGTAAGTCAGGGCACTTCATTATAAACTGCCCCAGCCGTTCTCGTAAGACTACTGCAGCACTCATTCATTGTGAGTGTTGCGAGAGGGGATCTGTCAGGTCCGAGCCTCAGGCTCCAGAGAGATCTGCAGCAACAGATCTTGATTTCTCGGACTTAAACTCCGTTACCTCTGAGGACGTTGACTGTGTAAACGCTGCCATTTTCAAGTTTCCTCAGCGGTGTCCCAGCTGAGTTGTAAGAAAAACAATTCTCATTGCTTTCTTTCCATCAAACTCTGGGTTGACTCAGCTTGGGTGTCTAGCTCTGCTATGATCGACTCAGGGGCAAGTGGAAATTTTATGGATGTCTCCTTTGCTCTGAAACAGGGAATACGTTCAGTGAAGAAGGCTACTCCAGTACAGATGGAAACTGTGGATGGCTCCCTGCTGACCTCTGGACCAGTGGATCAGGAAACAGAGCCTTTGAGGGTTCTTATGGGTAAAGATCATCAAGAGAAACTGTCCTTTATGCTTATCTCTTCTCCCCACTTTCCCATTATTCTAGGGCTACCATGGCTGCAGGCTCAGAATCCTACCATTAACTGGGAGACCAAGAATTACACTTTCCAGAGAAACAGATGAGTCCAAAAGTTTCAGCTTTCTCTGTTCCTAAAGGAATCATGTCAGTCCCTGAACTACCAGCTGTATACCAGGACTATGTGGATTTATGTGACAAGAAGAACGCTGACCAGCTTCCTCCTCACCGTCCATATGATTGTCCAATTGAATTATTGCCTGGAGCAGAGATACCTTTTGGTAAGATCTACCCCCTGGCGGGGCCCGAGCTAAAGGCTTTAAAGGATTACATAGATGAAAATCTAGCCAAGGGCTTCATACGCCCCTCTTCATCTCCTGCAGGTGCACCCATCTTCTTTGTAAAGAAGAAAGATGGATCTCTGAGACCATGCGTAGACTATAGGGAACTCAATAAGGTTACTATTAGAAACCGTTATCCATTGCCTTTAATCCCTGAGTTATTGGAGAGAGTGCGACATGCCAACATTTTTTCTAAACTAGATCTTCGTGGGGCCTATAACTTAGTCCGTATTAGACCTGGGGATGAATGGAAGACTGCATTCAGGTCACGCTATGGACACTTTGAATATCTAGTTATGCCTTTTGGTCTGAGTACCGCCCCAGCCACTTTCCAACACTTGGTGAATGACATCTTCAGGGATCTCCTAGATACATTCGTGGTAATTTATTTGGATGATATTCTATTTTTTTCTAACTCCACAGAGGAACATCATGGACATGTGAGAATGGTCTTGGAACGTCTAAGACAAAATCATCTTTACATCAAACTTGAAAAGTGTGAATTCCATAGGACCGAAATTCAATTTCTGGGGTATGTACTGTCTACACAAGGAATTAGTATGGATGGAAGCAAAACCCAAGCCATCAAGGATTGGCCAAGTCCTAGAAATGTGAAGGAGGTACAGCGCTTCATCGGGTTTGCCAACTTCTATAGACGTTTCATTAGAAATTTCTCTGAGGTAGTGTCACCTATCACTCAACTTACCCGGAAAGAGTCTAGGTTTTCCTGGACTCCCCAAGCCCAGGAAGCATTTTCCCGTCTAAAAGATAAATTTACCACTGCACCTATCCTAGTACATCCCAACCCCGAGCTTGCCTTCATAATAGAGGTGGATGCTTCAGACTGTGCCGTTGGAGCTATACTCTCTCAGAGAACAGGTGAGAAGAATGTCTTGCATCCCTGTGCCTTCTTTTCCCAGCAGTTGTCTTCGGCTGAGAGGAACTACGATGTGGGCAATAGAGAGTTGTTGGCCATTATTGCCGCCTTCAAAGAATGGAGACACCTTCTTCAGGGGCTGCACAGCAAATAGTCGTCCTGACAGACCATCGTAACCTTGAGTTTATCAGGTCGGCTAAGTGCCTGACTCCTGCCAGGCTCGCTGGAATCTTTTCTTAAACCAATTTAATTTTATCATCTCTTATAGACCAGGATCGCGCAATGGAAAGGCTGATGCACTCTCTAGGATTTACTCAGCAGAGACACGTCCAATTACTCCTCCTAAAACTATTCTTCCTGACTCTAGATTCCTAGGAGTAATTCATAATCAAGACCTACTTAAGGACATCAAGGAAGCATACCATGCGGATTCCTTTTTGGCACAACCCCCAAGGGACGTAAGTCTTATCTTTAAGAATGGTGTGTGGATTCAGGGACAACGTCTGTATATTCCTGAAACAGTCAGATTAAGAGTATTGCAACTCATTCACGATTCCAAGATAGCTGGGCATAGAGGAATTCTAAAGACACAGGAATTTCTTTCTCGTTTCTTTTGGTGGCCCACTTGCAGGAAGGATGTTTTGAATTATGTCACTTCATGTGAGGTCTGTGCAAGATGCAAAACACCTCGCTCCTCACCAACTGGTCTGTTACAGCCTCTTCCCACCCCGTCCCGCCCGTGGGGATCCATTTCTATGGACTTCATTGTGGAGTTACCAACCTCTCAGGGGAAGAACACCATTCTAGTGGTAGTTGACCGTCTAACAAAGGCAGCTCATTTTATCCCTTGTGTCGGCTTACCCACTGCAAAACAGACATCAATTTGATGATTAAAGATGTGTTTCGCTTACATGGAGTACCGGATGAGGTTATTTCGGATCGAGGGGTGCAATTCACTTCTAGGTTTTGGCAAAATTTCTGTGCAGCATTGGACATTAAAGTAAACCTTTCTTCTGCTTTTCATCCCCAGACTAATGGACAGACCGAACGAACCAATCAAACCCTGGAGCAGTATCTCCGCTGCTTTATCTGCCACCTACAGGATGATTGGGTGGATCTACTTCCATTAGCTGAGTTCTCGTATAACAACTCTCAGAGTGCCTCCACTAAACAGTCTCCTTTTTACTCTAATCTAGGTTATCATCCTAACATTCTACCACGATTTCCCATAGAAACGCCTTTACCAGCAGTGGCTGAAAGAATCACGTCTTTACAGAAGAATATGGATCTTCTAAAGGAAAATCTGGAATCGGCTCAAGAAAGGTACAAGAAAGCAGCAGATAAATTTCGTAAACCTGCACCAGCTTTCAAGGTAGGAGACTTGGTCTGGCTGTCAACCAGAAATCTTAAGTTAAGGATTCCATCGTCTAAGTTGGGACATAAGTACATTGGACCCTATAAAATCAGTAAAATTATAAGTGCCGTTGCTTGTCGTCTTCAACTGCCCAGAACTATGAGAATCCACCCTGTCTTTCATGTATCCCTACTAAAGGCTGCGACACCCAATACGTTTCCTGGACGTTCCTCTCCTTGCCCTGACCCAGTGCTAGTCGATGGTCAGGAAGAATTTGTGGTGGAAAGGATTTTAGATTCCAGTGTATAGAAATAGTTACAATATCTGATTAAATGGCAGGGCTACCCAGTGGAGGACAACTCATGGGAACCGGTCAATAACGTTAATGCTCCTCGCTTGCTCCGTCAGTTTCATCAGAGGTACCCACACAAGCCTGGTCTGAGGTCATCCGGAGGTTGTCCTTAAGGGGGAGTAATGTAAGGTTCTATGTATATATTCCTGAAACTCAGTTTGTTCGTCAGCCATTTTACTTTCTGTCTTGCTGCAGCTATCTTGCCCTCAGTCAAAATGGAGTTTCCAGCTTGCATGTTCCCGCCCTGATTCTCTCCTTTGCTTCTTAAGCAGCCACAGCTGAGCAATCAGTGCTTCAGAATCTAGCCTGCAGTGAACCTGTGACTTGACTCCTGTAAGCCTTGGACCTTGTACTCCAGCTATTCCTACTGAGGAACTCTGAAGCACTTGTGGACTCTGAACCCTGCTCTTTGAAAAGACCCACGTTTGCATGGACTTACGGTAACAGAGAAGAAGATCCTGAATCTGTATTGGAGAGTGATTGCTGAGCTTGGATTACTCTGGCCTGCTGTGTCTCCTGTTTCTGTGTCTGCAAACTGTGTGACTATTTCTGCCAACTTGTATGAAGTAATACAGGACTTTTCTATATCAAACCTGTGACTCCTGTGTTTTCATCGCACCCAAGCACAAGACGCTATATGAACTGTACTACATACATTACAATAGTCTACGCATGGTCTCAGAGATCCATCTTTCTTCTTTACAAAGAAGATGGGTGCACCTGCAGGAGATGAAGAGGGGCGTATGAAGCCATTGGCTAGATTTTCGTCTATGTAATCCTTTAAAGCCTTTAGCTCGGGCCCCGCCAGGGGGTAGATCTTACCAAAAGGTATCTCTGCTCCAGGCAATAATTCAATTGGACAATCATATGGACGGTGAGGAGGAAGCTGGTCAGCGTTCTTCTTGTCACATAAATCCACATAGTCCTGGTATACAGCTGGTAGTTCAGGGACTGACATGGTTCCTTTAGGAACAGAGCAAGCTGAAACTTTTGGACTCATCTGTTTCTCTGGAAAGTGTAATTCCTTGGTCTCCCAGTTAATGGTAGGATTCTGAGCCTGCAGCCATGGTAGCCCTAGAATAATGGGAAAGTGGGGAGAAGAGATAAGCATAAAGGACAGTTTCTCTTGATGATCTTTACCCATAAGAACCCTCAAAGGCTCTGTTTCCTGATCCACTGGTCCAGAGGTCAGCAGGGAGCCATCCACAGTTTCCATCTGTACTGGAGTAGCCTTCTTCACTGAACGTATCCCCTGTTTCAGAGCAAAGGAGACATCCATAAAATTTCCACTTGCCCCTGAGTCGATCATAGCAGAGCTAGACACCCAAGCTGAGTCAACCCAGAGTTTGATGGAAAGAAAGCAATGAGAATTGTTTTTCTTACAACTCAGCTGGGACACCGCTGAGGAAACTTGAAAAATGGCAGCGTTTACACAGTCAACGTCCTCAGAGGTAACGGATTTTAAGTCCGAGAAATCAAGATCTGTTGCTGCAGATCTCTCTGGAGCCTGAGGCTCAGACCTGACAGATCCCCTCTCGCAACACTCACAATGAATGAGTGCTGCAGTAGTCTTACGAGAACGGCTGGGGCAGTTTATAATGAAGTGCCCTGACTTACCACAATAGAAACATAGATTCTCCTTAAAACGATGTTCCTTGCGTGCATCACTAACCCGTCGTTGTAAAGAGTCTACCTGCATGGGTTCAGGTTCAGGTTCCCGTGTAATCCTACTCAAAGGTTCCTTAGCTGGAGAGGAAGGTAGGAAAAGGTTAGTGCGATTGCTTTCGAACCATCTCTCTTGCCTGCGTTCAGTCAGACGAGTATCAATACGGATGCAGTAGTTAATAAAGTCACCTAACGCAGTGGGAGGGTCGGCACGAGCAAGTTCATCCTTAATCAGTGGAGATAACCCCTTTCGAAAAATAGATTTTTTGGCGGAACTGTCCCAGGTGGTATCAAGGGCCCATCTCCTGAAATCCAAGGCATATTCAGCTACAGAGTGCTTACCTTGGCGCAAAGCTAACATGACTGCTTCAGCTGTTGCACCTCGATTGGGGTCATCAAACACCTGCCCCATGGCTGAAATAAAAGCATCAAGGTGATTCAAACAATCATCCTCAATCTCAATCAGAGGGTTTGCCCACATCAAAGCCTTGTTGGTAAGCAACATAATTATAGTAAGCACCTTAGATCGTTCAGTGGGAAATTGTGAAGCATGTGCAGAAAAAAAAAGATTGCATTGATTAATAAATCCCCTGAATTTCTCACGTTCACCGCCAAAACGAAAAGGGGGCAACTTGGGAATCCCAGAACTCGGGGCTAGGCAGGAGCCTGGACTCGCCCTTCTAGAACCTCAATCCTGGCTCGCAAATCCTGGGCAGTCTGTCCAAACACTTGCAAATTGTGATTAGTGAGGTCCTGTAGGCTTGAAAAACGGGTCTTTATATTCTGCAAATCTGCAAGGATATTATCAGTCACTCCGCAAAGTTCCTTTATGCGGGCCTCCATTTTCCAGATCTTTTAAGACAGGAGTACTGGAAGAAGAGGAGAGGAGAAAAAAAAAAACAATAGTGTTTACCTGTGGTAACACTGCAGAGAGAAAAAAACATTAAGGGAACTGCTCACCTGGAATGGTTGTGAGAAGTCACAACCACTATCATCACAGAAAGTTCACCCGGACATCTGATATCCACAGTTACAGCAGACAAAAAAAGAGAAAAGAAAAAAAAAAACAATAGTGTTTACCTGTGGTAACACTGCAGAAAAAAAAAACACTTAAGGGAATTGCTCACCTGGAATGGTTGTGAGAAGTCACAACCACTGTCATCACAGAAAGTACAACCGGACATCCGATATCCACAGTTACAGCAGACACAGCCTTTCCAGACCCAGCAGACACTAACGTTTTGGCTTCAGAATCTTGTAATGTATGTATTACAGTTCATATAGCGTCTTGTGCTTGGGTGCGATGAAAATACATGAGACACAGGTTTGATATAGAAAGTCTTGTATTACTTCATACAAGTTGGCAAAAATAGTCACACAGTTTGCAGACACAGAAGCAGGAGACACAGCAGGCCAGAGTAATCTAAGCTCAGCAATCACTCTCCACAACAGGTTCAGGATCTTCTTCTCTGTTACCGTAAGTCCATGCAAACGTGGGTCTTTCAAAGAGCAGGGTTCAGAGTCCACAAGTGCTTCAGAGTTCCTCAGTAGGAATAGCTGGAGTACAAGGTCCAAGGCTTTAGGAGTCAGGTCACAGGTTCACTGCAGGCTAGATTCTGAAGCACTGATTGCTCAGCTGTGGCTGCTTAAGAAGCAAAAGGAGAGAATCAGGGCGGGAACATGCAAGCTGGAAACTCCATTTTGACTGAGGGCAAGATAGCTGCAGCAAGACAGAAAGTAAAATGGCTGACGAACAAACTGAGTTTCAGGAACATGTACACAGAACCTTACATCCTGGCTGCCTGAAGCTGAAGTGGAAAGGTTGGAGGGTGAGGAAGGGGTGCATGGGGGGCGTGGCTGCTTCTCACTGCGGCACACATAGCACCGTGTGCAGGAGTGTAAGACTCAGCAGGGATTAAGGAGAGCCGGCACCACACCACTCTGCCGCCCCCTAGCTGCCGCCCCTGAGACAGAAGGCTCAATTCGCCTCATTATAGGTGCGCCCCTGGATTCCTCACTATTTTTTGTTTATAGCTATCCTGGATTCTTCTATTCCCTTAATAGGACAGTGAAGATCAGTTGATGTTACATTTCCCTTCTGAGAGAAAACAGATGCAAAATAGGAATTTAAAAGTTCGGCCTTCTCAACATCCTTTCATACCATTTCACAATTTTCATCCTGTAAATATCCTATAGCATCTTTGACTTTTCTTCTACTTTTGACATATCCCCAAAATCCTTTTTTATTGTTTTTGACATCTCTTGCAAGCCTTAATTCATTGTCAGCTTTAGCTAATCTGATTCTTGCCCTGCAGGTTCTGCAGACATCATTATATTCTTCTTTAGATATGCCTCCCTCTTTCCATTTGATAAACATTTCTTTCTTCCTTTTTAGCATGTGTTTAAGTTCTGTGTTCATCCATCCTGGTTTCCTTAAATGCTTCCTATTCTTCCCTCTTTTTGGAATTGTTAATGATTGTGCTTTGAGAATCTCATTTTTCAAGATTTCCGTTCCTTCCTGGACATTTTTGTCCTTAAGGATATCCAGCCATTGGATCCCTCCAATTCTCTTTCTGAGTCCCTTAAAATCTGCCTTTCTGAAATCTAACCTTGAAGTCTGAGTCTTCACAGGTCTTCCTCCTCTAGTTATCCAAAATTCTAAAATAGGATGGTCGCTATCTCCTAAGGTCCCAGACACTCTTACCTCCTCAACCATTTCCTCCCTGTTTATAAGGATTAGATCCAAGGTAGCAGATCCCCTTGTTTTCTCCCCTACCTTTTGGAAGATAAAGTTGTCAGCAAGAAAGGATAAGAATTTCCTGGACCTGTTAATTTTGCCTGAGAGAGATTCCCAACAAATGTCTGGATAGTTGAAATCTCTCATGACCATTATGTCATATTTTTTGGAGAACTTGGCCATTTGATGCATAAAGAGTTCATCCATATCTTCAGCTTGCATAGGCGGCCTGTAGTAAATGCCTACAATGGTGTCCTTTCTATTGTTCGCTCCTTGTATTCTTACTCAGTTTTCACAGAACTCCCAGTCTCTGAAGCTTCAATCTCTGTGCAGGTATACGCTTTTCTAACATACAATGCAACACCTCCTCCTCGTTTATCAAGTCTGTTTCTTGCAAATAAGTTGTATCCTTCTAGCCTTGTATTCCAATCATGTGTATCGTCCCACCAAGTTTCAGTGATTCCAATGACATCATATTTCTTTTCCTGCGTTAGTAGTTCCAATTCTCCTTGTTTGTTACCCATGCTTTGTGCATTTGAATAGAAACATTTTAGTTTGTGATTGGTTTCTCTTCCTCCAATATTTTTATTATTTAGATTTTTTTGTCTTCGTTCTTCCTTTCCACTTCTAATAGCCGAGTTCTCAATAGCATTTGTCAGGTGTATGGCTTTTGCTGGTGTTTTGCTTCCCTTCCCACATTGTTCTAGTTTAAAGCTCTCCTGATGAGTGTAGCAAGGCGACTTCCAAATACATTTTCCAGTCTTCGTAAGGTGCACCCCATCTCTAGCAAGTAGTACATCGTATAGGTAATTCACTCCGTGATCCAGAAATCCAAATCCTTGCCGACGACACCATCGACGTAGCCAGTTATTCACCTGCAGAATTTTATTCCACCTCCTTGTTCCATGGCCATCCCCTGGGAGGATGGAAGAGAAGACCACCTGGCCACCCAGTTCTTTCACTTTCTTGCCTAAGTTTTCAAAGTCACTGCAGATGGTTTCCAGGTCTCTTCTTGAGGTGTCATTTGTCCCCACATGTATTAGCAGGAATGGATAGTCATCTGTAGGTCTGAAGAGTCCTGATATCCTGTCAGACACATCTTTAATTTTTGCACCTGGAAGACAGCACATTTCTCTTGAGGTTATATCCGGTCTGCAGATAGCGGCCTCTGTTCCTCTCAACAGGGAATCCTCCATGACCACAACTCTCCGTTTCTTCGTCACATTTTTCTTTCTCCATCCAGGAGGACTCTGAGGGCGTACAAGGTTGTTCTTTGTGGGCAAAGTCTTATCCTGATGTATTTCTTCATCGTTCTCCTGTGCGAGAGCATGGTACTGGTTCCTGAGCAGTATGGGTGCACTGCTGACTGCCTCACGATCCTCCTGCTTCTCTGGGTCACATGCTTCCATTCCTCTGTTTCTTCAGGTGCACTTCGAATTTCTTATCTTTCTGTACCATAAAGAGATAATTCTGCTCTGTCTAAAGGTACTGCCACACTAAGCTATCCCGCTAGCGATCTCGTTAGCGTTGCATACTAATGAGATCGCTAGCGGGATTGTTTCTATATCGCTAAATGCTGCCGCATTTAGCGATATAGTTAACGACGCTATCGCCGTTAGCGATCTTCTTAACGACTTTAGCGGTACAAAAGTACCGCTAAATCGCTAAGAAAAGGTACCACACAGCGATAAGATACTTACCCAGCGGGAGCGCCAGCGATGAAATAGGGTCCGGAACGATTCCAGCGACGAGCGAGATCACAGCAGGAAGCTCGTCGCTGGAAGCTGCCGCACTGAACAATATCGCTAACGGGATCGCTAAATAGTGACGTTTTTTAGCGATCCCGTTAGCGATATTGTTTAGTGTGGCATACCTTAAGAACTCTTCATCTTCCTTAATGATCTTCAATGTAGCTAACCTCACTGCTAGATTTCTTAACTTTTCCTCCAACATGGACCCAAGCTTGCATTTCTGGCATGTGAAATTTAGGAAATCATCTAGCCCTTTTTTAAAAGCTGTTATTGTGTCTGCCATTACTACCTAGGGCTTTCCACAGTCTGACTGCTCTAACTGTAAAGAACCCCTTCCTTTCTATTTAGCCACCAGAATCGCCTTTTTCCATCCATAATGAGTGCCTCCTAGTCCTGAGTATGGTCTTTGGAAGGATTAAGTTGTATGCCAGTCCTCTGTACTGGTCACACATATATTTATACATGTAAATGAGATCTCCCCTGGGGCGTCATTTTTTCTAAGCTAAACAAGCTCAACTTTTCCAACCTTTCATCATATGAGAGGCCTTCCACCTCTTGTAATAAGCTAGTTGCCAGTCTTTGAACTGACTCTACCTTCTAAATACCCTTTTTAAGATGTGGAGCCCAAAACTGGATCCCGCATTCTAGATGTGGCCTCACCAGTGATTTATAAAGGGATAATAATTCATTGGGATCGCTGTATTTTATCTCTCTTTTTATACATCATAAAATCTTATTTGTTTTTACAGCTGCTGCTTGACATTGAGTACTGCTGCTCAGCTTACTTGTAACCAGAATACCCAAGTGCTTCTACTGTTCTGTAGTCCCAAGTATGCTCCCATTTAATGTATATGCAGCAATAGGATTATTCCGTCCTAGGTGCATTACTTTACATTTATCTACATTAAATCTCATTTACCAAGTGTTTGTCCATTCTGTCATCTTATTCAGATCATTCTGCAATATTGCAATGTCAAGATCAGATTTTAATATCCTACATAGGTTGGTGTTGTCGCAAAGACTGACACTTTACTCTCAATCCCATCTATAAGGTCACTGATAAAGAGGTTAAAAAGAATCAGTCCTAGCACAGATCCCTGCGATACCCCACTGCTGACTATTTCCCATTTAGAGAATGACCTTTTATGGCAACTCTTTGTTTCCTGTCATTTAGCCAATTCCTTACCCATCTGCATATAGTTTCCCCAGTCCTTGCTTCTACAGCTTCAGTATAGGAATGTTATGAGGTACAGTATCAAATGCCTCTGCAAATTCCAGATAAATCACATCATCCACATTACCAATATCCAGATTAGCACTTACCTCCTCATAGAAACCCAACATGTTATTTAGACACGACCTATCTTTCATGAATCCATGCTGATTGTCAGTTATTATATTATTCCCTGCAATATATCGCTACAGGTCATCTGTTATGATGCCCTCAAAAACTTTGCACACTACTGATGTCAGACTTACTGGATGGTAGTTGCCTGGATCCGCCTTCTTACCTTTCTTAAATATCAGTAACATGTGAGCCATCCTCCAATTCTGTGGCACCAACCCTGTTACAAGAGAGTCTAAGAATATGAGATATAGCGGTCTGTCCATTTCTGAGCTCAATTCCCTAAGTATATGTGGATGAATGCCATCTGTGACGGGGGATTTGTCAATGTTTATATTGCTCAGACGTATCAAATGTCATACAAAATGGAATCTTTATCACTCTAGCATGTTTTAGACATTGAGAGGTACAGTATAAAGTGATATTGAAAAAGGCACAGTGAGCCATATGTGATGCTAAAACACCTCACTAGTGTTGTTTTGTACCACTTTTTATTAACCCCTTCATGACATACACCATATATGTAGGGTGCTATGGGATGCGAGTTCCCAATTACTGCTAGCTAGCACTCTGGTTCTGCTAGTTAATGTCTATACATCATAGCTGATACCCTGCAGTAACGCCCACGATGGGTGTTTAACTCCTCTAATGCCGCTGTTAATAGCATCAGTGACATCGATCGCTTAGAGAGGGGAGTCCAGTTTGTTTCCAGATTTTGGAGGACATTTTGTTCTAAACTTGGTGTTCAGTTGTCTTTCTCCTCTGCATTTCATCCTCAGACCAATGGACAAACCGAGAGAACAAACAGACCTTGGAGACTTATTTGAGATGTTTTGTGTCTGCTGATCAAGATGATTGGGTCTCCTTTTTGCCTTTGGCTGAGTTTGCTCTTAATAATAGAGCTAGCTCTACCACCTTGATGTCTCCTTTTTTTTGCAATTCCGGGTATCACCCTCGATTTTCTTGAGGACAGGCGGAGGCTTCTGTCTGTCCGGGGGTTGACTCCATTGTGCAGCGTATGCAGCAGATTTGGAACCAGGTGGTGGAGAGGTTGTCTCTCTCTCAGGAGAAGGCACAGCGGTTTGCCAACCGGCATAGGACTGATGGTCCTCGTTTTAAAGTGGGGGACTTGGTTTGGTTGTCCTCAAGGAATATCCCTATGAAGGTTGCATCTCCAAAATTTAAGCCAAGGTTCATTGGACCTTATAAGATCATGGAAATTATGAATCCGGTTTCCTACCGTTTGCTTCTTCCAGGGACATTTAAGATCCATAACGTCTTCCACAAGTCCTTATTGAAGAGGTTTGTCGAACCAGTGGTTCCTATGGCTGCACCTCCCGACCCTGTTTTGGTTGAGGGCAATTTGGAGTATGTGGTTGAGAAGATATTGGATTCTCGTTTTGCTAGACGGAAACTCCAGTATTTGGTTAAGTGGAGAGGTTATGGTCAGGAGGACAATTCTTGGGTGTTTGCTTCGGACATTCATGCTGGGAGACTTATCCGTGCCTATAATCGAGCCCATCCCGATCGGCCTGGTTGCGCAGGTGAGGGTTCGGTGACCCCTCCTCAAGGGGGGGTACTGTTGTGAATATGCTGGATGCGGCTTCTGAGCTGGGGATCCCTCCGGTGGTTGCGGAGGGTAATGAACTGATTTCTGAATGGCCTTTAGCTGGCACTGAATGGTAGGATATAAGTGGCCTGAGTTCCCAGCAGCCTTGCCGGTTATCAATTGTTCCTACTGGTCTTGCTTGAAGCTCTGCTAGGTTCCTGTTCTCCTTTAGATAAGTGTTTGCTGTTTTTTTTCCCTGTTTGATTTTCTTTGCTGGTTTGCTGCTTGCAGTTGACTGCAGCCTGTCCCCTTTTGGGGATCTGGTGCTGCAATTGTGCTCCGTTTTTGTCTGCACTTTTGCTTTGCTCTTTTGTTACTTTTTATTTGCTGAATAGCGTTTTGTTACACCAGAGATCTGATTTAGGTGGATGTGATCGTGTGATCTCAGGTTTTTTGGCAATCAGAAGTGTTGGTATTTTTGTTAGGGTTTTGTTGGATTGCAGTCAGAATTCTTTCCTGTACTTTTCTGTCTAGACAGATTGGGCCCCAGCGTTTGCTCATTCTATTTTCTGTCTGTGTCCGTGCATTCTTCTTGTCTAACCGCCATTACATGTTTGGGGGCTTCCTATTTTCTTTGGGGATCTGCTCCGGGGCAGATAGCTTTCATCTTTCTGCCTTTAGGTGTAGTTATCTCTCAGGCTGTGGCGAGGCGTCTAGGATCAACGTAGGAACGCTCCACGGCTACCTCTAGTTGTGTGGTTAGTTCAGGTTACTGCAATCCAATAGGTTCCAGCCTCTCTGGTGTATTACCGTTTTTGCTATTTCTCCTCAGTTACCGAAACACAACACCCTTGTGTCAGGACATTGTGGGTGTTTACTGCGGCCTGATTGGCTACCCGCAATGTGCACACATAAAGTTAGGAAAAAAAATGACTGTTTACAAGAACTCCGCGCCTCTGAACTCTGCAAACCCGCTCCCCTCATCAAACATGTGCCAAACACTCATGATACATCATCATCGTTGCTAAAGGGTTGAAAATACTTTTGTGGCAACACAAATATTTTCCTGCACTTTTATCGAATGTTACCGATTTTTACCGATTTTATAAACTTTTGCTCGAGTTTCCGATCACGAATCCGAATGTGCCATATTCATGCAGAATTTATGTTTGGCAATCATTTTCCGATCAAATTTGCTCATCACTAGTCATGATATCAGCAAATGTTGTGTGTCTTCAGTCTAGAGAAACCTGTTTAAATATTCCACTTCCTAAGGCAAACCCTCCCCCAACCATAGGAATGTATTCATGTTTAACCCCTTAACGACCAAGCCATTTTGTAGGTTAAAGACCAGGCCAATTTTTACAATTCTGACCTCTGTCTCTTTATGAGGTTATAACTCTGGAATGCTTCAATGGATCTTGGCGATTCTGAGAATGTTTTCTCATGACATATTGTACTTCATGATAGTGGTAAAATTTCTTCAATATATCTTGCGTTTATTTATGAAAAAAGGAAATATGGCAAAAATTTTGAAAATTTTGCAATTTTCAAACTTTTAATTTTTATGCCATTACATTAGAGAGATATGTCACAAAAATTAGTTAATAAATAACATTTCCCACATGTCTACTTTACATCAGCACAATTTTGGAACAAAAATTTTTTTTTGTTAGGAAGTTATAAGTGTTAAAAGTTGACCAGCAATTTCTCATTTTTCCAACAAAATTTACAAAACCATTTTTTTTAGGGGCCACCTCACATTTGAAGTGAATTTGAGGGGTCAATATGACAGAAAATACCCAAAAGTGACACCATTCTAAAAACTGCACCCCTCAATGTGTTCAAAGCCACATTCAAGAAGTTTATTAACCCTTTAGGTACTTCACAAGAATTGAAGCAATGTGGAAGGAAAAAATGAACATTTAACTTTTTTTCCCAAAATTTTTCTTTCGACACAATTTTTTTAAATTTTGTTAAGGGTATCAGTAGAAAATGAACCACAATGTTTGTTGTACAATTTCTCCTGAGTACACCGATATCCCATGTGTGGGGGTAAACCACTATTTGGGCGCATGGCAGAGCTCGGAAGGGAAGCAGCGCCATTTGACTTTTTTGGCTGGAATTGAGATTGGACGCCATGTCGCATTTGGAGAGTCCCTGTGTGCCTAAACAGTGGAAACCCCCCACAAGTGACCCCATTTTGGAAACTAGACCCCCCAATGAACTTATCTAGATGTGTGGTGAGAGCTTTGAACCCCCAAGGGCTTCACAGAAGGTTATAACGTAGAGCTGTAAAATTAAAAAATCATATCTTTTCCACAAAAATGATCTTTCCACCCCCAATTTTTATTTTCCAAAGGGTAACAGGACCCCAAAAGTTATTGTGCAATTTGTCCTGAGTACGCTGATACCCCATATGAGGGGGTAAACCACTATTTTGATGCATGGCAGAGCTCGAAAGGGAAGGAGCGCCTTTTTCAAATGCAGACTTTGATGGAATGGTCTGCGGGTGTCATGTCACGTTTGGAGAGCCCCTGATGTGCCTAAACAGTAGAAACCCCCACAAGTGACTCCATTTTGGAAACCAGACCCCCCAAGGAACTTATCTAGATGTGTGGTGAGCACTTTGAACCCCCAAGTGCTTCACAGAAGTTTATAACGTAGAGCCGTGAAAATAAAAAAATCATATTTTTTTCCACAAAAATAATCTTTTTGCCCCCAAATTTTTATTTTTATAAGGGTAACAGGAGAAATAGGACCCCAAAAGCTATTGTGCAATTTGTCCTCAGTACGCTGATATCCCATATGTGGGGGGAACCACTATTTTGACGCATGGCAGAGCTCGGTAGGGAAGGAGCACCGTTTTTAAATGCAGACTTTGATGGAATGGTCTGCGGGTGTCATGTCGCGCTTGGATGTGCCTAAACATTAGAAACCCCCCACAAATGACCCCATTTTGCAAACTAGACCCCCCAAGGAACTTTACTCATATATATAAGCCTACAAAATTATACCTCCATAGATATACTTCAAAAAAAGAAAAATGAGGTTTTTCAATATAAAAAGTAATTTTTATTAAACAATCATTAAAATAAGTTTAAAATATTCATACATATACAAAAAGTGGGGAACATATGCAACAAAGATATGAATGAAACCTAATAGGGGTATTTATGCAGATGGTTATATGAGGAATTCTTTATCAATAATATCAGGAGAAAAAGGCTGTCCAAGTGTACTATATATATATGTGTATACCTACTATATGGTGCAGCAAAAAATTCTCCTCCTTAAATGACACCTCATTAACCACAGATATACGTCCAGCTCATATATATATGTAACCAAATGGTTTGTAAGCTGTGCAAGCTAGAAAAGTGCTTAATGCATTATATATAGCAAAAATAGTGCCTATATCGAACATTCGTTCCATTCACAAATGTGGATTAATATGGCAGACACTAGATACTGCTCGCAAAAGAAAAGCAATTTCATGGCTGGCAAATAGCTCCCATACCTCCAAATAGGCTGCGGCACCCCTGACGCGCGTTTCGCTAGTGGCTTCTTCCAGAGGGGACGTGCTGCTATAGCTGCCTCTGAGTGTGGTTTTTATAAGAGTATAATTAATATATGCAGCAGCTGCGGATCGCTACCATCCAATAGATGCAGGCTGCGTCGCTGGACATCAGTATCATGTGACATCTAACTAACCTCCCTTCAAAAGTGGGCAGGAAGTGTACATGGGTCCCATGGTAACGCAATAAGCGCTATGTTTACAATCGCAGTCTATTAATGGATTATAAATACGCCACTAAATATCAGTGCCCTGTGATATTCAATCATTTCATTCAGTATAGTAGAGCGATGTACATAAATCCCAATATTAGTGCAGTATACGTCATGATTATGATCGCAGCCTACGACCAGAACATGTTTACATCATTGAATGAAAGTATCATGTGACAATCATTGAATACAAGTATCATGTGACACCCAATCATCCTCCCACCGAAAGTGGGAGCGGAAGTTTACCTTATTCTCTATAGTAACGCAATATGCGCTGTGATTATAATCGCAAAATGCCGAAGGATCATGATCGATGTGCGTCATAGTTGCAATCGCAAAAACGCATGCTGACCCTGTTTGCGTCATCGGCCAACGACATCACATGACGCCTCGTCGGTCTGCCAGCTCGACGCGTCAGAACTGGGAACACGAGTAAGGCGGCACAATGACCGTTACCCGACAACGCAAACCCGGCTATCTGCTCAAAAATGATTAGATATACCTTTTAAAGAACGAGGGAATGAGCACATGATACTTGTGTCAACGGAAGAAAATCTTTTTCTTAAAAATTAGCATATATCACACATAAAAAATGTATAGGAGAAATAATGCTCATATCTATCTCTAGTTATATCAATAGTGTACAATATCAATATTATTATTAATAAGTGCCCAAAAATATATATAATAGAACATTTTTATGTATAGTAAATGAATAACTATAAATTCTATAGTGAATGTGACCAAGTGACAAAACTGAAATGTACATAATAATTATATAATAACATATAAATTGTGTTAGTAAATTATAATAAACCAAGGCACAAAAATATAATATAAAAAACTAAAATGAAAAAATAAAAATAAAAATAAAAAGTGCTGAACCGCAATGTGAAGTTCATAAGAGTAATAGCACGATTTCATCCCATTGCATTATTCTCTTCTTTCATTCCATCTGATTATTGGTCTAGCATCCGAGTCAACGATCCGCAGCAGCTCCAGATTATGTTCAAGGTAAGTAATGGTTATATGGCATCAAAAAAGCATCATTTGTATATATATGTGGAATCTAGAATTTAAAAAATATATGTTAAAACCAAGAAAATTACACATACATAAAATAACATACCAGAAAAAAACACTCAGAGAAAAAAACTATATTTAAAATTAAAGAAAAGGGGCATAACTCAGGATCTCATTAAGTCCCGCTGGCTGTACTGATTGCACCTTAGAAATCCAGCGGGCCTCCAATTGCGCTAGTTTCCTCCTCCAATTGCCTCCTCGTATGTCAATATGCACTCTATCTATACCCCTGACTTTGAGAAGCCTGGCATCACAGTTGTGGTATAATTTGAAATGCCTTGGTATAGATTTCAAGGCGGTATGATCATCCTCATTTGCAGCTTTCTCAATATCATGGAAATGTTCCCTTATCCGAATCTTAAGGGGTCTCGATGTGAGCCCTATGTAGATCTTCGGACAAGGACAGATGGCGTAATAGATGACACCCAGGGTTTCACAGGTTATATGCTGTGTGATATTAAATTCTTTCTGGCCATCACTGGCCAAAAAAGTACATGTCTGTGTCATATTGGGACATGCAATGCATTTTCCACAGGGGTAAAAGCCCCATTTAGGCCCCTGTGTCTGGAATTTGTCCTTTGGCTGCGGCCCAGCATAATGGCTATGTATCAGGATATCCTTAAGATTGGGTGCCCGCCTATATGTAATAGATGGTTGAATCGGGACATATTTCGCAAGTGTTCGATCCGTTTGCAAAATGGGCCAATATTTGTTCAAAGCCTCCTTCATTTTTACCCACTGCTGGTTATAATCAGCTATGAATCTTACTGTGGTATTATCCTTAGTGGCTGGTCTTCCTTGTAACAACTCATTTCTGTTTGTTCTTTTGGCCCTGTTAAATCCTCTCTTGATACTCCTTTTGGAGTATCCACGCTGTTCAAATCTAGCTGCCAGTATGTCCGCCTGTTCTAAAAAGGATTGATCATTTGAACATATTCTTCTAGTTCTTAGGAACTGCCCTATGGGTATCCCATTGATCAAAGGGTGTGGATGTGCTGAATCAGCATGTAGGATGGAATTAACTGCTGTCTCCTTTCGAAATATATTCGTTTCCAGCATTCCATTATAGCCTTTTGAGATGAGGACATCCAGGAAGTCAATGCTATCTCGACTATATTTGCAGGTAAGCCTGATATTCAGGTTGTTGTTATGTAAAACATCCACAAATGCCAATAAGTCCTGTTCCTGTCCCTGCCAAATTAGGAGAACATCATCGATGTATCTTGCCCATAAAAGAGCTCCTTCGATGTGCGCTATAGGGTGGGCAAAAAAGATGTTTTCTTCCCATTGGCCTAAAAACAAATTAGCATATGAAGATGCATATGCCGCACCCATGGCTGTACCTTGCTTTTGCAGGTAGATGCCTCCTTTAAAGGTGAAGTAATTATGTCCCAGAGCAAATTGTAGAAGTCTGAGGAGGAATCTCTTAAAGGGTACATCGTATTCAGAAAGGTCCAAGAAGGCCTCCACTGCTGCAATACCATCCGTGTGGTGTATAGAGGTATATAAGGACTCAACGTCCATAGTAACCAACCACATATCATCCTCCAGTGGTATGCCTTCAATTTTCCTCAAGATGTCACTTGTATCCTTAATGTAAGACGGAAGTTTGCTAACTAATGGTTTCAGATAGAAATCTAAATATTGGCTGATTACCTCACATAAGTTACCATTACCTGATACGATCGGGTGGCCCGGTGGATTGATGGCATTTTTATGCACTTTGGGTGTGAAATATATGCATGCCATCTTAGGGTGCTCTGGTATTAGGTATTTCTGCAAATCCTTGCTGATTATCCCCTCCTCAAAGGCCTCATCCAAAATGTCCTGCAATTCTCCATGATATTTGCTGGTAGGGTTGAATGTGATTTTTTGGTAGCACTTAACATCTTTCAACTGCCGAAAGGCTTCCTTCTCATACATTACTGCCGGCCAGACCACCACATTGCCCCCTTTGTCCGCCGGTTTAATGATAATCCCTTTCAATTTTTGGAGTTCTTTAAGGGCATTCCTCTGACCCCTAGTAAGATTGTCCTGCCTGATTCCATGTGGAATATTTTCAAAGGCCTGTGTTACCAGTTTAACAAATATTTCTATATTGGGGTACAGGTGCAAAGGAGGGAATTTCTTTGGTTTCGGTGGATTAAATTTACCTACCATGGTGTTATCCATTTGTTCATCCTGGAGTTCCTCCAGGGTAGCCATAGCCCGTAATTCTTGCTCTGTCCATGATTCTCCCATATGTGGCTTCTCATGCAGTTTTTTTAAAACTAATTTCCTGGCAAATAGGTGAAGATCTTTTATCGCTGTGAATGAGTCAAAAGATGCAGCAGGTGAAAAGGTTAGACCCAAACTTAGAACCTCAACCTGTTCGGCAGATAGCTGTTTATCAGATAAATTTATCACCTGTAATTTAGATGTTGACGCCTTTTCAGGAAAACGATCCCGCCTCCTAGGTGTGTCATATCTTCTGCCATAGTTTCTTCTTAGGTTATAGCCTCTTTTATGCCCATCCTCATCCTCCCTAGATGATATGGAGGAGAGGGAAGCAGATCTAGATGTGTTGCGCTCGCCTATGTTCATTCCTTGCCATCTGTACACTGTGCCATTTTGGAAATCTTGCAAATCTCTCTGGAATTTCTTTGCTTTATTGTCCTTAATCTCTTTCTCCCAGATTAGAGATTGGGAGTCTATCTCCTTATTGAAACTTTCCATTTCGGTAGCTGTTAGTTGTTGTTTTAAACTATTCCTTGTGATCTCAATTTCTCTCTATCTTGTCCAAATTCTTTTGCTATTTCCTATGAGAAGTTCTATGAGTAATTTTGAGCAAGAAGTACAGGCTTCTTCCCATCTGTTTTTGAAAGTGTTATCATCTATGGGGAAGGATGGCATTATACGTACTCTTAAGCCTCTGGGGATAAGTCCTTTGGCAAGGTAGTTCTCCAATGAGGCCTTATTCCACCATGTTCTCGCCCTTTTCTTAAGGGAGGATTTCATAGCGTTCTTTAAGGTATTTTTCTGCCCATTTTCAGTAAGATCTTTTTGCATTGTGCCCCCACTAAATACAGTATCGAGACTGGCCAGCCAATCCTGGTCTCTGGCCTTGGTGTCCATAGTGGCAAACAAAGCTGTAAACAAAGTACAGCACAATAGTATAATCATATATATAAGCCTACAAAATTATACCTCCATAGATATACTTCAAAAAAAGAAAAATGAGGTTTTTCAATATAAAAAGTAATTTTTATTAAACAATCATTAAAATAAGTTTAAAATATTCATACATATACAAAAAGTGGGGAACATATGCAACAAAGATATGAATGAAGGGGGGAAAACAAAAAACAAGAAACAAATATCCTAAAATAAAACAAAATAAAAAATATATTGCAAAGCAATACCCTTATTATTATTATTACAACTTCATGCATGCTTTGCAATATATTTTTTATTTTGTTTTATTTTAGGATATTTGTTTCTTGTTTTTTGTTTTCTCTGTTTAACCCCTCTCTGCCATCAGACGTACTATTCCGTCCATGTGACCCTGGACCTAATTCCCATGGACGGAATAGTACGTCATGCCCTTTAATGCGACATCGCGACTAAAGTCGCGGTGATCGCATTAAAATTCCGACGCCATCTTACCTCTAGGAAGATGACGTCGGCATCCCGGGCTGCGTCCTCCCCTCTCCGGCCTCCCGATCGCTGTGATTGGCTGTTCAATTCTGAACAGCCAATCGCAGCCTTTCTCACTGTTTCAGCCAATCAGATGGGCTGAAACAGTGAGATCCCAGGCTAGGATCGAGTACCGATGTACTTGATCCTAGGCCTGGGTCTAGCACTATGCAGACCCCCCTGGATTGGCGCGATCGCCGATCATATCGATCGCGCCAATCGCAGGGCACAGAAGCGGTATTACCGCGCTGTGCCCTGCCGGTTCCTGCTGGATCGGTGCTATAAAAGCACCGATCCTAGGCCGGAACATAGGACAGGCCTAGCAGGGCCTGCAGGAGCTGATTGGCGCGATCGATGTTATCGTCGATCGCGCCAATCGCAAGGCACAGCCGCGGCGCAGGAGCGCTGTGCCTTGCTGCTGACATGCCGGATCGGTGCTGTAATAGCACCGATCCTGGCTGGATCGGTGCTGTAAAAGCACCGATCCGGCTGTGGAGGCTCAGGACAGGCCCTGTAGGGCCTACAGGAGCTGATTGGCGCGATCGATGACATCGTCGATCGCGCCAATCACAGGGCACAGCAGCGGTCTGATCGCTGTGTGACCGTGCTGTGCCCTGCAGGTGACCTGGCTGCTGCCCTGGCTGTGACCTGCCTAGGATCGGAGCTGTGGCTCCGATCCTGGGCAGGTTGCCAGGGTAACCAGGAGAGCTCTGATTGGTGGGATCTTGTTATGATGGATCCCACCAATCACAGGTCACAGAAGCGAATTGACCGCTCTGTGACCTGTCTCACCTGGCTCTGACCTGTGAGTGACCGTTCTGCAGGGGTCCTCACACTTGCTGAGGATTCCTGCAGAGCGGTCATACAACAGATCTCTCCTGTGCTGGGCCTTGTAGTGCTGAAGACAGAAGAAAAGAAGACAGAAGAAAAGAAGACAGAAGAAAGAAGAAAAGAAGATAGAAAAAAGAAGAGAGACTACAACCGTAAGTGTTGATCCCTCTCTTCCTCCCTCCCATCCCCCTTCCCCCTCTTTTACCCCTCCACCCCCCTTTGCGCCGCCTCCGTGCGCACACCCAGCCGCCGAGCGTGATTGGTGACGCATTTCACCGATCAACACTCGTGCTCTCAGCCCCCTTTGCGCCACCTCCGTGCGCACACCCTGCAGCCGGCGAACTTTGATAAGTGACGCAGTTCACTTATCAGAGCTCGCGTCCGGCGGGTTTCCTTTTTTTCACCCCCCTTTGCGCCGCCTCCGTGCGCACACCCAGCCGCCGAGCGTTGATTGGTGACGCATTTCACCGATCAACACTCGTGCTCTCAGCCCCCTTTGCGCCACCTCCGTGCGCACACCCTGCAGCCGGGCGAACTTTGATAAGTGACGCAGTTCACTTATCAGAGCTCGCGCGGCTGTTTTCCTTTTTTTTTTTTCACCCGCCTTTGCGCCGCCTCCGTTTCCACATCTAGCAGCCGCCGAATTTTGATAAGTGACTCAGTTCACTTATCAGATCTCGTGCCGGCTGTTTTCCTGTTTTTTTTTTTCACCCCCTCCCTGCGCCACTCCCTTTGCGCCACATCTAGCAGCCGCCGAACTTTGACAAGTGACACAGTTCACTTATCAGAGCTCGCACCGGCTGTTTTCCTTTTCTTTTTTTTTTTTTCCTTTTTCTTTCTTTTCACCCGCCTTTGCGCCGCCTCCGTTTCCACATTTAGCAGCCGCCGAACTTTGACAAGTGACACAGTTCACTTATCAGAGCTCGCGCCGGCTGTTTTCCTTTTCTTTTTTTTTCACCCCCTCCCTGCGCCACTCCCTTTGCGCCACATCTAGCAGCCGCCGAACTTTGACAAGTGACACAGTTCACTTATCAGAGCTCGCACCGGCTGTTTTCCTTTTCTTTTTTTTTTTTCCTTTTTCTTTTTTCACCCGCCTTTGCGCCGCCTCCGTTTCCACATTTAGCAGCCGCCGAACTTTGACAAGTGACACAGTTCACTTATCAGAGCTCGCACCGGCTGTTTTCCTTTTCTTTTTTTTTTTTTCCTTTTTCTTTTTTCACCCGCCTTTGCGCCGCCTCCGTTTCCACATTTAGCAGCCGCCGAATTTTGATAAGTGACTCAGTTCACTTATCAGATCTCGTGCCGGCTGTTTTCCTGTTTTTTTTTTTTCACCCCCTCCCTGCGCCACTCCCTTTGCCCACATCTAGCAGCCGCCGAACTTTGACAAGTGACACAGTTCACTTATCAGAGCTCGCACCGGCTGTTTTCCTTTTCTTTTTTTTTTTTCCTTTTTTTTCACCCGCCTTTGCGCCGCCTCCGTTTCCACATTTAGCAGCCGCCGAATTTTGATAAGTGACGCAGTTCACTTATCAGATCTCGTGCCGGCTGTTTTCCCTTTTTTTTTTTTTCACCCCCTCCTTGCGCCACATCTAGCAGCCACCGAACTTTGATAAGTGACGCAGTTCACTTATCAGAGCTAGGGCCTGCTGTTTTAGACTTTTCTTTTCACAGGCATTTTTTTCTCCCCATTTTTTTTTTCTTTTAGATTTTTCTTTTCAGCATAGTTTACACCAAGCACTATCCCCCCCCCCACACATACACAGTTATCAATAAAGTACACCCAAGCACCACATTTACAAAAAAATGTCCCACCCGTCCCGTTCGTCCCAACAGCGCTATTCATTGGAGGAGGCATACGCTTTTCTTGCCTCCGACACTGATAGCGAGGGAAAGGATCCCACATTTCTTTATTTTTCAGATTCCTCTTCCTCCTCCTCTTCCTCTTCCCCCTCCTCATCTTCCTCCTCGGGTCCTGCGGAACCACCACGCAGACGCCCCAGGACAGAAGATGAGGCATCTGCCCCCATTCCAGAAGATGAAGCCGAAGCCGAACCAGCGCAACCCACTGCGGATCCCGTGTGGACCTCGCCCCCCGAAAATTACGAGCCACTGATTCCTGATTTTGTGGCAGAATCAGGAATCAGGTTTGACACCACTGGCCTCACAGAAATAGACTTTTTCAAAGTCTTTTTCTCTGAGGATTTTATTAACCACATGGTGGAGCAAACAAATTTGTACGCTCGTCAATTTTTGGAGCAAAACCCCGTTCATCATATTCTAACTGGTCTCCTGTAGACGCAGTTGAATTGATGCAGTTTTGGGGCCTGGTCCTTCACACGGGGATCTTGAAGAAGCCAGAACTTCGGCAATATTGGAGTGTTGATATTTTATATAACGCTCCAGTGTTCCGAATGGTCATGGCCCGGACGCGTTTTGAGGCCATCCAGAAATTCTTGCATTATAACGATAATGCACAGTGTCCCGCACGAGATGACCCCAACTTTGACCGTCTGTTCAAAGTTCGGCCGGTCATCGAACACTTCAACAAAAAGTTTGCTAAAGTGTACGTGCCCAAAAGGGACATTTGCGTGGATGAGTCCTTGGTTCATTTTAAGGGACGGCTCGGATTCCGTCAGTACCTGCCCAACAAGAGGGCAAGGTACGGAATCAAACTCTACAAACTGTGTGAGAGTACCTCAGGGTACACTCACCGTTTTAGAGTTTACGAAGGAAAGGACACCAGGATTGAACCCCCTGAGTGTCCTCCTGTCCTGGGAGTGAGTGGGAAAATTGTGTGGGATTTGGTTCACCCACTGCTGGATAAAGGTTATCACCTCTACACCGATAACTTTTATACCAGCATCCCACTCCACAAATCCCTCTTTGCGCGTGGTACCGCAGCCTGCGGTACCGTCCGCAAAAATCAGAAGGGCCTCCCGAAGACGCTGCTTGGGCAGATGCTCAGAAAGGGTGAGAGCAGAGCCCAATGTAGCGACCACCTTCTGGTGGTCAAGTACAAGGACAAGAGGGATGTCCTTCTCTTGACCACCATACACGGTGATGGCAGCGCCCTCAGCACTGTACGGGGTACCTCTACACAGGTCCGCAAACCGGACTGTGTACTTGGGTACAACAAATACATGGGGGGTGTTGATCTCTCTGATCAACTCCTCCAACCATACAGTGCTTTGAGAAAGGCCAAGGTATGGTACAAGAAGCTGTCCGTGCACATCGTCCAAATGGCAATGCTCAACGCTTTCCTGCTGTCACGATGTGCACGCCATACCAATACGTCGTACCTTCAGTTCCAGGAGGTAGTGATCAAGGCCCTGATGTTTGGCGCTCAGGAAGGAGAGGGCCCCAGTACTTCCGGAACTGAAGGTGCTCGTATTGTACCAGGCCAGCATTTCCCGGGGGAGGTCCCGCAAACTGCAAAAAAAGGTAAGTCGCAAAAAAGGTGCCGAGTGTGTTACAAAAGGGGAATACGCAAGGACACCATTTATCAGTGCGACACCTGCCCCGAAAAACCTGGCCTGTGTATGAAGGATTGCTTCAAATTGTACCACACCTCCATGCACTACTAATTTACTTTACAGGAAAGATTAGTTCCAGAAGGGGGCACATCTAGAGAAGCTTCTTGGGGGTCTAATTTCTAAAATTATGTCACTTGTGGGTTTTTTTTCCTGTTTAGGCACATCAGGGGCTCTGCAAATGGAACATGACGCCCGCAGACCATTCCATCAAAGTCTGCATTCCAAAACGTCACTACTTCCCTTCCGAGTCCCGACGTGTGCCTAAACAGTTTTTTCCCACATGTGGGGTACCAGCGTTCTCAGGACAAATTGGACAACAACTTTTGGGGTCCAATTTCTCCTGTTACCCTTGGGAAAATAAAAAATTGGGGACTAAAAAAAATCACTTTTGTGGAAAAAAAAATATATATTTTTTTTCACACAGGGCATTATAAACTTTAGTGAAACACTTAGGGGTTCAAAGTACTCACCACACACCTAGATAAGTTCCTTAGGGGGTCTAGTTTCCAAAATGGGGTCACTTGTGGGGGGTTTCCACTGTTTAGGCACATCAGGGGCTCTGCTAACGGAACATGACGCCCGCAGACCATTCCATCAAAGTCTGCATTCCAAAACGTCACTACTTCCCTTCTGAGCCCTGCCGTGTGCCCAAACAGTGGTTCCCCCAACATATGGGGTATCGGCGTACTCAGGACAAATTGGACAACAACTTTTGGGGTCCAATTTCTCCTGTTACCCTTGGGAAAATAAAAAATTGGGGACTAAAAAAATCACTTTTGTGGAAAAAAAAATATTTTTTTTTTCACACAGGGCATTATAAACTTTAGTGAAACACTTGGGGGTTCAAAGTACTCACCACACACCTAGATAAGTTCCTTAGGGGGTCTAGTTTCCAAAATGGGGTCACGTGTGGGGGGTTTCCACTGTTTAGGCACATCAGGGGCTCTGCTAACGGAACATGACGCCCGCAGACCATTCCATCAAAGTCTGCATTCCAAAACGTCACTACTTCCCTTCCGAGCCCTGCCGTGCACCCAAACAGTGGTTCCCCCCAACATATGGGGTATCAGCGTACTCAGGACAAATTGGACAACAACTTTTGGGGTCCAATTTCTCCTGTTACCCTTGGGAAAATAAAAAATTGGGGACTAAAAAAATCACTTTTGTGGGAAAAAAATATATTTTTTTTCACGCCAGGGCATTATAAACTTTAGTGAAACACTTGGGGGGTCAAAGTGCTCACCACACACCTAGATAAGTTCCTTAGGGGGTCTAGTTTCCAAAATGGGGTCACATGTGGGGGGTTTCCACTGTTTAGGCACATCAGGGGCCCTCCAAACGCGACATGGCGTTCGTTCCCAATTCCAGCCAATTTTGGTTTGGAAAAGTCAAACCGCGCTCCTTCCCTTTCGAGCCCTGCCGTGCGCCCAAACAGTGGTTCCCCCCCACATATGGGGTATCAGCGTACTCAGGACAAGTTGGACAACAACTTTTGTGGTCCAATTTCTCCTCTTACCCTTGGGAAAATAAAAAATTGGGGACTAAAACATCATGCTTGTGGAAAAAATATGATTTTTTTTCTTCACGGCTCTACATTACAAACTTGCGTGAAGCACTTGGGGGTTCAAAGTGCTCACCAAACATCTAGGTAAGTTCCTTAGGGGGTCTAGTTTCCAAAATGGGGTCACATGTGGGGGGTTCCCACTGTTTAGGCACATCAGGGGCCCTCCAAACGCGACATGGCGTTCGTTCCCAATTCCAGCCAATTTTGGTTGGGAAAAGTCAAACGGCGCTCCTTCCCTTTCGAGCCCTGCCATGCGCCCAAACAGTGGTTCCCCCCACATATGGGTATCAGCGTACTCAGGACAAGTTGGACAACAACTTTTGTGGTCCAATTTCTCCTCTTACCCTTGGGAAAATAAAAAATTGGGGACTAAAACATCATGCTTGTGGAAAAAATATGATTTTTTTTCTTCACGGCTCTACATTACAAACTTGCGTGAAGCACTTGGGGGTTCAAAGTGCTCACCACACACCTAGATAAGTTCCTTAGGGGGTCTAGTTTCCAAAATGGGGTCACATGTTGGGGGTTTCCACTGTTTAGGCACATCAGGGGCCCTCCAAACGCGACATGGCGTTCGTTCCCAATTCCAGCCAATTTTGGTTTGGAAAAGTCAAACGGCGCTCCTTCCCTTTCGAGCCCTGCCGTGCGCCCAAACAGTGGTTCCCCCCACATATGGGGTATCAGCGTACTCAGGACAAGTTGGACAACAACTTTTGTGGTCCAATTTCTCCTCTTACCCTTGGGAAAATAAAAAATTGGGGACTAAAACGTCATGCTTGTGGAAAAAATATGATTTTTTTTCTTCACGGCTCTACATTACAAACTTGCGTGAAGCACTTGGGGTTCAAAGTGCTCACCAAACATCTAGGTAAGTTCCTTAGGGGGTCTAGTTTCCAAAATGGGGTCACATGTGGGGGGTTTCCACTGTTTAGGCACATCAGGGGCCCTCCAAACGCGACATGGCGTTCGTTCCCAATTCCAGCCAATTTTGGTTTGGAAAAGTCAAACGGCGCTCCTTCCCTTTCGAGCCCTGCCGTGCGCCCAAACAGTGGTTCCCCCCACATATGGGGTATCAGCGTACTCAGGACAAGTTGGACAACAACTTTTGTGGTCCAATTTCTCCTCTTACCCTTGGGAAAATAAAAAATTGGGGACTAAAACATCATGCTTGTGGAAAAAATATGATTTTTTTTCTTCACGGCTCCAAATTACAAACTTGCGTGAAGCACTTGGGGGTTCAAAGTGCTCACCACACATCTAGATAAGTTCCTTAGGGGGTCTTGTTTCCAAAATGGGGTCACATGTGGGGGGTTTCCACTGTTTAGGCACATCAGGGGCCCTCCAAACGCGACATGGCGTTCGTTCGCAATTCCAGCCAATTTTGGTTTGGAAAAGTCAAACGGCGCTCCTTCCCTTTCGAGCCCTGCCGTGCGCCCAAACAGTGGTTCCCCCCACATATGGGTATCAGCGTACTCAGGACAAGTTGGACAACAACTTTTGTGGTCCAATTTCTCCTCTTACCCTTGGGAAAATAAAAAATTGGGGACTAAAACATCATGCTTGTGGAAAAAATATGATTTTTTTTCTTCACGGCTCTACATTACAAACTTGCGTGAAGCACTTGGGGGTTCAAAGTGCTCACCACACACCTAGATAAGTTCCTTAGGGGGTCTAGTTTCCAAAATGGGGTCACATGTTGGGGGGTTTCCACTGTTTAGGCACATCAGGGGCCCTCCAAACGCGACATGGCGTTCGTTCCCAATTCCAGCCAATTTTGGTTTGGAAAAGTCAAACGGCGCTCCTTCCCTTTCGAGCCCTGCCGTGCGCCCAAACAGTGGTTCCCCCCACATATGGGGTATCAGCGTACTCAGGACAAGTTGGACAACAACTTTTGTGGTCCAATTTCTCCTCTTACCCTTGGGAAAATAAAAAATTGGGGACTAAAACGTCATGCTTGTGGAAAAAATATGATTTTTTTTCTTCACGGCTCTACATTACAAACTTGCGTGAAGCACTTGGGGGTTCAAAGTGCTCACCAAACATCTAGGTAAGTTCCTTAGGGGGTCTAGTTTCCAAATGGGGTCACATGTGGGGGGTTTCCACTGTTTAGGCACATCAGGGGCCCTCCAAACGCGACATGGCGTTCGTTCCCAATTCCAGCCAATTTTGGTTTGGAAAAGTCAAACGGCGCTCCTTCCCTTTCGAGCCCTGCCGTGCGCCCAAACAGTGGTTCCCCCCACATATGGGGTTTCAGCGTACTCAGGACAAGTTGGACAACAACTTTTGTGGTCCAATTTCTCCTCTTACCCTTGGGAAAATAAAAAATTGGGGACTAAAACATCATGCTTGTGGAAAAATATGATTTTTTTTCTTCACGGCTCCAAATTACAAACTTGCGTGAAGCACTTGGGGGTTCAAAGTGCTCACCACACATCTAGATAAGTTCCTTAGGGGGTCTTGTTTCCAAAATGGGGTCACATGTGGGGGGTTTCCACTGTTTAGGCACATCAGGGGCCCTCCAAACGCGACATGGCGTTCGTTCGCAATTCCAGCCAATTTTGGTTTGGAAAAGTCAAACGGCGCTCTTCCCTTTCGAGCCCTGCCGTGCGCCCAAACAGTGGTTCCCCCCACATATGGGGTATCAGCGTACTCAGGACAAGTTGGACAACAACTTTTGTGATCCAATTTCTCCTCTTACCCTTGGGAAAATAAAAAATTGGGGACTAAAACATCATGCTTGTGGAAAAAAATATGATTTTTTTTCTTCACGGCTCTACATTACAAACTTGCGTGAAGCACTTGGGGGTTCAAAGTGCTCACCACACATCTAGGTAAGTTCCTTAGGGGTCTAGTTTCCAAAATGGGGTCACATGTGGGGGGTTTCCACTGTTTAGGCACATCAGGGGCCCTCCAACACGACATGGCGTTCGTTCCCAATTCCAGCCAATTTTGGTTTGGAAAAGTCAAACCGCGCTCCTTCCCTTTCGAGCCCTGCCGTGCGCCCAAACAGTGGTTCCCCCCACATATGGGTATCAGCGTACTCAGGACAAGTTGGACAACAACTTTTGTGGTCCAATTTCTCCTCTTACCCTTGGGAAATAAAAAATTGGGACTAAAACGTCATGCTTGTGGAAAAAATATGATTTTTTTTCTTCACGGCTCTACATTACAAACTTGCGTGAAGCACTTGGGGGTTCAAAGTGCTCACCAAACATCTAGGTAAGTTCCTTAGGGGGTCTAGTTTCCAAAATGGGGTCACATGTGGGGGGTTTCCACTGTTTAGGCACATCAGGGGCCCTCCAAACGCGACATGGCGTTCGTTCCCAATTCCAGCCAATTTTGGTTTGGAAAAGTCAAACGGCGCTCCTTCCCTTTCGAGCCCTGCCGTGCGCCCAAACAGTGGTTCCCCCCACATATGGGGTATCAGCGTACTCAGGACAAGTTGGACAACAACTTTTGTGGTCCAATTTTCTCCTCTTACCCTTGGGAAAATAAAAAATTGGGGACTAAAACATCATGCTTGTGGAAAAAATATGATTTTTTTTCTTCACGGCTCCAAATTACAAACTTGCGTGAAGCACTTGGGGGTTCAAAGTGCTCACCACACATCTAGATAAGTTCCTTAGGGGGTCTTGTTTCCAAAATGGGGTCACATGTGGGGGGTTTCCACTGTTTAGGCACATCAGGGCCCTCCAAACGCGACATGGCGTTCGTTCGCAATTCCAGCCAATTTTGGTTTGGAAAAGTCAAACGGCGCTCCTTCCCTTTCGAGCCCTGCCGTGCGCCCAAACAGTGGTTTCCCCCACATATGGGGTATCAGCGTACTCAGGACAAGTTGGACAACAACTTTTGTGTCCAATTTCTCCTCTTACCCTTGGGAAAATAAAAAATTGGGGACTAAAACATCATGCTTGTGGAAAAAATATGATTTTTTTTCTTCACGGCTCATAATAAACTTGCGTGAAGCACTTGGGGGTTCAAAGTGCTCACCACACATCTAGATAAGTTCCTTAGGGGGTCTAGTTTCCAAAATGGGGTCACATGTGGGGGGTTTCCACTGTTTAGGCACATCAGGGGCCCTCCAAACGCGACATGGCGTTCGTTCCCAATTCCAGCCAATTTTGGTTTGGAAAAGTCAAACCGCGCTCCTTCCCTTTCGAGCCCTGCCGTGCGCCCAAACAGTGGTTCCCCCACATATGGGGTATCAGCGTACTCAGGACAATTGGACAACAACTTTTGTGGTCCAATTTCTCCTCTTACCCTTGGGAAAATAAAAAATTGGGGACTAAAACATCATGCTTGTGGAAAAAAATATGATTTTTTTTTTCACGGCTCTACATTACAAACTTGCGTGAAGCACTTGGGGGTTCAAAGTGCTCACCACACATCTAGGTAAGTTCCTTAGGGGGTCTAGTTTCCAAAATGGGGTCACATGTGGGGGGTTTCCACTGTTTAGGCACATCAGGGCCCTCCAAACGCGACATGGCGTTCGTTCCCAATTCCAGCCAATTTTGGTTTGGAAAAGTCAAACCGCGCTCCTTCCCTTTCGAGCCCTGCCGTGCGCCCAAACAGTGGTTCCCCCCCACATATGGGGTATCAGCGTACTCAGGACAAGTTGGACAACAACCTTTTGTGGTCCAATTTCTCCTCTTACCCTTGGGAAAATAAAAAATTGGGGACTAAAACATCATGCTTGTGGAAAAAATATGATTTTTTTTCTTCACGGCTCTACATTACAAACTTGCGTGAAGCACTTGGGGGTTCAAAGTGCTCACCACAACATCTAGATAAGTTCCTTAGGGGGTCTAGTTTCCAAAATGGGGTCACATGTGGGGGTTTCCACTGTTTAGGCACATCAGGGGCCCTCCAAACGCGACATGGCGTTCGTTCCAATTCCAGCCAATTTTGGTTTGGAAAAGTCAAACGGCGCTCCTTCCCTTTCGAGCCCTGCCGTGCGCCCAAACAGTGGTTCCCCCCCACATATGGGGTATCAGCGTACTCAGGACAAGTTGGACAACAACTTTTGTGTCCAATTTCTCCTCTTACCCTTGGGAAAATAAAAAATTGGGGACTAAAACATCATGCTTGTGGAAAAAATATGATTTTTTTTCTTCACGGACTCTACATTACAAACTTGCGTGAAGCACTTGGGGGTTCAAAGTGCTCACCACACATCTAGATAAGTTCCTTAGGGGGTCTAGTTTCCAAAATGGGGTCACATGTGGGGGGTTTCCACTGTTTAGGCATATCAGGGCCTCTCCAAACGCGACATGGCGTCCGTTCTCAATTCCAGCCAATTTTGGTTTGGAAAAGTCAAACTGCGCTCCTTCCATTCCGAGCCCTGCCGTGCGCCCAAACAGTGGTTTTCCCTCACATATGGGGTATCGGCGTACTCAGGAGAAATTGCACAACAACTTTATCGGTCCATTTTCTCCTTTTTCCCTTGTGAATATAAAAAAAATGTTTGTAAAAGATCATTTTTGTGACTAAAAAGTAAAATGTTCATTTTTTCCTTCCACGTTGCTTCAGCTCCTGTGAAGCACCTGAAGGGTTAATAAACTTTTTGAATGTGGTTTTGAGTACCTTGAGGGGTGTAGTTTTTACAATGGTGTCACTTTTGGGTATTTTCTGCCATATAGACCCCTCAAAGTGACTTCAAATATGAGGTGGTCCCTAAAAAAAATGGCTTTGTACATTTTGATGTAAAAATGAGAAATCGCTGGTCAACTTTTAACCCTTATAACTTCGTAACAAAAAAAAATTTTGGTTCCAAAATTGTGCTGATGTAAAGTAGACATGTGGGAAATGTTATTTGTTAACTATTTTCTGTGACATATTTCTCTGTTTTAAGGGAATAAAATTTCAAAGTTTGAAAATTGCTAAATTTTCCAAATTTTCACCATATTTGCGTTTTTTTCATAAATAAACGCAAGTTATATGGAAGAAATTTTACCACTAACATAAAGTAAAATATGTCACGAGAAAACAATCTCAGAATCGCGAAGAGCCGTTGAAGCGTTCCAGAGTTATAACCTCATAAAGAGACAGTGGTCAGAATTGTAAAAATTGGCCCGGTCATTAACGTGCAAACCACCCTTGGGGGTGAAGGGGTTAATGGTCATGTGTTTGATATGCATTTACATTTTGCATACACATCAACTTACTTTTTCAGTTCAGACCCAGTTTTTTATTTAGTTCTTAGTGCATTTTGTGCATATAAGGGTGTGACCGCCCTGCTTTTGAGCTGAAAAATCCATCCTGTCTGGCCTATGCTTCAACTGGTGGGTTCAGTCCCTCTGCCTTGTTCACATTTACGTCACTTGACAAGTGGAAAGGTTTTTAATATTAGAGTAGGACTGTCCCACAAAGGGTTGCCTTGACGTGGCGGGATGGCTTGTACATTCTTTTGATCAAAATTATGTTTACCAAATACCCTTATTATTATTATTACAACTTCATGCATGCTTTGCAATATATTTTTTATTTTGTTTTATTTTAGGATATTTGTTTCTTGTTTTTTGTTTTCTCTGTTTAATGGTCATGTGTTTGATATGCATTTACATTTTGCATACACATCAACTTACTTTTTCAGTTCAGACCCAGTTTTTTATTTAGTTCTTAGTGCATTTTGTGCATATAAGGGTGTGACCGCCCTGCTTTTGAGCTGAAAAATCCATCCTGTCTGGCCTATGCTTCAACTGGTGGGTTCAGTCCCTCTGCCTTGTTCACATTTACGTCACTTGACAAGTGGAAAGGTTTTTAATATTAGAGTAGGACTGTCCCACAAAGGGTTGCCTTGACGTGGCGGGATGGCTTGTACATTCTTTTGATCAAAATTATGTTTACCAAATACCCTTATTATTATTATTACAACTTCATGCATGCTTTGCAATATATTTTTTATTTTGTTTTATTTTAGGATATTTGTTTCTTGTTTTTTGTTTTCTCTGTTTAATGGTCATGTGTTTGATATGCATTTACATTTTGCATACACATCAACTTACTTTTTCAGTTCAGACCCAGTTTTTTTTTTTTTTAAAGATATGAATGAAACCTAATAGGGGTATTTATGCAGATGGTTATATGAGGAATTCTTTATCAATAATATCAGGAGAAAAAGGCTGTCCAAGTGTACTATATATATATATGTGTATACCTACTATATGGTGCAGCAAAAAATTCTCCTCCTTAAATGACACTGACGCGCACCACATTGGTGGTACCAGGGCTATGGGGTACTCGGAACCGAGCCCATGGAAGTCTATGGGGAATGTCACTGGTAGCAGAGCTCGGTCCGTGGCCCTGGCGGTCATGCAATGGGAGAATATTTACAGGGGATTGTAGTTATAGTAGTTCGTGACGCCACCTGTGGTTTCTGATCTGATTGACCAGCGCTGCAGGGTAGATCTCTGAGGGGATGTTATGGCAGCTAGGTGTTAAGTCCCCCACAGGTGGGACTGGTCCCTCAAAGTCTATGGTGGTGATGCAGGGTGCAGATAAGAATTCAGTCACACACAATGCAGTCTCTTTCCATACCTTTACTTGTAGATGTTGCAGGTATGTCCCGGGAAGCTGGTCAGGTTGGAGAATGCACATTCAGGAAAACTGTTGAGCAGGTTAGAGGCCTCCTTTCTCCTTGTAATGTGTGTGAGTACAAACTTGCATAAAGTCAAGTGCAACTCTTTCAATAGCAACTACACCCGGCCAACATTGTGGTAGAGCCTTTTCATTGGTAAAACTAAGTCTATATTTGCTGATCAGGCTAGACTCCTGTTCTCCTGACTCCAGTTACGTATCGACACATTGGGCTACCTTCTGTGACTTGAAGTCCAGCAAGGCCTCCGGTTTTCTTATCACTAGACATAAAGTACTAGCAATGCTTCGGACCCCGGTGTCCGGTTTAATTGAGTGAGGGTGATTTGTCCCTTTGTCACTCTTACTTCTCCACTCGCCCTTCGCCCTGCTCTCGCCCTTAACATAAGCACGTGTAGCAATGGTGTAAAGGTCAGCTTTCCTTCAGTGCTCACTGACCTGTTCTCAGTTGGCTCGTTGGTATAACTGCTGTGATTCCTTTCCTTCTTTCCTTCTTAGACCCCACTTCGAGTGGCTATCAGGAACTTCTGTCAACTGATTTCAATGCACGCTCTGAGAGTCACTTTCCACCTTCTTAGGAACACAGGCAGCTTGTTCTGAGTAGCAGGTTAAGGGGTAGCTCTGACTAGGCTAAGATGATTCACTTCACCCGTACTAGCCTCCACTTCCATATCAGATGAGCTACACAAGCTCTGTGTGGATTCAGTCTTCTCTCCTCTCCCTCCAAGACTAAAAACTGATCTTCTCTGTCCAAAGACAGGAACTTGAATCACTTCTGTCTAGCTCAGGCTGAGCTCTGACTAGAATGAATAACTATTGCTACGTCACACTACTTAAATAGTCTAATATGCCTCTAGTGGCAATGCTGAGAAGTGTGCGTGAATGAATATCAGGCTTTACAGTTACCTTCCTGTGCATTTTCCAGGAGACATGTGTGCCTTGCGCAGCTGGGCCACACATCCCCCCCTAGTTAAACTCAGCACTCCCGGGCTGAAATAGAAAAGAAAAACATTTTTGTTTTGCATATAACATCAACATAATAACTCATCCCTTGCGGGAGGTAAAGACTCTTAAACGTTACAATTTGTACATAGGTCAGTAGAAAATTATCAAAATACTTTTCAATAAATATACACAGTATAAGACAAGATTCTTGTGGAGGACCCGCACCAAAAACCTCCCACGTGGGTCCTGGGTGGGCTGCAGGACTTCATTGCTGCAGACCTCACTCTAGGCCACACCATACGGGTTTTTCTTCGGAGGTAGATACATATGGCTTTATGTAAAACCAAGATGGGGCACCGAAGTGCGAACTATTTACAATAAAGTTTTTGGGCTGGCAAAGTCCACAGCCACGCAGTCCTTTGCATGATAAAACATTTTTCAAGTAAAATCACATTATACTTTAACTCTTTACCCAGCCGGGTATTCTACTTTAAATAAACATAGTAGTAAACATCATTCAACATTTCAACGAAGTGCAAATTTTTCCATAAAACATCTTCAAACTTTGTACATGTTCAGTTGCAGTAAACCCCTGTCTGGGTCCTACTGTGTTTCATCTTTCTTGCTTATGACCATTACTTTTTCTACTCCTGGGGCCAGAAGTATACGATGCCCTTGGGAACCCATCACAAGAAGATCATGTCCTGCGATGTACGTTTGCGTAGCTACATCCTTTGTTTGATCTGGGGACCTAACGGGTATCTCCCTGGAGTAGAACGCAGATTGCGTTGCAGAAGGTGCCGCAGTGTACAATTCAGATTGCGCTTCAGAACTGGTCGCAGGTTGCGATGCTGGAATGGTCGCAGATGGCGATGCCGAAATAGTTGCAGGTTGCGTTGTGGGTGCACGACCTGGTGCGGACGCCAAAGATGACGCTGCTGGGACTTGCGGTACTGTGGCACGGAAGACCTCACTGGCTTCAGGGACGGGGTCGCTGACACGGGTGACGTTTAAGGCGTACCACCCTTTTAACCCCCAGTTCCGCGTGTAGCTGACAATGTCCCCGTTTACAAGATCCCTCCCAGGGTGCCCGATGGGTAAGTGGGACTCCACATCTCTCCGACTCACAAAGATCTCTTGGTATAGGCCCGGCTCATGTATGAAGCCCCAGCCTTTGCGGAGCTGGAACCCTGTTATGCACCCCTGGCGCCGCGGTTCCCGTCGCGTACCTTTGTTCTTCCAGACGGTCTCCTTGTCAGCGAGGAACTTTTCATGGTACCGCTGCCGCTGCTGCTGCGCCTCTCTCTGCTCCTGTTGGCGTTGCTTATCCAGATCACGGCGTCGCTGCTCATTCTCCACTTTTACAGCATAAGTGACGTCATCTGTTGTGAATGGGTTTGAGATGAGTTCTGAGCAGAGGCTCCCTCTGGTGGTTACAAGCGGTACTAGTGAGGATTGGGAATCAGGTGTTACTGATTGGTCTTATTTAAGGGAATCATTTTCCCATCAGGGTTGCCGGTGATCAATTGTTCTGGTCTGAATCCTTCTTTCCAGTTTCCCTTGTAGCCTGCTGTGTCGTGTCTGCATCTCCTGCTATCAGATAAGACAATTTCTTATTTTGTGTTTTTGCTATATTTTTGCATTTTGTCCTGCACTTCTGTGGGGGCCTTCAGGGTCCCCTCCGGGGGCTTTTGCCCTCTCAGTTTAGTCCAGCCACTGTGTTTTGTACTTTTGCTTTTTCCAGTTTTTTCAGTGGCTGCTGTTTTTGTTACACCAGAGAACTAATTTAGGTGGTAGAGGTCGTGTGATCTCAGGTGATTTTGAAATTAGTAGAGTTGGTGTTTTTTCAGTGTTTTCTGGGATTGCAGTAAGTACCCTTCCTATCCTTTTCTATTTAGATAGTTTGGGCCCCAGCGTTTGCTCATACTATTTTCTTTCTGTGTCAGTATTTCCTCTTGTCTAACCGCCATTACATGTTTGGGGGCTTTCTATTATCTTTGGGGTTCTGCTCCGGGGCAGATAGCTTTCCTATTTCTATCTTTAGGTGTAGTTAGTTTCTCAGGCTGTGACGAGGCGTCTAGGACCAACGTAGGAACGCTCCACGGCTGCCTCTAGTTGTGGTGGTTAGTCAGGGTACTGCAATCTCATAGATTCCAACTGCTCTGGTGTATTTCCTTTCTTGCCTGCACTCCTCAGCTACCGAAACATAACAGTATCACCGGCCATAAAAATTGTATGGTACTCACAGAAGGGAAAAAATATTTTGAAGGAAGAAAGGTTGTCAGAGATATTTTTCTGTTTGTTGCATTTTTTTTTTTTTTTTTTTTTTTTCCCTCTGTATCTCTGGGTGCTGGGGAGGATCTTTTCTCCCAATGGAGTTTGCACAGTTGTCTGGCCGTGTGGATCAGCTTGCCACTGAGGTTCAGAGTATTGCTGCATATCTTGCTAGGTTGCCTGTTGTGGAACCTAGGATTCCCATGCCAGATTTGTTTTTAGGGGATCGAGCTAAGTTTCAGAATTTCAAAAATAACTGTAAATTGTTTTTTGCCTTAAAATCTAAGTCCTCAGGAAACGCAGCGCAGCAGGTTCAAATTGTCATCTCTCTCCTGCGCGGCGATCCTCAGGATTGGGCTTTTTCCCTGACACCTGGGGATCCTGTTTTGAGTGATGTTGATGCATTTTTTCAGGCTTTGGGGTTATTGTACGATGAGCCTAATGTCACTGATCAAGCTGAAAAAGCCTTGTTGGCATTAAATCAGGGGCTTGATGACGCTGAGTTATACTGTCAGAGATTCCGTAGGTGGGCAGTCCTGACCAAATGGAATGACGACGCTTTGGCGGCCCTTTTCCGGAAGGGTCTGTCAGATAATGTAAAGGATGTTATGATGGGATTCCCTGTCCCCTCTGGTCTCAATGATTCTATGTCATTAGCGATTCAAATTGACAGACGTTTGCGTGAGCGGAGAAGTATGCGTGGAGTGGTGTTGCCTTGTGAGCCAGCTGCTGAGCCCATGCAGTGTGATGGAGTGGTGTCTGGGGCACAGCGTCATGAGTTTCGAAAGCGCAATGGGTTATGTTTCTACTGTGGTGATGCCTCTCATGCTATTTCAGTCTGCCCTAAGCGGGGAAGATGTTTTGCACGCTCAGTTGTCTTGGGTAGTGTTCAGACTAAGTTTTTATTAACTGTCACTCTGATATGCTCTCTGTCCTCATTTTCTGCTCAGGCTTTCGTTGATTCTGGAGCAGCTATTAACCTGATGGATTATGATTTTGCTAAACGTTGTGGATTTCCCTTGATACCCCTACAGAAGTCTATTCCCCTACTGGGGATCGATTCTACCCCTTTGGCTGAGAATAAACCCCAGTTTTCTACTCAGGTGATAATGAGGGTTGAACCTGATACCAGGAGTGCTGCAAATTTTTGGTTCTATATAATCTGCATGACATTATCGTGCTGGGTTTCCCTTGGTTACAGTCTCATAATCCTGTTTTGGATTGGAAATCTGTGTCTGTAACCAGTTGGGGCTGCCAATGTGTTAATACCAATACTCCTGTTTTTTCTGCCTCCCCCAGGCTGAGGATGTTCCTGACTTTTTGTTTGATTTTTCTGATGTGTTTAGCGAAAGTAAATCTGCATCCTTACCTCCCCATAGGAGCTATGACTGCGCTATTGAATTAGTGCCAGGTAGTAAATTCCCTAAGGGTCGCCTTTTTAACTTGTCTGTACCTGAACATGACGCTATGCGGTCTTATATCAAGGAATCATTGGAGAAGGGTCATATCAGACCATCCTCTTCACCCTTAGGTGCCGGTTTTTTCTTTGTGGCCAAAAAAGATGGTTCATTAAGGCCGTGTATTGATTATCGTCTCTTGAACAATATTACTGTGAAATATCAATACCCGTTACCCTTGATTTCTGACCTGTTTTCCAGGGTGAAAAACGCTACTTGGTTTACCAAGCTTGACCTCAGGGGGCGTATAACCTTATTCGCATTAAGCACGGGGATGAATGGAAGACGGCATTTAACACCCCTGAAGGGCATTTTGAGTACCTTGTGATGCCCTTTGGGCTCACTAATGCTCCTTCCGTCTTCCAGTCCTTCATGAATGACATTTTCAGGGATTTTGTGGACAAGTTTCTGATTGTTTATTTGGATGATATCTTGATTTTTTCTAATGACTGGGACTCTCATGTGAAACATGTTCGAACTGTATTCCAGATTTTGAGAGAGAATGCTCTGTATGTGAAGGGATCAAAGTGTCTTTTTGGCGTACAGAAGATCTCATTTCTGGGATTCATTTTGTCCCCATCTGTTATTGAAATGGACCCGGTCAAGGTTCAGGCCATCTGTGATTGGGTCCAACCTACTTCATTAAAGGCTCTTCAGAGATTTTTGGGTTTTGCCAATTTTTATCGTAAATTTATTGGTAATTTCTCTGTTATTGTTAAACCATTAACTGATTTGACCAGAAAGGGTTCTGATGTGGTGAATTGGCCTCCTGAGGCAGTCTCTGCGTTTCAGGAACTTAAGCAGAGATTCACTTCTGCTCCTGTTCTACGGCAGCCTGATGTTTCTCTGCCATTTCAGGTGGAGGTTGATGCCTCTGAAATTGGGGCAGGTGCCGTTTTGTCCCAAAAAGATCCAGAGACCTCTAAAAGTAACCCTTGTGCCTTTTTCTCTCGAAAATTTTCTCCTACTGAACGTAATTATGACGTGGGTAATCGGGAGTTATTGGCCATGAAGTGGGCTTTTGAAGAGTGGAGACATTGGCTGGAGGGAGCCAAACATCAGGTGGTGGTCCTTACGGACCATAAGAATCTGGTCTATCTGGAATCTGCCAAGCGACTCAATCCTAGACAGGCCAGGTGGGCCTTGTTTTTCACACGTTTTAATTTTGTGGTTTCCTTTCTTCCTGGCACTAAGAATGTTAAGGCGGATGCCCTCTCGAGGAGTTTCCTTGCGGACTCTCCTGAGCTATCTGATCCCTCTGTTATTTTGAAGGAGGGTGTAGTTCTTTCCGCCATCTCGCCCAATTTGAGACTTGCTCTGGAGGGGTGTCAGGAGGATAGGCCCGAGCGCTGCCCTGTTGGAAAATTGTTTGTCCGGACCAATGGAAAAAGAGTGTGATGTCTGAGATTCATTGTTCCGCATTGGCTGGGCATCCCGGAATTTTTGGTACCAGAGACTTGGTTAGTCGGTCCTTTTGGTGGCCTACCTTGTCTCGCGATGTCAGGGAATTTGTGCAGTCCTGCGGGACTTGCTCTCGCTCCAAGCCTTGCTCTCGCTCTAGTGGTTGTTGATGCCATTGCCTGTGCCCAAGAGACCATGGACCCATATCTCTATGGATTTCATTTCCGATCTTCCTGTTTCTCAGAGAATGACCACCATCTGGGTAATTTGTGATAGGTTTTCCAAAATGATACATCTTGTGCCATTACCTAAGTTGCCTTCCTCCTCTGAATTGGTGCCGTTGTTCCCTTTCGCACGGGGTTTTCGTTTACAGGGCTTTCCTGGAACTTTGTGTCTGACAAGGATCCATTTTGTTTCCAGATTTTGGAGGACTTTTGTTCTAAACTGGTGTTCAAATTGTCTTTCCCTCGGCATTTCATCCCAGACCAAAGGTCAAACGAGAGAAACAAACCAGACATTGGGGACTTTTCTAAATGTTGTGTCGTGATCAGGGGGACTGGGTCTTTTTTGCCTTTGGCTGAGTTTTCCTTAATAAAGGGCTGGCCCGCCCTTTGATGTCCCGTTTTTCGGGAAATTTTGGGTTTTACCCCGTTTTCTTAAAGGGCAGACGGGGGCTTTTGCTGTCCAGGTGTTGACCTTTTTGTTGGGTTTTCGCAGATTTGGGCAGGTAGTGGAAAGGTTGTCCCCTCTAGGGAAGGCCCACGGTTTGAAACCGGATAGGACTGATGGGCCTCGTTTAAATTGGGGGGTTGGGCTGGTTTTCCCCCAAAGAAAATTTTTCCCATGAAGTCTTCCAAATTAACCTAGGGGTTTATTGGCCCTTTTAAGTATGGAGTTCTTAATCCTGTTTCTTTTTGTTTGCTTCTTCCCGGGAATTAAATCCATAAAGTGTTCCCCAAGTCCTTGTTGAAGAGGTTTGTTGAGCCGGGGGGGTTCCTGTGCTGTGCCTCCGACCCCGTTTTGGTTGAGGGCAAACTGGAGTAGTGGGTTTTAGAAATATTGATTCTCGTTTTTTAGACGAAACTCCCCGATTTTTTAAATGGAGAGGTTTTTGGGCAGGAAAATAATTTTTGGGGGTTTGTTGGGCATCCGCAGGAGACTTATCCCTGGCATAGAACTCTCCTGACCCACCCCGGTTGCTCAAAGAGGGTTCGGGACCCCTCCCAAGGGGGGGGGGACGTTGTGAATGGGTTTGAGATAGTTCTGAGGGAGAGGCCCCCTTGGGGGTTACAAGCGGTACTTGAGGTTAATCAGGTGTTACTGTTGGTCTTTTTTAAGGAATCATTTTCCCCCTTGGG
>JARQOD010000002.1:206657408-206685972 GCA_033576555.1 Oophaga sylvatica
GCTATTTCACCCAAGCCCTGAACACGTGTACAAAACTCCTCACCGGAGGTGCCTGTATTCTAGGGGCTTATTTCAGCCAGCCATAATGCTGCGTGCATGTTTCCACTGGCGCAAAGTACTTTGCACATTGATACTAGCGCATGGCTGTGCGGCCATGCAACCCTTTTATAGCAGCAACTACAAGACCTTCCAGAAAAGGACCAATGAGAAACTGTTTCAGAACCTCAGCAGTTTCAGGACCTTCCTGGCGGACCAATAGGAGTTGCTGCAGTACCTGAGCATGTGACCCCTGATCTCCAATGAGAGATCTTACCCTGGGCATGCTCAGAAGGGGAAAAGCAGGACTTAGTCCCAAAGAGGTCTGCTCGCCGCTGACCAGTACTGGCTACAATAGCAGAACCTGGAGAGGCAGCAGTAATCCTCTGCACAGTATTAGACTGGGCGAGACGGTGGGACTGACGTCTCTGCTAAGCAGAGTCCACTGTGGCTGGAGACGGATGGGAGACCGCAGCGGGGATGGTTCAAGATTCCCCTTGTGCAGAAGCGGGAACTCGACCCCTAACATTACCCCCCTTAGGGCCCCCCCTTCTCTGGGCCTCGCTATGCTCAAAGGCAGCGATGAGCTGCGGAGCATGAATATTCTCTGCAGGCTCCCAGGACCTATCTTCAGGCCCATAACCCCTCCAATCCACCCCAAAAAATTTTTTGCCCTGTACCACCTTGCACCCTACAATGGCGTTCACCTCGTGATCGTCCGTAGACGAACCCGACGTCCCGGCAGATGACTCAGGCAACCGGGAGATGACCACGGGTTTTAGGAGGGACACATGGAAGGTGTCGGTGATACCAAAACGAGGCGGAAGGGCTAAACGGTAAACCACAGGGTTCACCTGCTCGAGGACCTTGAAGGGACCCAAATAGCGGGGTGCCAACTTAGTGGACTCCACCCGCAGCCTGATGTTTCGAGTGGAGAGCCACACTAGGTCGCGAGGAGCAAATGTAGGAGCAGGACGCCGATGGGCATCGGCTGAAGACCTCATCCTCTCCTTGGAAGCCTAAATAACATACTGGGTGCGGTCCCAAATGTCCCGTGCCTCCACAGCCCAGTCTGCCACCCTGGAGTCGGCGGAAGCCACGGGCATGGGCACTGGTACCCGTGGATGCTGGCCGTAATTTAAGAGGAATGGGGTTTGTCCGGTGGAGTCAGCCACAGCATTATTTAGAGCGAACTCTGCCCACAGGTGCAAGGATGCCCAGTCATCCTGCCTGGCAGAGACAAAATGTCACAAGTATGTGACCAAGGTCTGGTTGGCCCTCTCTACCAACCCATTTATCTCGGGATGTTATGCAGAGGAGAGGTTTAACTCAATGCAGAGTAGACGACACAGCTCTCTCCAGAACCGAGACACAAATTGGGGACCTCGATCGCTGACAATCTTGTCTGGCATACCGTGTAGATGGAAGATGTGTCTAATAAATAATGCTGCCAAGGCCCGTGCAGAAGGTAACCGTGGTAGCGGCACCAAGTGCACCATTTTTGAGAAGTAGTCGGTGATCACCCAAATAATGGTGCAACCCCGAGACTTGGGTAAACCCACCACAAAGTCCATCCCGACCATCTCCCAGGGCCTGTCTGCCACCGGCAAAGGGAAAAGTAACCCAGCTGGCCGTTGTCGAGGGGACTTGTTCCTGGCCCAGGAGACACACGCCTGAACATATTCCCTGACGTCACGGACCATATGTGGCCACCAGTATGTCCTCGCCAATAACTCAGTTGTCCTCTTTGCCCAAAAGTGTCCACCCACCCTGGATGAGTGTGTCCAAGAGAGTACCTCCGGTCGCATATTGGTGGGCACAAAAGTCTTGCCCGGAGGCACAGACTCTAGCGAAACCGGGGCTACCGTTCTCTCAGGCTCTCTTCGGGGACAATAAGCCGAGGCCCCTCATTGTCCTCCTCTGATGACACTAGGGAGCGAGAGAGAGCGTCAACCCGAATATTCTTCTCACCGGAGAGAAAATGGAGGGTGAAGTGGAACGGAGAGAAGAATAGGGACCATCTGACCTGATGAAAATTTAGCCGCTGAGCCATTTGCAGATACACCAAGTTTTTGTGGTTAGTGAAGACTTGGAAGGGAAAACGAGCCCCTTCCAGAATGTCTCCACTCAGAGAATTCCAACTTCATAGCCAGCAACTCCTTGTACCCGATGGAATAATTCCTCTCTGCTGGTGTAAAGGTTTTAGAAAAGTAGAAGCAGGGATGCTTCCGACCTTGAGCATCCTTTTGATAAAGGACTGCTCCGGCACCAACAGAAGAGGCGTCCTCCTCTAAAATAAACGGCTTATCAACATCGGGGCAATGTAATATGGGAGCACTGGCAAAATGCGACTTGATGGAAGAGAATACCTTGGAGACCTCCTCAGACCACAACTTGGGATTTGCTCCCTTCTTGGTGAGGGCTACCAAGGGAGCTACCAAAGTCGAGAAATGGGGAATGAACTGGCTATAATAATTAATGAACCCCATAAAGCGCTGCACCGCTTTAAGAGAATGGGGTTCTTGCCAGTCCATTACAGCCTGTTGTTTGGCAGGATCCATAGCCAATCCCTGGGTGGAGATGATATAGCCCAGGAAAGGTAAAGACTCCTGCTCAAACACGCATTTCTCCAGCTTGGCATAGAGCGAATTCGCCCGTAAGAGGTCGAAGACTCTGTTGACATCCCTCCGGTGAGAGTCTATATCTGGTGAAAAGATGAGAATATCATCCAGATAGACTACTACAGAGGTGGAGAGTATATCCCGGAAGATGTCATTGACAAAGTCTTGGAAAACAGCGGGAGCTTTACAGAGCCCGAAGGGCATCACCAGGTATTCCTAATGCCCATCCCTGGTATTAAAAGCTGTCTTCCACTCGTCCCCTTCACGGATGCAAATCAGGTTATAGGCACCACGTAGATCTAGCTTAGTAAATACCTTTGCTCCCCGGAGCCTATCAAAGAGCTCAGAGATTAGGGGCAACGGGTACTTATTCTTAACGGTGATGGCGTTAAGACTCCTGTAGTCAATACACGGACGTAATTCTCCGTTCTTCTTCTGTACCCCGCCCCTGCTGGTGACATCGACTTCCTAATGAACCCTCTTGCCAGATTCTCCTGAATATACTGGGATATGGCCTTTGTCTCAGGAAGAGAGAGGTGATAGACTCTTCCCCTAGTAGGTTCCGCTCCAGGCAAGAGATCAATAGGACAGTCGTAGGGGCGATGAGGCTGAAGAGTCTCCATCGCCTTCTTGGAGAAAACGTCTGCGTATGACCAATAACACTGGGGAAGAGGAGTAAGGTCTACGGGTATCTCTGTGGTGGTGACCTGAACGCATTCCCTGACACACCTGTCTCTACATGAATCACCCCAACCCAGTATCCTACCAGAGGACCACTAAATATGGGGAGAGTGGTAACGGAGCCTAGGTATTCCCAGCAAAACCTCGTCTATTCCCTCGGGAAGGACAAGAAAGGAAATACTCTCCTGATGGGAAGGGGACATAGATAAAGTGAGAGGGATAGTCTGGTGGGTGATTTGTGAGGGCAGAGTCGATCCATTCACTGCTCGCACAGTCACCGGTTTGGCGAGCATCACCTGAGGTATAACGTGGCGGAGAGCAAAGGCAGAGGACATGAAATTCCCCTCGGCTCCAGAATCCACACAAAGCTCGACTGTGAGAGTGGATTGACCTAAAGTAATTGTCCCTTTGAAGGACAGCTTGGTGGAAAATGCCACGGTGTCTAGTGAATCTCCTCCCAGATTTACTAGACGCGACCTGTTATGTTTCGGTAGCTGAGGAGGACAGGAACAACAGCAGGGCAGCCGAACACCTCAGATGTTGGTAACTGATGGGTTGCAGATTCCTAAACTAACGACACAACTAGAGGTAGCCGTGGAGCATTCCTACGTTGATCCTAGACGCCTCGTCACAGCCTGAGAGATAACTACACCTAAAGGCAGAAAGATGAAAGCTATCTGCCCCGGAGCAGATCCCCAAAGAAAATAGGAAGCCCCCAAACATATAATGGCGGTTAGACAAGATGAAAATACAAACATAGGCAGAAAATAGACTGAGCAAATGCTGGGGCCACAAGCTGACTAAATAGGATAGGACAGGAGAGATTACTTTTTGCAACCCAGAAAACCCTACAAAAATCCAACAATTCTGATTACAAAAATACTGAGATCACACGATCTCGCCACCCACTAAATCAGTTCTCAGTGTGAACAAAAACCAAGCCGCAGCCGCTGAAAAAACAGGAAAAAGTAAATGAGCAAATAACAGTGGCTGCAGAAAAACTGTGAGGAGCTCAGGCCCCAGGAGGGGACCTGGCTGACCTCCACAAAGGTGCAGAAAACAATGCAAAAAGCAAGCACAAAAAGAAAAGCAAAAAATATCTTATCTGAAAGCAGGAGATGCAGGCAAGACTTCAGCAAACTTCCAAATGAACCACCAACCACAATTGAGACAAGAACAATTGATCACCGGCAACCATCATGGGAGGGAAGCTCCCTTATATCAGACCAGTCCGTGATTCCAGATTGCCACTCCTCGCTGAAAGGTTCAGTACTGTCTGTAACCACCAGAGGGAGCCTTTGCTCAGAAACCATCTCTAGCACATTCATAACAGTACCCCCCCTTGAGGAGGGGTCACCGAACCCTCACTTGTGCAACCAGGCCGATCAGGATGAGCTCGGTGATAGGCACGGATCAGTCTCCTAGCATGGATGTCCGAAGCAAACACCCAAGAATTGTCCTCCTGACCATAACCTCTCCACTTAACCAAAAACTGGAGTTTCTGTCTAGAAAAACGAGAATCCAATATTTTCTCAACCACATACTCCAGATTGCCCTCAACCAAAACAGGGTCAGGAGGTGCAGCCATAGGAACCACTGGCTCGACAAACCTCTTCAATAAGGATTTGTGGAACATGTTATGGATCTTAAATGTCCCTGGAAGAAGCAAACGGAAGGAAACAGGATTAAGAATCTCCATGATCTTATAAGGTCCAATGAACCTGGGCTTAAACTTTGGAGATGCAACCCTCATAGGGATATTTCTTGAGGACAACCAAACCAAGTCCCCCACTTTAAACCGAGGACCATCAGTCCTATGCCGGTTGGCAAACCGTTGGGCCTTTTCCTGAGAGAGAGACAACCTCTCCACTACCTGGTCCCAAATCTGCTGCATTCGCTCCACAACAGAGTCAACACCCGGACAGACAGAAGCCTCCGCCTGTCCCGAAGAAAATCGAGGGTGAAACCCAAAATTGCAGAAAAACGGAGACATCAAGGTGGCAGAGCTAGCCCTATTATTAAGAGCAAACTCAGCCAAAGGCAAAAAAGAGACCCAGTCATCTTGATCAGCAGACACAAAACATCTCAAATAAGTCTCCAAGGTCTGGTTTGTTCTCTTGGTTTGTCCATTGGTCTGAGGATGAAAAGCAGAGGAGAAAGATAATTGAACACCAAGTTTAGAACAAAATGTCCTCCAAAATCTGGAAACAAACTGGACTCCTCTGTCAGACACAATGTTCTCCGGAATGCCATGTAACCGAACCACGTGCTGAAGGAACAAAGGAACCAAATCGGAGGAGGAAGGTAACTTAGGTAATGGCACAAGATGTACCATCTTGGAAAACCTATCACAGATTACCCAGCTAACGGTCATTCTCTGAGAAACAGGGAGGTCGGAAATAAATTCCACAGAGATATGGGTCCATGGCCTCTTGGGCACAGGTAATGGCATTAACAAACCACCAGAGCGAGAGCAAGGCTTGGAGCGAGAGCAAGTCCCACAGGACTGCACAAATTCCCTGACGTCACGAGACAAAGTAGGCCACCAAAAGGACCGACTCACCAAGTCTCTGGTACCAAAAATCCCGGGATGACCAGCCAACGCGGAACAATGAATCTCAGACATCACACTCTTCCTCCACTGGTCTGGGACAAACAATTTCCCAATAGGGCAGCGCTCAGGTTTATCCTCCTGACACCCTTCCAAGGCCAGTCTCAAATTGGGCGAGATGGCGGAAAGAACTACACCCTCCTTCAAAATAACAGTAGGATCAGATAACTCAGGAGAGTCCGCAAAGAAACTCCTCGAGAGGGCATCCGCCTTAACATTCTTAGTGCCAGGAAGAAAAGAAACCACAAAATTAAAACGTGTGAAAAACAAGGCCCACCTGGCCTGTCTAGGATTAAGTCTCTTGGCTGATTCCAGATAAACCAGATTCTTATGGTCCGTGAGGACCACCACCTGATGTTTGGCTCCTTCCAGCCAATGTCTCCACTCTTCAAAGGCCCACTTCATGGCCAATAACTCCCGATTACCCACGTCATAATTACGTTCAGTTGGAGAAAATTTTCGAGAGAAAAAAGCACAAGGGTTACTCTTAGAGGTCTCTGGATCTCTTTGGGACAAAACGTCACCTGCCTCAATTTCAGAGGCATCAACCTCCACCTGAAACGGTAGAGAAACATCAGGCTGCCATAGAACAGGAGCATAAGTGAATCTCTGCTTAAGTTCCTAAAATGCAGAGACTGCCTCAGGAGGCCAATTCACCACATCAGAACCCTTTTTGGTCAAATCAGTCAATGGTTTAACAATACCGGAGAAATTACCAATAAATTTATGATAAAAATTGGCAAAACCCCAAAATCTCTGAAGAGCCTTTAATGAAGTAGGTTGGACCTAATCACAGATGGCTTGAACCTTGACCGGGTCCATTTCAATAACAGACGGAGACAAAATGAATCCCAGAAATGAGACCTTCTGTACGCCAAAAAGACACTTTGATCCCTTCACATACCGTGCATTCTCTCTCAAAATCTGGAACACAGTCCGAACATGTTTCACATGAGAGTCCCAGTCATTGGAAAAAATCAAGATATCATCCAAATAAACAATTAGAAATTTATCCACAAAATCCCTGAAAATATCATTCATGAAAGATTGGAAGACGGAAGGAGCATTAGTGAGCCCAAAGGGCATCACTAGGTACTCAAAATGCCCCTCTGGGGTATTAAACGCCGTCTTCCATTCATCCCCGTGCTTAATGCGAATAAGGTTATACGCCCCCTGAGGTCAAGCTTGGTAAACCAAGTAGCACTTTTCACCCTGGAAAACAGGTCAGAAATCAAGGGTAACGGATATTGATACTTCACAGTGATCTTATTCAAGAGCCGATAATCAATACACGGCCTCAATGAACCATCCTTTTAGGCCACAAAGAAAAAACCGGCACCCAAGGGTGAAGAGGATGGTCTGATATGACCCTTCTCCAATGACTCCTTGATATCAGATCGCATAGCATCGTGTTCAGGTACAGACAAGTTAAAAAGGCGACCTTTAGGAAATTTACCACCAGGCACTAATTCAATAGCGCAATCGTAGCTCCTGTGAGGGGGCAAAGATGCAGATTTACTTTCACTAAATACATCCGAAAAATCAGTCAAAAAGTCAGGAACATCCTGAGACTTGGGAGGGGCAGAAAAAACAGGAGCATCGGCATTAACACATTGGCAGCCCCAACTGGTCACAGACACAGATTTCCAATCCAAAACAAGATTATGAGACTGTAACCAAGGGAAACCTAGTACAATAATGTCATGCATATTATACAGCACCAGAAATTTGCAACTCTCCTGATGATCTGGTTCAACCCTCATTATCACTTGAGTAGAAAAATGGGGTTTATTCTCCGCCAAAGGGGTAGAATCAATGCCCAGTAGGGGAATAGACTTCCGCAGGAGTATCATGGGAAACCCATAACGTTTGGCAAAGTCAAAATCCATCAGGTTAATAGCTGCTCCTGAATCAACAAAAGCCTGAGCAGAAAATGTGGACAGGGAGCAAATCAGGGTAACAGTCAACAGAAATTTAGTCTGAACACTACCCAAGACAACTGAGCGTGCAAAACGTCTTCCACGCTTAGGGCAGACTGAAATAGCATGAGAGGCATCACCACAGTAGAAACATAACCCATTGCGCTTTCGAAGCTCATGACGCTGAGCCCCAGAAGTCACTCTATCACACTGCATGGGCTCAGAAGCTGGCTCACAAGGCAACACTATCTCACGCATACCTCTACGCTCACGCAAACGTCTGTCAATTTGAATAGCCAATGACATAGAATCATTGAGACCAGAGGGAGCAGGGAATCCCACCATAACATCCTTTACATTCTCTGACAGCCCCTTCCGAAAAAGGGCAGCCAAAGCATCATCATTCCATTTGGTCAGGACTGCCCACTTTCGGAATTTCTGACAGTACAACTCAGCCTCTTCAAGACCCTGATTTAATGCCAACAAGGTTTTTTCAGCTTGATCAGTGACATTAGGTTCATCGTACAATAACCCCAGAGCCAGAAAAAATGCATCAATATCATTCAAAACAGGATCCCCAGGTGTCAGGGAAAAAGCCCAATCCTGAGGATCGCCGCGCAGGAGAGAGATGACAATTTGAACCTGCTGTGCTGCATTACCTGAAGACTTAGGCTTTAAGGCAAAAAACAACTTACAGTTATTTTTGAAATTCAGAAATTTAGCCCGATCCCCCAAAAACAAATCTGGCATGGGAATCCTAGGTTCCACAACCGGCAACCCAGCAAGATAGGTAGCAATACTCCGAACCTCAGTGGCAAGCTGATCCACACGGCCAGACAACTGTGCAAACTCCACTGAGAGAAAAAAAAAAAATCCTCCTCAGCACCCAGAGAAAAGAGGGAAAAAATGCATCAGACAGAAAAAAAAAATCTCTGACAACTCTGACAACTTTTTTTTTTTTCCACACTATTTTTCCCTTCTGTGAGTACCATATAATTTTCAGTTAGGGCCGGTGATACTGTTATGTTTCGGTAGCTGAGGAGGACAGGAACAACAGCAGGGCAGCCGAACACCTGAGATGTTGGTAACTGATGGGTTGCAGATTCCTAAACTAACGACACAACTAGAGGTAGCCGTGGAGCGTTCCTACGTTGATCCTAGATGCCTCGTCACTGCCTGAGAGATAACTGCACCTAAAGGCAGAAGGATGAAAGCTATCTTCCCCGGGGCAGATCCCCAAAGAAAATAGGAAGCCCCCAAACATATAATGGCGGTTAGACAAGATGAAAATACAAACATAGGCAGAAAATAGACTGAGCAAACGCTGGGGCCACAAGCTGACTAAATAGGATAGGACAGGAGAGATTACTTTCTGCAACCCAGAAAACCCTACAAAAATCCAACAATTCTGATTACAAAAATACTGAGATCACACGATCTCGCCACCCACTAAATCAGTTCTCAGTGTGAACAAAAACCAAGCCGCAGCCGCTGAAAAAACAGGAAAAAGTAAATGAGCAAATAACAGTGGCTGCAGAAAAACTGTGAGGAGCTCAGGCCCCAGGAGGGGACCTGGCTGACCTCCACAAAGGTGCAGAAAACAATGCAAAAAGCAAGCACAAAAAGAAAAGCAAAAAATATCTTATCTGAAAGCAGGAGATGCAGGCAAGACTCCAGCAAACTTCCAAATGAACACCAACCACAATTGAGACAAGAACAATTGATCACCGGCAACCATCATGGGAGGGAAGCTCCCTTATATCAGACCAGTCCGTGATTCCAGATTGCTTCTCCTCGCTGAAAGGTTCAGTACTGTCTGTAACCACCAGAGGGAGCCTTTGCTCAGAAACCATCTCTAGCACATTCATAACAGTACCCCCCCTTGAGGAGGGGTCACCGAACCCTCACTTGTGCAACCAGGCCGATCAGGATGAGCTCGGTGATAGGCACGGATCAGTCTCCTAGCATGGATGTCCGAAGCAAACACCCAAGAATTGTCCTCCTGACCATAACCTCTCCACTTAACCAAATACTGGAGTTTCTGTCTAGAAAAACGAGAATCCAATATTTTCTCAACCACATACTCCAGATTGCCCTCAACCAAAACAGGGTCAGGAGGCGCAGCCATAGGAACCACTGGCTCGACAAACCTCTTCAATAAGGACTTGTGGAACATGTTATGGATCTTAAATGTCCCTGGAAGAAGCAAACGGAAGGAAACAGGATTAGGAATCTCCATGATCTTATAAGGTCCAATGAACCTGGGCTTAAACTTTGGAGATGCAACCCTCATAGGGATATTTCTTGAGGACAACCAAACCAAGTCCCCCACTTTAAACCGAGGACCATCAGTCCTATGCCGGTTGGCAAACCGTTGGGCCTTCTCCTGAGAGAGAGACAACCTCTCCACTACCTGGTCCCAAATCTGCTGCATTCGCTCCACAACAGAGTCAACACCCGGACAGACAGAAGCCTCCGCCTGTCCCGAAGAAAATCGAGGGTGAAACCCAAAATTGCAGAAAAATGGAGACATCAAGGTGGCAGAGCTAGCCCTATTATTAAGAGCAAACTCAGCCAAAGGCAAAAAAGAGACCCAGTCATCTTGATCAGCAGGCACAAAACATCTCAAATAAGTCTCCAAGGTCTGGTTTGTTCTCTTGGTTTGTCCATTGGTCTGAGGATGAAAAGCAGAGGAGAAAGATAATTGAACACCAAGTTTAGAACAAAATGTCCTCCAAAATCTGGAAACAAACTGGACTCCTCTGTCAGACACAATGTTCTCCGGAATGCCATGTAACCGAACCACGTGCTGAAGGAACAAAGGAACCAAATCGGAGGAGGAAGGTAACTTAGGTAATGGCACAAGATGTACCATCTTGGAAAACCTATCACAGATTACCCAGATAACGGTCATTCTCTGAGAAACAGGGAGGTCGGAAATAAATTCCACAGAGATATGGGTCCATGGCCTCTTGGGCACAGGTAATGGCATTAACAAACCACTAGAGCGAGAGCAAGGCTTGGAGCGAGAGCAAGTCCCACAGGACTGCACAAATTCCCTGACATCACGAGACAAAGTAGGCCACCAAAAGGACCGACTCACCAAGTCTCTGGTACCAAAAATCCCGGGATGACCAGCCAACGCGGAACAATGAATCTCAGACATCACACTCTTCCTCCACTGGTCTGGGACAAACAATTTCCCAATAGGGCAGCGCTCAGGTTTATCCTCCTGACACCCTTCCAAGGCCAGTCTCAAATTGGGCGAGATGGCGGAAAGAACTAAAAAATACAAACATAGGCAGAAAATAGACTGAGCAAATGCTGGGGCCACAAGCTGACTAAATAGGATAGGACAGGAGAGATTACTTTCTGCAACCCAGAAAACCCTACAAAAATCCAACAATTCTGATTACAAAAATACTGAGATCACACGATCTCGCCACCCACTAAATCAGTTCTCAGTGTGAACAAAAACCAAGCCGCAGCCGCTGAAAAAACAGGAAAATGTAAATGAGCAAATAACAGTGGCTGCAGAAAAACTGTTAGGAGCTCAGGCCCCAGGAGGGGACCTGGCTGACCTCCACAAAGGTGCAGAAAACAATGCAAAAAGCAAGCACAAAAAGAAAAGCAAAAAATATCTTATCTGAAAGCAGGAGATGCAGGCAAGATTCCAGCAAACTTCCAAATGAACCAGGAACCACAATTGAGACAAGAACAATTGATCACCGGCAACCATCATGGGAGGGAACCTCCCTTATATCAGACCAGTCCGTGATTCCAGATTGCCACTCCTCGCTGAAAGTTTCAGTACTGTCTGTAACCACCAGAGGGAGCCTCTGCTCAGAAACCATCTGTAGCACATTCATAACAGCGACCGTTTTCCCGACCGCTGTGGACATTTGTTGGCATTATATCCTAACTGCTGGCAGATGTTACAAACCACGGGTACTCAAGCGGCCCGGGACTTAGTTCCCGCTCGAGAAATCTCCATGGCCTCATGGGAGTCGGACGCCTGACTGAAAGATTCTAGAGGTCTGGCGAAGGTGGGAGCCAGCCGGAACCTCTACCTACACTGGGACAGCTCAAACCTCCGCTCGTGAAAACGTAGGTCGATGCGGGTAGATATGGTGATAAGTTTCTCCAGTGTGGCGGGAATCTCCCTGGTAGCCAAGGCATTTTTCAACTCTCCCGCCAGTCCTCTCCAAAACACGGGAATGAGGACTTTATCTGGCTAGTCTAACTCCGAGGCCAGAGTCCAAAATTGGACAGCAAAATAGCTGACCAAGGACGAACCCTGTGGACTTGCCAGTAGTTGGAGCGCCGTATCGTGGGTGACCTGAGGTCCTAGAAAGACCTTTTTAGAGCCTCCAAAAAACGAGAAGCACTCTGTCTGCACCCCACTGTTGTCGCGCTCCCTCAACGACGTGGCCCACTCCAACGCACTGCCCGATAGGAGAGATATTACAAAACCCACTTGTGCCTGATCCGTGGGGAAACGTGCAGCCAGAAGCTCGAGCTGTATAGAGCACTGACTCACGAATCCCCGACATTGCTTGCTGTCACCAGCAAAATTGTCTGGAAGCGGGAGGTGGGATAATGTAGGGGCAGAGGTAGAAGTGGCAGTGGACAAACTGGCTGCAGCCATGCTAGCAGCCTGAACAGCAACTGCGGTAACATCCACAGCTGTGGTTGTGCTCTCAAGAGCCGCCAACCTGCCCTCCAGCTGCTGGATGTTCCGCTGTAGACGCTGGTCATCCGCCATTTTACTAGACAGACCCTGGCGCTAGTATTATGTTAAGGACTGCGGAACGCACCAAATAAATATAAATAATAGATGCGTTTGCAGCCCGTGGTCCACCATGCAGGCACAGCCTGCTGCTAGTAAGATGACAGAATATGGCAATTTAAGCGAGCTCTGTTACTTCACAGAGTTGCAGACATAGGCGTTGTGGCACCACAGAGTCGCTGAGGTAGAGATGCAGAGATAGAGACTGTGTCCTGTTAACACCACAGGGGTACACAAATAACTGCTGTGCGGATAGCAGTCCATGGTCATGCAGTCAGCAACACAAACAAGCAGCTCCTCACCAGAGTAGCCGGTATTCTAGAGGCTATTTCATCCAAGCCCTGAACACATGCATACAAAACTCCTCACCGGAGGTGCCGGTATTCTAGGGGCTTATTTCAGTCGAGCCCTAACCGCATGCGTGCATGATCACACTGGCACAAAGCACATAACACAATTGATACTAGCGCATGGCCATGCGGCCATGCAACCCTTTTATAGCAGCAACTACAAGACCTTCCAGAAAAGGACCAATGAGAAACTGTTTCAGAACCTCAGCAGTTTCAGGACCTTCCTGGCGGACCAATAGGAGTTGCTGCAGTACCTGAGCATGTGACCCCTGATCTCCAATGAGAGATCTTACCATGGGCATGCTCAGAAGGGGAAACGCAGGACTTAGTCCCAAAGAGGTCTACTCGCCGCTGACCAGTACTGGCTACAATAGCAGAACCTGGAGAGGCAGCAGTAATCCTCTGCACAGTATTAGACTGGGCGAGACGCTGGGACCGACGTCTCTGCTGAGGAGAGTCCACTGCGGCCGAAGACGGATGGGAGACCGCAGCGGGGATGGTTCGAGATTCCCCTTGTGCAGAAGCGGGAACTCGACCCCTAACACATACCTTGCCTGGCTCACATCTTGAACCTGGTGGTGCAGTGCTTCCTAAATAATTATCCAGAGTTAGCAGCCCTGCTCGATAAGGTGCGAAAGACTGTGCTCGCACATCCGTCGCTCGCCCGTAGACTCCAGTCGTATGCAGAGGCTGCAACGATCGCTCCACCTCCCCAAATATAATCATGGACGTTGCAACAAGGTGGAACTCCACCATGCACATGGTTGAGAGGCTGTGTGAACAGAGGCAGGCTGTAATGAATTTGTGGGAGGATACACGGGCAGGCAGTTTGAGGACAGACATGTAGTTGTCGGGTGTGCAATGGTCAAAGCTGAAAGACCTCTGTAAAGTCCTTCAGTGTTTTGAGGAATGCACACGGCTGGTAAGTGCAGATGACGCCATCATAAGCATGAGCATCCCGCTTATGCGTCTGCTCATTCAAACTTTGATGCACATTAAGGATCAGGCGTCTACAGTGGAAGAGGAGGAGGAGGAGGGAAGCCTTGATGACACTCAGCCATAGTCTGATCAGGGAACTGTCATGGACAATGTGGAGGAAGAAGAGGAAGAGGAGGAGGGGATGATTATTTTGGGGAGGAGGATGCTTCTCAGGGGGCAAGCGAAAATGTTGGCTTGCCAAGTTCAGGTACAGGGTTTGTGCGTGACTGGAGGGACGTGGATTTGGCAGAAAGTGCTCCTCCCCCCACCACTGGCAGTGCATCATTGACACCTGTAACATTGGCCCACATGTGTGATTATGTCTTGCGGATCCTAAAAAGGGACCCCCGCATTGCCAAAATGATGAAGGATGATGACTACTGGTTGACCAGCATCCTCGATCCACGCTATAAAGGCAAATTACAACACATCATGCCACAGGAGAACCTAGAGCTAATATTGGCGAACAAACAAGCAACTCTTGTAAACCGTTTGTTAGAGGCATTCCCAGCACACAGCAGAGGTGCAGGTTCTACCACGAGCCGTAGTGGGCCAAATGGAAGAGGTGTTCGTGGTGCACACAGCCGAAGTGGCATTGGAGACAGAAGTTCATGACCATGTTGTGGACTGATTTCTTAATACCGCTCACTCGACTGTTAATACTGAATCGATTAAAACAGACAGGAGACAGCAGTTGTCAACAGTGGTACAAAAATACCTCTCCTTCCCTATCGATGTTCTCCCTCACAGTTCATTCCCCTTTGATTACTGGGCCTGTAAACTGGAAACCTGGCCTGAATTGGCACAATATGCCTTACAGGAGCTCGCTTGCCCTGCTGGTAGTGTGCTATCAAAAAGAGTCTTCAGTGCCCAGCCAGGAGAGGTATTTCATTTTTTTGGGTAAATCAAATTTATTTAGGTATTTAAACACATCAATCATTCATAACAGGAAGAGAAAAGAACATACGTCTTCTACTATCACATGCAAAAAAAAATTATATAGCAACTATAACTTTTCCCCAGAAAGTCATACATATAAAACAAATGTTGGATGAGCGCCTGAGGTGTTTGCTCATGTAGGCAATTATCATCAGTATTACTTTGTTTATAAATTTTAAAGAAGAAGGTACCTACACTAAGACTCTAGGTCTACAAAAGAAAAGAAGATAGAGAAGAAACAAGGGGAAGAAAGGAAAAGAAAAAAAAAAGAAAAGGGGGAGGGGGAAGGATTTTAAGGAGTGGGTATGAAATGTGGCTCCATCCAGTAGGTAAACTCATATGACCCATCATCTATGGGTTTATCAACCAAGAGTCCAATTCCGATGATTCTCTAAAAAAACCCAGGAGGCCCAAGTGTTATATACCTTTCCTGTGGTACCATTCAGTTGTCCTATCAGCTGTTTCATTCTATATATGTTGTTGAGTTCCATCACCAAATCTGAATGCAAGGGAACCTTTTTCTGTTTCCAAAATCTAGTAATCACGTTCCTGGTAGCAGTGAGAATATGTCTAAGAAGACCTTTCTTAAATCTAGAAATCGAGGAGCTACACAAGGACAGCAAGGCCACCTCCATTGTGGGTGTAATTTTGGTTAGAAACAGCTTGTTGCAGAGATCAAAGGATGCTAACCACAGTAGGCAGTGCCACCAAATGTGTACAAATGAACCTCTATCTTTTAAGCATCTCCAGCACGTATCTGGTGTTGTTGGATAAATTACGTTTAAATCTGATGGTCATCTGTACCACCTCGACAAGATTTTGTAGCTCCTCTCCTGTGATGTCGAACAGAGCGATGACCTGAATGTGCATAAGCAAATCTTTGTTCTTTCTTCAACTGATAAGGGTCTACCTAAATCAATCTCTCATTTTGAAAAAAATGCTGGGAAATCTATGGATGGGGTCTGCCCTTCTTGGAAGGTTTTGTATAATAAAGGGATAGTGTGATCTATAGAGTTTGTTGATAAACAAAGAGTCTGAAACGGAGATAATATTCAGTATGGATCTGATTGTTTGGCTCATTTAATAATAAACCTCTTTATTTGTTCATAAAAGAATCATGCACCTGTTGGCGGCTCCTTGTCCCGAAAAATGTCCTGGAGAAACCTCATCCCTGTCCTTGTAACATAATCATGGACTATGGGGCATGAAGCTCTATTTTTAAGTAGATAAGTGTCTCTTTTTAATCCTGCAGGAAAGGATGGATTGTCATATATAGGAGTTAGAGGGCCAGGAGACGAAGAGACTCCCAGCTCTCGACTCCGTCTTTTGATAAATGATATCATGTTTTTGGTGAGGAAGGGTAAAGGTATATCCCGTTCTTCCGTCGGGGACCAAATAACTATACGGGAGTCACGTCCATTAAGATCATTTTCAAATGTAACCCATTTTTTTGGGGTTTTGATTATGAAACAGCTCTAAAATACATGTACCAATTGCTGCTTGACTATACATAGCAAAATCTGGCAGACCTATTCCCCCTTCTTGCTTCGATCTACTTCACAAAAAGTTTGAAATACGTGCTCGTTTTGTGACCAAATTAAACGAGTAATCGCTTTTTTAAGACGTGAGAAAAAGGAGGCAGGTAAATACAAGGGGATTGTTTGGAAATAATATAGGAGACGGGGTAATAGATCCATATTAATAGCGCTCACTCTTCCAAACCAAGATAAAGGTAGTTTATGCCATTTTTCTAAGTCTAACTCAGCTTTATGTAAAGCTGTCTTAAAGTTTGCTTCATAAAGATTAGATACTTTGGCGGTGATTTTTATTCCTAGATAAGTAAGAGAATCTGAACACCACTTAAAGGGAAATGAAGCTGCCAACCTCTCCACCTCACTTGGTTGGATTGAGATATTGAGACTCTCCGATTTGTGGGTATTAATTTTGAAATTGCTCAGACGACCAAATCTATGTAATTCTGAGATAATATTTGGGAGACTTATAGTTGGGGAATAGACATACAATAGGACATCATCTGCAAAAAGTGCCACTTTGGGCTCTTCTGATTGGGCTTTTATGCCTCTAATGGAGGGATTATTCCGTATCGCGGTTGCTAGATCTTCCATAGTGAGTATATAAAGCAAGGGTGAAAGAGGACAGCCTTGCCTAGTGCTGTTCCTAATTAAAAATGTGTTTGAAAGTACGCCATTCATTTTAACTTGAACACTGGGAAATGAGTATAGGGCAGAAATTCTACGGAGCATACTTTCTTTTAAGCCAATTCCTTCGAACATTTGAAATATAAAATTCCAGTGCACCCTGTCGAAAGCCTTTTCTGCGTCAATGGACAGAATGCACATGGATTCCTCTTTCTTGACCGCCCCATCAATCAAAGAAATAGTTCGGATGGTGGTATTTCATTTTTTAAAAATATTTGGCGCAATATATGGGGAGCATTATACACTGGGGCCCATCATACACTTAAGCAGCATAGATAGGGCCCATTAGAAACTGTAGCATTATATATAGGGCCCATCATACACTGTAGCATTATAAATGTGGCCCATCATACATGGGAGCATCATCCATGGGGCCCATCATATACTGGAGCATCATATGGGGCCCATCATACACTGTAGCATTATAAATGTGGCCCATCATACATGGGAGCATCATCCATGGGGCCCATAATATACTGGAGCATCATATGGGGCCCACCATACACTGCAGCATTATAAATGTGGCCCATCATACACTGGAGTATCATCCATGGAGCCTATCATATACTAGAGCATCATATGGGGTTCATTATTTATGGGGCATCATAGAGGGTATGGAGCATCATATGGAGCACATATGGGGCCTATTCTGTATGGAGCATTATATGAAGCCCATTCTGTATGGAGCAATACATGGGGCCCATCATATACTATATGGAGCTTTATATGCGACTCATTATACTGTATGGAGCAATATGTGGGGCTCATCATACTCTATGGGGACCGTCCTATACTGTATGGCACACTATATGGGGACCATCATATACTGTAGCATTATGTGGAGCTCATCATATCATTATATCGTCTATCAGCCATATCCTCCTTCTTCACCTCTCGCTTCCTAAAACTCAATGTTGACAAAACCGAACTCATCATCTTTCCTCCATCTCATGTATCTTCCCTACCCGATCTATCTATTATGGTAAATGGCATCATGATCTCTCCTGCACCTGAAATCCGCTGCCTCGGAGTAACTCTCGACTCTGCCCTGTCCTTCAAACCACACATCCAAACTCTTTCCACCTCCTGTCGCCTCCAACTTAAAAACATTTCCAGAATCCGTCCCTTCCTCAGCCCTCAATCTACTAAAACTCTTGTGCATGCCCTCATCATCTCCCGCCTCGATTACTGCAACATCCTCCTCTGTGGCCTTCCCGTCAACTCTCTTGCACCACTCCAGTCTGTCCTCAACTCTGCTGCCCGACTAATCCTCCTCTCCCCTCGCTACTCCCCTGCTTCTCCACTCTGCAAATCCCTCCACTGGCTCCCAATTCCCCAACGAATCCAGTTCAAACTACTAACACTGACTTACAAAGCCGTCCACAACCTGTCCCCCCTATATCTCTGAACTAATCTCCCAATATCTTCCTTCACGTAATCTTCGATCCTCCCAAGACCTCCTACTATCCTCCACACTTATTCGTTCCTCACACAACCGCCTCCAAGATTTCTCCCAAATATCCCCCATCCTCTGGAATTCCACGCCTCAACATGTACGATTATCCACCACCCTTGGATCCTTCAAACGGAACCTGAAAACCCATCTCTTCAGGAAAGCCTACAGCCTGCAATAACCATTCCGCCTCGCCGCCACAACCCGAGCTTCCGCCTCGCTGCCACCTCGCCGCCACCACCCGAGCTGCCGCCTCGCTGCCACCACCAGAGCTGCCGCCTCGCCGCCACCACTACCAGAGCTGCCGCCACCACCAGAGCTGCCGCCTCGCCACCACCAGAGCTGCCGCACCCCCGACCTTCTGTTTCTTCCCCATTATCCCGTAGAATGTAAGTCCGCAAGGACAGGGTCCTCTCCCCTCTGTACCAGTCTGTCATTGTAAATTTGTTTACTGTAAACGATATCTATAACTTTGCATGTAACCCCTTCTCATGTACAGCACCATGGAATTAATGGCGCTATATAAATAAATAATAATAATAATAATAATTATATGGGACCAATTATGTATGGAGCAATATATGGGGATCATTATTCTGTGTGGCGCACTATGTGGTGGCCATAATACTGTATGGAGGAATATACTGTCCTGTTTTTGAGCTATTGTAGAATTTAAAATAGATATCAGTCATGTAATGTAAGAAGTGATAAATTTGTCATTGTACTATACCTATATTTTTGTGCCGTATCGGAGCATCATGAATTGTGGTATGTGTTAAAGGGGTCCACTGAGACTCTTTCGCCCTGGGCACACGAAAACCTGGAGCCAGCCTTACCCCCCCCACAACTTTAGCCAAATAACCCCCAGTTTTCAATGCGTAACTATTATTATAAAGTAAATTAAGGTTGCCAAGCTTAAGTAATAAGAATTGATGTCGTTGGCATTGAAATGGGCACTGTAGGGTGTGTTTACTGTCCTCCACTCCCTGCCGACTTTGCTTCCCATTGACTTGCATTGGGTTTCGTGTTTCAGTCGGACCTCCGACTTTTCCCGATAGTCGGCCCATTTCGTTTGACTCGACTTTTGAGAAAGTCGGGTTTCATGAAACCCGACTCGACCCTAATTTAGGCAAAGTCGCTCATCTCTAGTTAGCAGTATTCCTAATCATAACTTTACGGGTATCATGTTGCAGATAGTGCAGCAAAAAGGCACTCATATGTCGAACTCTACCATGAGGTCCAAGCCCATGCTGTCTTGGTGGCTAAGTAACAATGAGGCTCATTTCCTCTGCCCCCTCCCGCCAACCATGAACAACAGAGAGAGGAAGTTTATCCTTCTCATCTGACAGTTGCTTGCCCATCACCTCTTCCTCCTTCATTTATTCCTCGGATCTTGCACCTTCGATAACAGTTTGTCTGTTATCACCAGCCCCCCTCGATCACAGTAATCCACCCTCCCTTGGCACATGCCTGTGTGACGACAGTCTTGAACTTAGTGACAATATAATCCCTTCCGCATCCCCCTCTGCTTCTTCCTCTTCTTCTGGGACCACCATCTCCTCCCACAGGCTATTCAAAGTCTGCTCCAGCATATAAATGACCAGATTAGTGATGCTGATGATGGCGTCATCAGCGCTAACCATCTTAGTAGCCATTTCAAAACTGTGCAGAAAGGTGCAGAGGTCCTTAATCTGTGCCCACTCTGTAAGCGTGATATGCACCACGTCCGTAGTGCGTTGGCACAGGCTATACTTAATCACATACTGCGTCAGGGCTCGTTGCTGCTGCCACAGTCGCTGCAACATGTACAGCTTGAATTCCACCGTGTCGGCCTATCACATATCAACCTGTTAACTGGCATGGACAAAGACCTCTGTATCAATGTAAGTCGATGACCAGAGGAGTGCAAATGGCAGAAATGAGCACACAGCTTACATGCTTTCTGGAGCAGCTCACCCAGGCCTGGATAGTGGTGGAGAAAACGCTGTACCACCAGGTTAAGGATGTGAGACATGCAAGGCACGTGTGTGAGCTTGCCTCGCCGTAGGACCGCCACCAGGTTTGCACCGTTATCAGACATGGCCTTCCCTGGATGCAGGTTCAGCGTAGACAGCCATTGATCAAACTCAGCCTGGAGAGCTGCCCACAACTCTTCAGCTGTATGACTGCGATCTCCAAGGCATATCAATCTTAATACTGCCTGTTTGCATTGAGCCCTGGCTGTGCAGTACGAAAGTGGTGGGGATTTGCTCTGCACTGTTGGAACGCGTGTCTCGTTAAGGCAGAGGTTAAGGTGCAGGTGGAGGCCCTAGAGGAGATAGAGGAGGAGGCAGAAGCAATGGAGGAAGTGTTAAATGTAGAGGTTTGTCCTGAAAGCCCTGGGGATTACAAGAATTGTGCAGCAGTACCTGTCCCCATAGCCACCAGAGTCACCCAGTGCCCAGTCAGCAAAATTTAATGCCCTTGGCCATGTTTACTTATCCAAGTGTCTGTGGTGAAATGCACCCTGGCAGAGATTTAGTCAAAGAACGAGTGATGTTGTCTGCGACATGTTGGTGTAGCACTGGCACAGCTTTCTAAGAAAAGTAATGGCGACTGGGCAATTGGTACTGGAGGACTACGACGGTCATCAGCTTTCAGAATCCATCTGTATCTACCAGGCATAAAGGCAGCATTTCCGTGGCCAACAGATTGGAGATGGTGGAGTTAAATCTCTTAGCTTTGTCATGCATAAGAGGAAACGTTTTACTTGACCACAACTGTGGAACCATGGGCTGGCTGCAGTGCTGAGAGGGTGGAGTATGGTGAACCGGACAAACTGCTGGACCGTGAGAGAGGTCCAGGCGGAGATGTTACTGTGAATCGAGAAACTTGTGGTGTGCTCGTTCTCTGAGATTGGTTAAAAACTGTAGGCATGTCCTCTTCCGTTACAGCTGATGGTGGGCTCTCAGTCAGCGTGACTGGAGTGGGTAAAGAACCCGAGGATCTGCGGTCGAAGACTTGCGTCTCAATAGTTTGCACGGTAGCAGAGGAGGAAGAAGCAGCAGATGCGATTGATGGGGCGGCTGATGGTGCATGTTAATAGTGCATGTGAAGGTTCATACATGTAGTAGTCAAATTATTGCACTTTTTACCGCTACTCAGTTTTTTTTGCAAAGTTGTTAGATTACGTGAGTTGGCTCATCCTCTGCAGTGTCAAAAAAGGCCCAGGCTAGGCAACCCTTGCCACCCCTGTGAACCGGCGTTAACACCTGATGACGAGGGTCAAGATGCTGTCCGGACCCTACTTCATCCTGCCCCGTATCCAAGCTAAAAAAAATTTAGGCATCGGTGCAGATTTCCCCCTCTTGACTCTGTGAAGCTTTTCAGTACACTTCTTAAGACCATGGCATAGAATGTGTGAACAGCTCTTCATACTTCCCTATCTGTGATTCCATACAGTCAGTTGTATGGTTGGAGGGTTGGGACGAGGGGGGAAGCAAGGGTAATTTGGGTGCCACCTCTGTGGACTGTACTGGGTGTGATGTTGAGGTGGAGGAAGAGGAGAGGCCTCTTTCAGCTGCGATTGCCATCCACTCGAGCACATGCTCTTTCTGGGCATCATTGAGAAGGCGTACCGCTGTGTGTCTGCTAAAGAAAGGTAGTGGTGTAGCCTGTCCAGTAACCGAAGATGTCAGTTGTCTTTGCATAGGACGTCACGTTGGTTCACTAGTGCTTTCACCAACATAACCACCTACCCCACATACACTTTGAACTCCAAGCCTAATTCCCCTTCCACCACGGCCTCGCTTTTTCCCAGTCATGTTGCTTAGATAGTATGGTAGGAGCACAGTATTAGCAGCAAAATAGATAGATTTTAAACTCTGCACCACCTCTGCAAACAGCTGAATTTCAGCGACAGTTAGTTCCAAGTTGAAATATGGCATGCTGTGATCATGTTAGTCACAGAAAAAAGAATTGTTTGAGTGTCAGTGAGGCCTGTATGGCAAAGAAGATATGCTACAAAAAATTTGAAAGTCAGGTCCCCTACTGTATGACACTAGGAACAGAAGAATTTTTTGTGTCCTCTGTATCAGGCCTAAACGGAAAAGAAATTTGAGGGCACCACCAAAATACAAGAAAAGGGGATCAATAGCCACATACGTGAATACAAATGTAGCAAAACAAAGAGAGAAAGATGTGTGTATAAGGCATGATCAACCCTACAATGAAAAATGCAAAATGCAAATATAGAAAAAATACATAAACTTTATTCGTATGCAAAAAGACAACACTACAAATGACACAAATTAAAAACAATTAAAAAAGGCCAAAATTGTTTGGCACATAATACCACCCCTATGGATCCTTATAAGGGCCAGTGCACACGTTGTGGATTTGCCTGAGGATTTTTCCGCACTGAATCCGCACCTCTTGGCAGAAAACGCAGGTGTGGTTTTGACGCCGTTTTGACGCGGTTTTTGATGCAGTTTTCTAGTGCGGTTTTGTCTTGGAATTGTCTGCGTTTTTTACAGCAATAAAGATATATAAACTTTGACAAACTTGACTGAGGAAAAAAAAAATGTGATGTCATTTCCTTGTCCAACCCCTTCTCTTCCATTCTCCATTTTGCTATAACTAAGCAAGGATGAGTGGCAGCTTCAATGAGCAGCAGAGCGCCCCGCAGAGCGCCCAGTGGACTGAACAGCATAGCGCGCAACGCTTAGGGCTCCGCAGGCCATACAGAATACTGATGCTGGGGTGTCTGCTGCAAATCCTCAATTGGCACAGAGAGCAGGTAAGCAAGTAGATTCCAAAAATTCTTGACATGTCTGTGTTTTCACTGTGATGTGTACTAAAACAATATTTTTATTTTAGGCGCAGCACAGAAGGAGAAGACGGGCACGGAAAATGTGGGTGCACCCACTCTTAGCTGAGCGGACAGAGAAGGGGCACTTTTATGTTCTTTACACTGATTTGAGGAAGTAAGTTGCCAAATATCCAAAGATATTATCCTACTTAAAACGTGTCCGAAAAAAATATAGTCATTAACTAACCATTGTCAAATTTTTGGATTTCCAGACAAATTTGTTCTATTCTGCCGTCTGTCTATCACAGCCTTTGACCGACTGCTTGGATTATTGTCACCCCATCTGACCTTGTCTGATACGTTCATGAGGAAGGCCATCACTGCTGAGGAAAGGCTGCTCATCACCTTGCGGTAAGTAAATAATTTTTTGTTTGTATGTCATTAGGCCTCTTTCACACGTCAGTGTCTCCGTATGTGTAGTGACAGTTTTCACATGTCCTGGAGACATTGACACACGTAGACCCATTCAAATGAATGGGTATATGCACATGTCAGCGTGTTTTCACAGGTTGTGTGTTCGTAGGCAAAACACGCTGACATGTCAGATTTTTACCAGTTGCACGATCCACAAAGTGTCATGCACATGGAGAACACACATTGATGTCCTCTGTGTGACACGCATTGCACTGATGAAGAAGCGCTACAGAAGCGCTGTTCCCTGGCGGCAGGTGCTGAAGATGCTGTCATCATTCTCCCTGGCTCTGCAGGATTTCTGCGCCATCAGGGAAGAATGGGATTTGTCTTCAGCACCTGCACAACTGCACTTACTGTAGCGCTTTTTCCCTGCTAGCCATCTGTGTGGGAATGATGCAGCACATGGGCGGCACACGGTTGCCACCTATGTGCCGCACACACACAGACACATGGAAATAGTGTTTTACGGTTGTGAAAATATCCTGATGTGTAAAACACACCTGGAACCTGTCAGCATTTGTTGCTGCTATAAGATGTGGCCACTGCCTCTCAGGGCTTATCTACAGCATTCTATAATTAACCCCACCGGTTAATGTGATACCACTCTCCTGATTGCTTCATCACTCTACTGCGCAGGCGTACTTTTGTGTCCTGATGAGGATAGACCAAAGTCCTGATGTGTGCATGCGCTGGGCCTCTCAGACCTTTCCTGGCACTTGCTCACTGCAGGAATTTGTTCAGCCCTCAACAGGCCAGGTAAGTACGGCTGATCAGTAGAGCGTTGAAGCAAGCAGGAGGGCAGCGGCGGTACAAAATTATGGGATTGGCTGGACACGGACCTGCATCTCCCATCTGACGTGACCGGCCCATGCAGTTGTGTCTAATTTTTTACATTTTGTGTTTATTTAGAGCTTTCGTGTTGGACCGGGGTGTTATTGACAGCATCATAGAATGCTTCAGATAAGACCCGAAAGGCGGTGGCCGCATCTTTTATAGCGCCCATAACTGCTGACAGGTTCCCTTACATTTTTTTGTGACATTTCTAATAATGTTTTCTTTTTATTTGCAGGTTTTTGTCCACAGGAGAGAGCTATACATCCCTTCACCTCCAATTTAGAGTTGGTAAATCCACCATCTCTCAAATTGTGAGGTGCACATGTAACGTGATCTGGCAGAAGTTGTAGCCCATCGTGATGGCCTCCCCAACCGAGGAGACTTGGCTGCAGGTTGCAGCAGGCTTTCAGTCTGTGGTCAATTTCCACAACTGCATAGGTGCAGTTGATGGTAAACATGTGAGAGTGCAGAAGCCACCACGATCAGGATCACGCTTCTTTAATTATAAGAAGTATTTTTCAGTGGTCCTGATGGCGGTGGCTGATGCACATTACAAATTTGTTGCCATCGATGTTGGTGCCTATGGCAGTACTGGGGACTCTCGGTGTTGCGAACATCACAGATTGGTCAGCAAATTCTTCGAGACTGCGTAACGTTCACAGCCCCAAGACCTTTGTCAGGTTCCACACATCCAGTGCCCTTTGTGATGGTATCGGATGAGGCATTTCCCTTAATGACCACCCTGCTGCGCCCATACCCATGAAGGGGACTGGATACCGGGCGGAGGATTTTCAATTATCGGCTGAGTCGTGCACGCAGATATGTGGAATGCACCTTAGGGATCATGACTGGTCAGTGGAGGATCTTTCACACACAGTGCCAGTGTCAGGAACAGCCTCTCTGTGCTGTTACAGTGTCAAAATGGTGCTAAAACAAGATGTCCACTATTTATATGGAGAGGGACATGTGATTTAAGCAGCCAATGACACAAGTCATTGTGTCAGGACATTGTTGGTGTTTCCTGCGCCCTGATTGGCTAGCCATAATGTGCACACATAAAGTTAGGGTAAAAAATGACTGTTTACAAGAACACCGCACCTCTGAGCTCTACAAACGCCCTTCCCTCATCAAACACATGCCAAAAGCTCATAAGACACCACCATCATCGTTGCTAAAGTGCTGAAAATACTTTTGCGGCAACACAAATATTTTCCCGCACTTTTACCGAATGTTACCTATTTTTTCCAATTTTATAAAATTTTGATCATGTTTCCGATCACGAATCCGAATATGCCATATTTGTGCCGAATTTATGCTTGGCGATCTTTTTCCGAACAAATTCGCTCATCACTATTAAAGACCTCAAGACAAGGATTAATGAGACCAGATGGATGGAGACTCTCACTGCGTCCATTAATAACCAACTTGAATTATTTAACAACATTTGGGCTCCATGGGATGACTATGTTATTACATTGACTTAAAAGGTTGTTAATTTTTTTTAAACCCACCCCTCTTTCCTCTCCACTCCCATGTTTGATCATTGTTAATATACGGGACTACATAGAAGTTATTTAACTTCATAACTTCAAAATATTCAAAATAGACCATTTCTAGTTTTTGATAGGAACTTTAGTTATTTATTGATTTACCAATGCAATAATAATGATATAATATATATCATAACATATATATGTTATATATTATCACATTAAAAATAAACAGTTAAAAAAAGCGGACACACTGTGCAGTAAAACAATCAGAGGAGAAAAGCAAGGACCAACCCAGACGTATCTGGCATTCTGTTTTAAAGAAGAGGAGTTAAAACAAACAGGATGGAGAGACAGAATTGGAGCATTGGGGCTGGCACAACAGGGGATTTAACAAGTATTTTATGATGTACCATCTATCAGGAGAGAGTCAGGGGCCCCTATATACATTAGACTGTCGGCAGAACCCGTAGAAATTGGTGGGTTAGCAAACATTTGTGTAATGTATATGAAGATCTCTTGTTTATTGTGAAAGAATGTAAATGTTTTTTTTCTGGTACAAATCCTGCTGATAATTTAGGTGGCTGCCTTAAACAGTCTAAAGGTACTGCCACACTAAACGCTCCCGCTAACGATCACGATAACGACGCATACTAATGCGATCGTTTTTGTGATCGTTTTAATGTCGCTAGTAGCTGCCACACTTAGCGATCTCGTTAACGACGCATAAGCGGTTAGCGATCTCCTTAACGACTTTGGCGGTCATTGCGATGTAAAAAACAGCGCACATCGTTCACAAAAGGTGCCAGACACAGCGATATAGGCTCACCAGCGGGACGCCAACGATAAAAATACGGTCCAGAACTCTAGTGAACGATCAGCGAGATCACAGCAGGGGCCACGTCGTTGCTACATGCCACACACAACAGCGTCACTAATGAGATCGCTAAATAGTGACGTATTTTAGCGATCTCGTTAGCGACGCTGTTTAGTGTGGCATACCCTTAAGTTGGTAACAATATACAGGTGCATCTCACAAAATTAGAATATCATCAAAAAGTTAATTTATTTCAGTACTTCAATACAAAAAGTGAAACTCAAATATTATATAGAGTCATTACAAACAGAGTGATGTATTTCAAGTGTTTATTTCTGTTAATGTTGATGATTATAGCTTACAGCTAGTGATGAGCGAGTATACTCGTTGCTCTGGTTTTCCTGAGCATGCTTGGGAGTCCTCCGAGTATTTTTGTGTTCTCGGACATTTAGTTTCTGTCAACACAGCTGCATGATTTGCAACTGCTGGACAAGCCTGAATACATGTGAGGATTGCCTGTTTGTTAGGTAATCCCCACATGTATTCAGGCTTTCTAGCAGCTGCAAATCATGCAACAGCTTCGACAGAAACTAAATCACCAAGCATGCCAAAATACTCGGAGGACACCCGAGCATGCTTGGGAAAACCCAAGCAACGAGTATACTCGCTCATCACTACTTACAGCCAATCAAGCACAATGATACCGTTGTTTTTAACCCAGGTATTGGTACTTTTGTTAGTGTGGACAGGTACCAATTCCTGCTGGAGATTGAAATTTCCATCTCCAATAAGCTTTTCGGGAGAGGAAAGCATGAAGTGCTCTAAAATTTCCTGGTTGACGGCTGCATTGACTTTGGTCTTGCTAAAACAGATTGGACCTACACCAGCAGATGACATGGCTCCCAAACCCATCATTGATTGTGGATACTTCACACTAGGCCTTGGAAACCAAGGTCCCAGAGTCTGTAGGAAGAGTGGAGAGACAGACTATCCAAGCTGCTTAAGGTCTAGTGTGAAGTTTCATCAATCAGTGATGGTTTGGGGAACCATGTCATCTGCTGGTGTAGGTACACTGTGTTTTATCAAGACCAAAGTCGGCACGGCCGTCTACCTGGAAATTTTAGAGCACTTCATGCTTCCTTCTGCCAACAAGCTTTTTGGAGTTGGAAATTTCATTCTCCAGCAGGACTTGGCACCTGTTCACATCACCAAAAGTACCAATACCTGGTTTAAAAGCAACAGTATCACTGTGCATGATTGGCCAGCAATCACGCCTGACCTTAACCCCGTAAAGAATCTATGGAGTATTTTAAAGAGGAAGATGAGAGACACCAGACCACATAATGCAGACGAGCTGAATGCTGCTATCAAAGCAACCTGGGCTTCCATAACACCTCAGCAGTGTAACAGACTGATCGCCTGCATGCCACGCCGCATTGATGCAGCAATTGATGCCAAAACGGCCCCGACCAAGAATTGAATGCATTTACTGAATATACATTTCAGTAGGCCAACATTTTGGATTTTAAAATCATTTTTTCAAGCTGGTGTTATAAAGTATTCT
>JARQOD010000002.1:206686072-206807994 GCA_033576555.1 Oophaga sylvatica
AAAAGCGTCTTTTAGCGTGACAGCTGCCAATCATGAAAACCCGCTATAAATAGTAAATCAAACCCCCCTTTATCACCCCTTAGTTAGGGAAAAATAATAAAATTAAAAAAAAGTATTTTTTCCATTTTCCCATTAGGGTTAGGGTTAGGGTTGCGGCTAAAGTTAGGGTTAGGGTTGGCGCTAAAGTTAGGATTAGGTTTAGGGTTGGGATTAGGGGTGTGTTAGGGTTAGGTTTGTGGTTAGGGTTGGGACTAGGGTTAGGGGTGTGTTGGGGTTAGGCTTGGAGTTAGAATTGGGGGGTTTCCGCTGTTTAGGCACATCAGGGGCTCTCCAAATGTGACATGGCGTCTGATCTCAATTCCAGCCAATTCTGCGTTGAAAAAGTCAAACGGTGCTCCTTCACTTCTGAGCTCTGCCATGCGTCCAAACAGTAGTTTATCCCCACATATGGGGTATCAGCGTACTCTGGACCCAAGAGTTATTGTGCAATTTGTCCTATTTCTTCTGTTACCCTTGGGAAAATAAAAAACTGGGGGCAAAAATATCATTTTTGTACAAAAAAAATTATTTTTTTGTTTTTACGGCTGTACATTATAAACTTCTGTGAAGCACTTGGGGCTTCATAGCGCTCACCACACATCTAGATAAGTTCCTTGTGGGGTCTATTTTCCAAAATGGGGTCACTTGTTGGGGATTTCCACTGTTTAGGCGCATCAGGGGCTCTCCAAATGCGACATGACGCCCCCAGACCATTCCATCAAAGTCTGCAACCCAAAACGTCACTACTTCCCTTCCGAGCCCCAACGTGTACCCATACAGTAGTTTTCTCCCACATATTGGGTATCAGCGTACTCAGGACAAATTGGACAACAACTTTTGGGGTCCAATTTCTCCTGTTAACCTTGTAAAAATAAAATATTGGGGCAAAAAAATCATTTTTGCAAAAAAAAAAAGGATTTTTTATTTTTACGGCTGTGCGTTATAAACTTCTGTGAAGCACTTCGAGGTTCAAAGTGCTCGCCACACATCTAGATAAGTTCCTTGTGGGGTCTATTTTCCAAAATGGGGTCACTTGTGGGGGGTTTCCACTGTTTAGGCGCATCAGGGGCTCTCCAAATGCGACATGACGCCCCCAGACCATTCCATCAAAGTCTGCAATCCAAAACGTCACTACTTCCCTTCCGAGCCCTGACGTGCGCCCATACAGTAGTTTTCTCCCACATATTGGGTATCAGCGTACTCAGGACAAATTGGACACCAACTTTTGGGGTCCAATTTCTCCTGTTACCCTTGTGAAAATAAAATATTGGGGGCAAAAAAAATAATTTTTGTAAAAAAAAAATAATTTTTTATTTTTACGGCTGTACGTTATAAACTTCTGTGAAGCACTTCTGGGTTCAAAGTGCTCACCACACATCTAGATAAGTTCCTTGTGGGGTCTATTTGCAAAAATGGGGTCACTTGTGGGGTTTTCCACTGTTTCGGTGCATCAGGGGCTCTCCAAATGTGACATGACGCCCCCAGACCATTCCATCAAAGTCTGCAATCCAAAACGTCACTACTTCCCTTCCGAGCCCCGACGTGTGCCCATACAGTAGTTTTTGCCCACATATTGGGTATCAGCGTACTCAGGACAAATTGGACAACAACTTTTGGGTTCCAATTTCTTCTGTTACCCTTGTGAAAATAAATATTGGGGGCGAAAAAATCATTTTTGTAAAAAAAAAAAAGATTTTTTATTTTACGGCTGTACGTTATAAACTTTAGTGAAACACCTGGGGGTTCAAAGTTCTCACCACACATCTAGATAAGTTCCTTGAGGGGTCTAGTTTCCAAAATGGTGTCATTTATGGGGGTTTCCACTGTTTAGGCAGATCAGGAGCTCTCCAAACACGACATGGCGTCCAGCCAATTCTGCGTTGAAAAAGTCAGACGGCGCTCCTTCCCTTCCAAACTCTGCCATGCACCCAAACAGTGGTTTACCCCCACATATGGGGTATCAGCGCACTCAGGACAAATTGCACAATAACTTTTGGAGTCTTGTTACCCTTGGAAAAATAAAAATTGGGGTGAAAAGATCATTTTTGTGGAAAAAATATGATTTTTAAATTTTTTACGGCTCTACGTTATAAACTTGTGTGAAGCACTTGGGGGTTCAAATTGCTCACCAAAGATCTAGATAAGTTCCTTAGGGGGTCTAGTTTCCCAAATGGGGTCATTTGTGGGGGGTTTCCACTGTTTAGGCACATCAGGGGCTCTCCAAATGCAACATGGCATCCAATCTCAATTCCAGCCAATTTTGGTTGGAAAAAGTCAAATGGTGCTCCTTCCATTCCGAGCTCTGCTGTGCGCCCAAACAGTGGTTCCCCACCACATATGGGGTATCAGCGTACTCAGGACAAATTGTACAACAACTTATGTGGTCCAATTTCTCCTGTTACCCTTGGGAAAAATAAAAAATTAGTGACTAAAGATAATTTTTGTGGGAAAAAAATAGTATTTATTATTTTCATGCCCGGGCATTATAAACTTGTGTGAAGCACTTGGGGGTTCAAAGTGCTCACCAAAGATCTAGATAAGTTCCTTAGGGGGTCTAGTTTCCAAAATGGGGTCACTTTTGGGGGGTTTCCACTGTTTAGGCTCATCTGGGGCACTGCAAACGGAACATGACCCCCATCATAGAATCATAGAATCATAGAATGGTAGAGTTGGAAGGGACCTCCTGGGCCTTCTGGTCCAACCCCCTGCTCAAAGCAGGATTCTCTAAATCATCCCAGACAGATGTCTATCCAGCCTCTGTTTGAAGACTTCCATTGAAGGAGAACTCACCACCTCTTGTGGCAGCCTGTTCCACTCATTGATCACCCTAACTGTCAAAAAGTTTTTTCTAATATCTAATCTGTGTCTCCTCCCATTCAGTTTCATCCCATTGCTTCTAGTCTTTCCTTGTGCAAATGAGAATAAAGATGATCCTTCTACAATGTGACAGCCCTTGAGATATTTGTAGACAGCTATTAAGTCTCCTCTCAGTCTTCTTTTTTGCAAGCTAAACATTCCCAAATCCTGCAACCGTTCCTCATAGGACATGGTTTGCAGACCGGTCACCATTCTGGTGGCTCTTCTCTGAACTTGCTCCAGTTTGTTGATGTCTTTTTTAAAATGTGGTGCCCAAAACTGGACACAGTATTCCAGATGAGGTCTGACCAAAGAGGAGTAGATTGCAATAATGACCTCACGTTATCTAGACTGTATGCTTCTGTTGATACATCCTAGAATTGCATTTGCCTTTTTTGCTGCTGCATCACACTGTTGACTCATGTTAAGTCTGTGATCAATTAGTATACCCAAGTCTTTTTCACATGTGCTGTTACTTAGCCCTATTCCTCCCATTTTGTATATGCTTTTTTCATTTTTATTGCCCAGATGTAGTACTTTGCATTTTCCCTGTTAAAATCCATTCTGTTAGTTGCTGCCCACTGCTCCAGTTTATGTATATCTTTTTGAATCCTCTCTCTCTCTTCTCTAGTATTAGCTACCCCTCCTAGCTTTGTGTCATCAGCAAATTTGATCAGTTTACCCTCAATTCCTTCATCTAAATCATTGATAAAGATGTTGAACAATACAGGGCCCAAAACAGAGCCTTGTGGTACCCCACTTGAGACATTCTTCCAACTGGATGTGCAGCCATTTACAACCACTCTTTGGGTCCGATCACTAAGCCAGTTATGAATCCACCTAACAGTTGCCTTGTCCATTCCATACTTAGTCATTTTTTCAATAAGGATTGTGTGAGATACTTTGTCAAATGCTTTGCTGAAGTCAAGATATACTATATCTACAGCATTTCCCTGATCCACCCAGTCAGTGATTCTGTCATATAAGGAAATTAAGTTAGTCTGACATGACTTATTAGTTACAAACCCATGCTGACTCTGTTTAATCACTTCATTCTTATCCAGGTACTTGCATACATGTTCTTTAATAATTTGTTCAAAGATCTTTCCTGGTATAGAAGTCAGACTCACCGGCCTGTAGTTCCCTGGGTCCACCTTCTTCCCTTTTTGAAGATAGGAACAACATTTGCTCTTCTCCAGTCTTCTGGGACTTCTCCTGTTCTCCAAGAATTTTCAAAGATTATGGACAGTGGTTCAAGAATTTCTTCTGCTATCTCCTTCAGTACCCTGGGGTGTAATTCATCTGGACCTGGAGACTTGAATTCATTTATGTTAGCTAAGTGTTTCCTCACTGTCTTTCTGTTTATAGATATCCTGGATTCTTCTATTCTTTAATAGGACAGTGAAGATCAGTTGATGTTACATTTCCTTTCTGAGAGAAAACAGATGCAAAATAGGAATTTAAAAGTTCAGCCTTCTCAACATCCTGACTTACCATTTCATCATTTTCATCCTGTAAAAATCCTATAGCATCTTTGACTTTTCTTTTACTTTTGACGTATCCCCAAAATCCTTTTTTGTTGCTTTTGACGTCACATGCAAGCCTTAATTCATTGTCAGCTTTAGATAATCTGATTTGTGCCCTGCAGGTTCTGCAGACGGCATTATATTCTTCTTTAGATATGCCTCCCTCTTTCCATTTGATAAACATTTCTTTCTTCCTTTTTAGCATGTGTTTATGTTCATCCATCCTGGTTTCCTTAAATGCTTCCCATTCTTCCCTCTTTTCGGAATTGTTAACGATTGTGCTTTGAGAATCTCATTTTTCAAGATTTTCCATCCTTCCTGGACATTTTTGTCCTTAAGGATATCCAGCCATTGGATCCCTCCAATTCTCTTTCTGAGTTCCTTAAAATCTGCCTTTTGAAATCTAGCCTTGACGTCTGAGTCTTCACAGGTCTTCCTCCTCTTGTTATCCAAAATTCTAAAATAGCATGGTCACTACCTCCTAGAGTCCCAGCAACTCTTACCTCCTCCACCATTTCCTCCCTGTTTATGAGGATTAGATCCAAGGCAGCAGATCCCCTTGTTTTCTCCATTACCTTTTGGAAGATAAAGTTGTCAGCAAGAGAGGATAAGAATTTCCTGGACCTGTTAGTTTTGCCTGAGAGAGATTCCCAACAAATGTCTGGATAGTTGAAATCTCCCATGACCATCTCCCATCAACATCTGCATTCCAAAACGTTACTACTTCCTTTCCAAGCCCTGCCGTGCGCCCAAACAGTTTCCCCCCCACATATGGGGTATCAGCGTACTCAGGACAAATTGGACAACAACTTTTGGGGTCCAATTTCCTTGGGATAATTCAAAAATTTGGGACTAAAAAATCATTTTTGTGGAAAATTGTTTTTTTTTTTTTCACACCCAGGCATTATAAACTTTTGTGAAACACTTGGGGGTTCAAAGTGCTCACAACAGAACTAGATAAGTACCTTAGGGGGTATAGTTTCCAAAATGGTGTCACTTGTGGGGGTTTCCACTGTTTAGGCGCATCAGAGGTTCTCCAAACGCGACATGGCGTCCAATCTCAATTCCAGCCAATTTTAGTTTGAAAAAGTCAAACGGCGCTCCTTCCCTTACGAGCTCTGCCGTGTGCCCAAACAGTGATTTTCCCCCACATATTGGGTATTGGCGTACTCAGGAGAAATTGCATAACATCCTTATCTGTCAATTTTCTCCTTTTACCCTTGTGAAAATAAAAAAAAGTTTGTAAAAGATCATTTTTGTGGCTAAAAAGTTAAATATTCATTTTTTCCTTCCACGTTGCTTTAGTTCCTGTGAAGCACCTGAAGGGTTAATAAACTTTTTGAATGTGGTTTTGAGTACCTTGAGGGGTGCAGTTTTTAGAATGGTGTCACTTTTGGGTATTTTCTGCCATATAGACCCCTCAAAGTGACTTCAAATGTGAGGTGGTCCCTAAAAAAATGGCTTTGTAAATTTTGTTGTAAAAATGAGAAATCGCTGGTCAACTTTTAACCCTTATAACTTCCTAACAAAAAAAAATTTTGGTTCCAAAATTGTGCTGATGTAAAGTAGACATGTGGGAAATGTTATTTCTTAACTATTTTGTGTGATATATTTCTCTGTTTTAAGGGAATAAAAATTCAAAGTTTGAAAATTGCAAAATTTAAAAAATTTTCGCCATATTTGCGTTTTTTTTTCCAAAAATAAACGCAAGTTATATCGAAGAAATTTTACTTCTAACGTGAAGTACAATATGTCACGAGAAAACAATCAGAATCGCGAATATCCATTGAAGCGTTCCAGAGTTATAACCTCATAAAGAGACAGTGGTCAGAATTGTAAAAATTGGCCCGGTCATTAACGTGCAAACCACCCTTGGGGTGAAGGGGTTAAAGATTTTTCATAGCATTTTTTCCTAAAGCATTTTCTTGCAGCCTTTTGATTGGATTATCTCTTGTTTGGAACAGCTTCTTTCAGGAAATGCTTCAAAGAAGTGATATGCTCTTTCTTTTTATCCACCAGCATTTTATAAACCTAAAATGGAAAAAAATGCTCAAAACACTTAACTTATTAACAGCAAAGTGATATTACAGTAGAGATGAATAATACACACATTTCACATGGTTTTTTTATGTCATTTTAAGGTGTTTGAGAGGATATGCTCCAAGAGATTACTAAAAAACTCAGTATGCACTTACCTTGAGGCCACGTGTACACGTGGAGTATTTGGTGATTTTTTTTACACCAGTATTTGTAAGTCAAAATCAGGAGTGGAACAATCAGAGGAAAAGTATAATATAAACTGATGTAAAATGCTCACCAAATACACAATGTGTGCACATGGTCTTAGAGACATATTCTGTGCTTTGATACTGGAGGTAGTTATAACTGACAGGCTTCTTGTCATACAACCTGGAGAGCATGTGACGTGTTGCATAGGAGTATCACATGATAAATGATGATTCAGGGATAGATTTGCATTTTAGACAGCATTGAACCTTCTTGAGCAGGATCTTAGTGATTAGGAATGGCGACATTTGAAAATTTGGAGTGGAGCTTGCTGTTGGAAGTGGATTATTCAGGATACTCTCCAAGCGTGTGACAACAGAGATTTTTTATTCAGGAACAAACAGGAACAACATATGATAAGCTTAATAGATCAGGAATAAATCATTGTGTGTCTCTATCTGTGCAGCATCTACAGCAGGCTGCTTCTCTCATACACAGACACAGGAAAACAGGAAATACAGTCACATGCTCTCCATGTGTGAGCCTCTGGGAGTTTTTTTTTAACTTTATAAACAGCATACAAATCTAGCAACTAAACACTCATGGACAGGAATGGAGTTGTTGCACCAAACATATTCCAACAAGCTTGCAAACAGAGGATTCTGGCTGTATTTTGTTTTTTTTGGGGGGCATTTTGCTACTTTAAGTCTTTATATGCACCAGATTGACCATATGCCCTAAAAATCAAAAATGATATGTGTCTGTGACTTTGGGTATCGCAGGTGGAGTGCATCAGGACATGGATGGAGAAATCCTTCCTGGTTGTACGAAGCAGGAATGCGTTTATTAAAGAAAGTCAAGTATTTAGTGCTTTTCCCTGGTATATGTCAGTGCCATCAGCTAATGGAAAGGCTGAGAATCTAAAAACTAGAATGAAATTGGCTCCGCTACAAACAAAGCCAGATGAGTAAAATGTTGACCGGAGATATATTGCCATTTTATGAACAGCAATATGGAGAGAATTTCTATCGTCCAGAACATTTAGGCCATGTGCACACATTGAGTATTTTGGGAGTTTTTTACCTCAGTATTTGTAAGCCAAAACCAGAAGTGGGTAAATAATGCAGAAGAGGTGACATGTTTTTGACCTACAAATACTGAGGTAAAAAACTCACCAAATACGCAATGTGTGCACGTGGCCCAAGATTACTTTCACATGTGTTTTTGCTGCATTTTCCCCCATGCATTTTTTTGCAGTGAAAATTGGCAGCTTCTTATAGTACCAGCAAAGTGAAGAGATTTCTGAAATGTCATTCATGTTGATTATTTTTTCCTTGCAGATGTGAATGAAATCAAATGAATTGGGAAAAAGTGCATGTATTTTATGTAGTGTGCTTCATGCCAATGCTCCAGTATTTGCCACATATTTTTCAGCTTCAAATACTTAAAGTATGCACATACCCTTCCTGCAATTCATAACAGAAGAAAGACATGAACTTGCACTTCCTAAATTCAAACAATGTAAAACTTTATTAACACAAGAAGCTAGACAAGACAAATAAAAACACTTAATATTATTAAAAGTCAACACCATACTTATATTCACACTGAAAATGAAAACTACTTGGGAGTAGTAGTCAGAAATAGTGCTGGCAGAAGAAAGTAGCATGATAGCTGAAAGACCAAACTGTCTAGGCCCTCGAGCTTATACGACATTGACTGCATTAATGGGCCTCGCTAACACTATATGAAAAATTGGTCAAGAAGCAAGCTACATTGAGAATGAATATTTTGCATTAAGCATCACATGACATCGGGACCAAGTGAGGTGGCCTTACTGCCCGACTTTGCCTTTTTTTGAGCACTTCCAAACCGTTTTTGGTAGAGATGATCTGGGTGTCTTCTCTATAATCTAGCCCTTAGTGTGTTGTAGGGTTAAGGTAAGGCCAGATGTAGTGACCCCGCCATGGTCATGTTACAGTTAAAATCACAGCATCCAGTAGCCACGGCTGGATTCTAATAGCTTGTTAAGTAATTAAGATATTTTGCAGGAGAATAGCTGTTTCAACTTGAAAATGTCATGGCCACTAGCAAAATCATCTGTGATGCATCTGGATGCTGTCCATTTAAAACACAGATGTGTGAATAATGGCCTTAGGCTGCATTCACACACGCGTTGTACATGGTCGTCTGCTGTGTGTTTTTAAAACAAACACTCAGACTCATAGAGTTCCACTGATTTATACATACATCTGCTTTCAAATCAGGTCCTTGCATCCGATCGGTGAGACTAAGAGCCTGACCTATATTAAATTTTGTGTATTGGACTCGGCCCTTAGGTCCATGGGTTCAGTTAAAAAAATGGGAAACATGCTTTTTCCTTCAGGGTTCTATCCAATCTGTATATGGCAATGTTCACACTAGGAATGCAGAGCGTCTGGTTCACAGCCTATTAATGACACCTTATGCGGGCTGCCCAGTGCTAACTATAATGCATCCAGTGTGAACAGATTGTACTTTTGTGCACTGGTGTACCACACGGCCAATCCCTGATTGAAGGCTGGCTGTTTAATTTGGTATTAATGCACCTGTGTAGTCGCCATTTTACTTGGGTCCGCTACACTCTGTCAGTGCATCAGTATTGAGGCCTTTTCAGACAGGTAAGCATCTCTGCCTGTTTTTGGTGGTGTTTCCTTTATGCATCTCTGCGGACTCATCCTGACAAGTTTTTTCTCTATTGTCGGATGAGCATTGCCACATTTAATGTTTTGTTGGAGATCGTGCGCCCTCGGATCACCTACCAGGACTCCAGGATGCGCAAAGCTATCTCTGCAGAGGAGTGACTTCTCCTTACGTTACGGTATGTATTCCTCACCTACATACTGTCTGTTGATGATGTGTTTCCCCACAAGTTTGCCTTGACCTTATGGCTGTTGCTTACATATCCTCATAATATATCCCATATATCAGCTTGAACTAACAGAACAATGATGTGTATGTCACAATCACATAGACCTTTGACTTGTGTAAAATTTCAGTTTGGATTGTTTGTAAATGAAATCCTTTTATGGTTATGTATAGTGCATTTGTGAAACCTTTGCCCATGTGTAATGATTTTTCTCTCTACATTTATTTACTTGTAGGTTCCTAACTATGGGCATTTCATATGCTGCACTCCATCTGGAGTTTTTGATTGGGAGATCCACAATATCTGGCATTGTTCGTGATGCATGCTCACAAATCTGGGACAGACTTCATCAAGTGGTCATGCCTGAGCCAAAGATGGAAGACTGGATGAGGATTGCCAGGGGATTTGAGGAACAATGCCAGTTTCTAAATTGTATAGGAGCCCTTGATGGGAAGCACATCCTTGTGCGTAAGCCGCCAAACTCAGGGTCCCAATTCTATAATTATAAACAATATTTTCTGTAGTGTAACTACAGGTTTATAATTGTAGACTTTGGAGCCTATGGAAGAACTGGAGACTCTAGAGTCTTCAATTCTTCCATTATGGGTCAGCGGCTGCGCAATAACCAGTTGAGTGAAGCCAACGTCAGTGAGGTCATCAAAGCATGTGTTGTCCTACACAATTTCACTCGAATGCATGATTGTGGCCCATCTGATGTTGGTGAAAGTGTGGTGACCAATAGGGATATGCCTAGCCCACATGTAATCCCTGTACGTCGTCCACTCTCAGGACTGAAAACCCGTGATCTCTTTACCCAGTATTTTGTGTCACCTCAAGGTACTACAACATAGCAAGATGAGACGTTATCAATGCTGTAATGTAGTTGTGTGTGTATACATAAATTTTGTTGGTTTCTGACATACTCTTTGTGTCTGGTGTTAATGTTCCAAAACAGATGTGTTGGTGGTTCATTACAAATTACTTATGAAAAAAGAGTCACAACTTTATATAAAAATAGATCTTTATATGTGCAAATTGCCACTTGAGGTAGTGACTACCATATTTGAATCATATGGTATATGTCTTCAAAGCACAATAGTGTAAGTGTGCATTCTTACATAACAAGTAACAAAATAAGTCATAAAAAAATAACAAACATTTCAATAAATAATAGTACATAAAGAAAATAACAAACTGTCACTATGCCTAGTGCTCATCATATGTGACCCATATGTTGGCTTGTTAAGATTAGACAACTGCAAATATGCATTTGACAACTTTGATTTAAAGTAAATATCAAAAAATAATAAACATTGGTGTAAATAATAGTATATAAAGAAAATAACAAATGTTCACTATGTCTAGTGAAGACCATATGTTACCCATATGTTTGGTTGACAAGATTAGACTACTGCAAATATGCAATAGACAACATGGAGTAAAAGTAAATATAAAAAAATAAACATTGGTGTAAATAATAAGACAAAATTAAAATAACAAACTTTCACTTAGCCCACTGAACACCAATTCTGTACCATATGGTATTTTGAGGCTTTCAGATTAGTGCAAATATGCTTTACACAAAATTATGTAAAAATAAATGTAAAAAAATAACAAACTGGGTTTCAAATAATAATAAATAAGAAAAATAAAAAATCAGAGTTGGTGGTATGTGGGTGGTGGGGTTGGTGGGTGACCAGCGTCGCTGTGTTGTTGGGTTGGTTGAACACCTTGACCATCACCCTGTTGGGGTGGGTTTTCTGGGCCATGAGCTAAAATCTGGCCACGGTCAGGTTGGTGTGTGGGCACATTGCCATAAAGATAATGGAGATTATACTCCTGGGGAAGCTGGTACCCACGAGAATCATAACCCCCAATATGACCATGTTGACCAAATCCAGGTTGGGACCAGCCTCCAACACTGGATCTGTACAAGTGGCCATATTGGGAAGTTGGGTTATAGCCTGCCATTAGTGTTGAGCGATACTGCTCGATATCTAAAAATATCGGATCGGAATGGTATCGCCGATATCATTAAATATCGTCGATATCCGATTCCGATACCGGAAGTCCCATTTAAGTCTATGGGAACAAAATATCGCAACTAAAAAAACACTTTCTTTCGTTGTAAACACAAAATATACACACATAGAATACATATATATATATATACATGTCATTGTGACATATATATATACATATATTTATAGTTTATACACTTCTACATAGTAAAATAGACTCTGATTCAATTGCCGGGTAAAGCAGTGACATACCCATAGAAGTCGACGGGCTCGGTGCCGAGTACCCCCAAAACCTCTGGCTCTGTGCGACTCAACTTGGGCGTCACGAACAGGATTCTGTAGCTCGCTATAAGCGAGTCCTGTGTGCCTGAATTGAACTAGTTTTGTGCTTGAGAATTGCTAAAATCATCAGAGAATGTATTTGCCATTTTTCCGCCATATCTGCGTCACGACGAGGCACTGGTGAAGAAGAAGGGCGAGCTCTTCGTGGGTGTACACTCACTCAGTGGCGCGAAAACGATGGCCGACCACTCTAAATGGTACTGCAATGTAAGATTGTGCCCCACAGCTCTTGAGTTCCGCCTCCTCATCCTCCTCAGTGTGCGGAAACTAACACGAAGGTCCCGCCTCACTACAAAAGAGGGGCCCTTTCCAGATGCTAATGACACATGTGACTTGGCAGAGATGGCTAATGGACACGAGCAGAAGTGTGAAGGGATGGAGCAGTCAGAGCTCTCCCCCCACGGAAGCGACCCGATCGCCACGGAACCACCGTTGGGCACCCGGCCTGGAAACCCTCCTACGCTGCAAGAAGCGGAGGATACCCTAAGAGGCCTGGCCCGGCACCGGGAGGAGGTCGCCAGGATGGAAGCCAGCTGGCGTGCCCTAAAACTAAACTTGGAGCGGCGCCAATCCCTCTTACCTGAAGTGTCTGTACCGGATGGTGAGGCACCCGTTCTAGTAGAGGAGTCCGTGCGGGCATCCCAGCCCTTGCAATGTGATCCGGTTGACGTTGTCGCAGTGGAGGCACCCGTTCCTGCAAAAACCGCTGCACGGGCAGCACCCCAGATCCCGCTGTCTGCCCCCGTCGCTGAGACAGAAGAAGCGACACCCGTCCTCATGGAGGAGGCCGCACAGGCACCAGAGGTCTACCTGTCTGTACCGGAGCCCCGACTGTCATCTGTTCCAGAGCCGGCTGCTTCCTCCGCAGGTGAGCGCCGCCAGGACTGTCGGGCGCCAGGAGAGCTGCCGCAAACCGGACATCGTAAGCTGCAGTTTGATGGTGGAGACATGGAGATGCTGGTGGAGGAGAATTACAACCGGCGTCAGGAGGAAGAGTGGAGACGTTGGGAGAGAGAAGCCGAGCGACAAAGGGAGCAGCGCGAATCCCAGAAGCTTCGCCAACGTCACATCGAGAAGGACCGGGCAGATAAGGACCGGATGAGAAAAGATAAAGGAACCCTGATGGAACCGCGGCGTAAGGGTGCAGTACGGAGCTTTTAATTGAAAGCTGGTTGGGGCTTCATCCAGGAGCCTGGACTTTATTTAGAAGTGTTTGTGACCCGGCGGGACGTGGAGACTCACCTCCCAGTAGGACACCCGGGGAGGGACCTGTTGCCAGGAGACTTGGTAACTTACACCCGACACTGGGGTTACAATGGATGGTATGCCCTAAATGTCACCAGGTGCGACCCCTGGTCCCCAGAGTGTCAGGAACCTGTGAGACCCTCGGAGCCTTCAGCCTCCCACATCCAGGCCTCTGCACAAGTGCCCACCCCACGCCGTAAATCTCCCCAGCCTCCCTCAGTGGTCTCCTCAGCAGCCCCAGCTATGGACATGATAATGATATCTGGCCCGTACCCGGCGCCTGTTAGGCCCCCTGGGGTTCGTTCAGTCCGGGACATAGGGCTCCAGACCCAGAGGGAGATGAAAGAGGTGGCCACACAGACACAGATAGCGGGTCACGACTTGACTGTACAGGCCACACGACGTCATCAGGTCCTGGTGGTCCTTGGTGTCTCGGATGTTTGGCAAGCATCAGAAGAGTACCAGGTGGTACCTGGAACACCCCTGCCAAAGAATTATAAATAACCCGGACAGGGTCCCTGTATGTAAATAGTTAAATTGTTGATGTACCCGGACGGGTGAATGTTCATAAAAAAGTTTTTTAATTTAATAAAAAAAACAACACAGTTTTCATTACTTTTATTACAGTCTCATCCTGCGACGCCATCGATCTCCTGTAAAAAAATGAAAAAAAAAAAACAGCAGTATACCACCTGTCCGACGCAGTCCATAGTAACGAGTGTCCCACGACGATCCAGCTCTGCTACATCAGAATGACATCAGAGGCAGGCAGGCAGGCAGAGGCTGTCATCCCGGCGCAGCACAGCTGATTACCTGCTTCCCCGGCGGTGATGTCATCGGACTGACTGCTTTACGGCCGGGATTACCCAGCAGTCACTGCAGTTATCGCGAAAAACTGCATGTGACCGCCAGGGAGAAGATAATGGCGGCCATCAAGCAGTCCAGGACGTGACCGCCGGAGATCTTCTGCCAGGTAAGTGCCGCTGACTCCTGACAGACCCGACCGACGGACACTCACAGTGACAGTGACAAATCCGATTCCGGTATCCGATATGACGAAAATATCGGTACTCGGAATCGAAAGCCCGATACAGCTAATATCAGCCGATACCCGATATTTGCAGTATCGTATCGCTCAACACTACCTGCCATTTGTCCCTGTTGTTGCCAAGGTTGGTTTTGTGGGGGAATGGGTTAAGGTGTAGGCGCACGAGGATCCTCAGATCCTAATTGAGCATGCACATTTTGTTGGGGGGTAAGGCACAGAAGGTTACGGGGTGATAGCTGCCATCTCTCAAGGAATTCAAACACCTCATATGGGGCATTGGGGAGTGCGCATGCATCAATTAGGATCTGAATTGATCCTTGCACATGGAGCCTGACCTCACGGGGTAGGGGACGAAGGTAGAGGGCAAGGCTACGTGAATACGCCTCCTCACCCTCATCCACAGCTGCCCTTGAAAGGTAATTGAGTACCCCAGTGTCCACATGCATCCGTGTGTCAGAGGCTGTGATGTCTCGCCGTCTTCTCCCACGGCGGGATATTGCAGCAGGCTAGGGGGAGCCCCCCAGAGGTACAGTGGGGCTGCTGCTGTTTGCTGCTTCATCAACAATGGCGGATGCTGCTGCAGCTGCTGGCTCTGGTACAGGTAGAGGTGCAGCTGGTTGCTCAGGTCCTGGTGCTTGGGAAGCTTGGGGGATGCTGAAGGGAGGGTCACAAGATGGGCCTGCCGCCTCTTCACCTCCCCCAACCGGGTCTATAATTGCCTCTGAGTTGGAGCCTGTCTCCCTCTCAGTGAGGTTGGACTGAGTTCTGTTAGGAAATTAAATGGGATTAGAACATGTTGGAGAGGTCAGCCTAAACTGCATATGTGTTATGTAGTGTGATGTATGTACTTACGGTCTCAGATCCAGAATAGGAGCCAGGAACCCAAGGCGGTAAAAGTAGACATATTTTCTCTTTGTCGGTGCTGCATACCCGCTCATGGACCTCTGCTGCCGTTCCTGCCGATTCTGGTCGTGGATGCTTCTCCATCTTCTCATGACATTATCCACTGCAATTTGACATATAATTTCATAATTTACCTAGCTGCACAATGCCAAATTGTTCTAAATACACTTCACATAGTCATGGGGGCTTAGGGCCCCGTCTCACATAGCGACACACCAGCGATCCACGATTTCTTCTTCACACGCCCCCCGAAGAAGCAGGGCGAAACGTGCGCGTCGGGGCAGAGGGACGGCATCTCCTTTCAACTTTCTACGCTGCTAGGATCCAGGTAAATGACCCCGAGGGTCCCATTAGGTATTGTGCTATTTAGCACTATCTTTTCAACTAGCATGTAGATGCTGGAAGAGGAGTATGCTCCACAGTGCCTTTGTGTATTTGCTATGACTGCAGGTCAGGCTCTATTTCAGTAATGGCACAAGTGGTTTGTACTTTCTCCTAGCACACACATGTGTACCTTTTTCATTAAAAACCATATCTATTGGTCTACTAGTGACTCCTGTTAGTGAGAGCATAATCCACTGGTTAATTATTATGACTTTGTGTCCGGTTTAATCATTTATTTACAGGAGTGGTTACTTGTTAGACGTTGTGATATATTTTCTCACTGTTGGATGTGAGTGATGCAAAGAGGTCTTTATATACTATTTTTGCAATTTATAATCATCATTGTATTAATTGGGAGATCTTGGTCTCATTTACTTGCAGCTACATTTACATTTAGGAGATATATTTCCGTCTCTCTTTTATCATGCATTTTTTAAAGAAAAATTGTTGTGATCTATTTTCTAATTGTTGAATAAAATTTGTACATTTTGATTACTACGTTATTTTTTGCTCTTTTTTACTTTGTCTAATGACTGACAAAGAATTTGGTGGAGAATGTGTATTGTTTAGAGCAGACACTAGCTTGTATAAATTTAGGCACTTTGTTTCTATATATTTATATTTATAGTTCATACACTTCTACATAGTATAATAGCCGCTAATTCAATTGCCGGCTTTTGTGAAAATGCAGAACCCGACATGAAATGACACATGGTTTACATATAGTTAACCATGTCATTTCAAGTTGTTTGATATATTGTTTTCACTAACAATTTCATGAGTGTATGTGTGCAAAATTTGACACATGTAGGGGTTAATTAAAGGTGTAAATTCGTAGCAAAAAAGTCAGTTTTTTTTACAACGAATTTACACCTTTAATTAACCCCCACAGGTGTGAAATTTTGCACACATACACTCATGCAATTGTTTGTGAAAACCAGATATCAAACTACATGAAAAGACATGGTTAACTCTATGTAAACCATGTGTCATTTCATGTCGGGTTCTTCTGTATTTTCACAAAAGCCGGCATTACCCGGCAATTGAATCAGAGGCTATTTTACTATGTAGAAGTGTATGAACTATAAATATATGTATATATATATATGTCACAATGACATGTATATAAATATTTATGTATTCTATGTGTGTATATTTAGTGTTTACAAGGAAAGAAAGGGTTTTTTTTAGTTCCGATATTTCTGTCCCATAGACTTGCATTTGATTTCCGGTATCGGAATCGGGTATCGCCGATACTTTTTGGGATTTCGGCGATACCCATTCCGATCCGATACTTCTTGATATCGGAAAGTATCGCTCAACTCTAGTCTGCATAGTGTGCATCCCGTTGGTCCCAAATTTCAGGCCTCTCCTGGACCAACACTATCAACATCTCCACATTGATATGCGTAGACATTATGGCCGACTCCGCGGAGGCGTTCTTCCGGGATGTCTGGCGCTCTTTTTGAGCTAATTTGCATGTGTCAGCTTCCTGATTCATGGATTGCACCATTTCCTGTGAGCTGCAGAACTCTTGCGTATTTCTCACAAGTCACACGTGTTGTCCGTGTGTAATCTGTAGTTTTCTCGCACCCATAGACTTTCATTGGCGTACAACGGGCGTAATACGATGACAATCGCAGCATGCTGCGAGTGTCTCGCAGCGTAAAATACGGCTGAGAAATATACGCATGATCAGAGCTGCCCCATAGAGAAATATCGGTCCGAGTGTAATCCGTGATTTTCACGCCTCTCACTCATCTGTATTCCTCCTTAGGCCGGGATCACACATGCGACGAAGTCGTCCGACAGTCGCATGTGAAATCCCAGCTCTGGCGCCCGCACTCGGGAGTGGAGTGTGCGGCTGTATGTAGTTCTATGCTGCTAAACAAAAAAAAATTTGTTTGGTACCGTGTTAGCCAGTAGAAAAAAACATAGAGTGCTCTCAGTGAGAGAAGCAAAATAGGAATCTTGTGGGTATGATACCTTTTAATGGCTAACAAAATATAGTGAAAGATATTACAGGGCAAGCTTTCGAGACTGCTTACGTCTCTTCATCAGGCTGGTGTAACAAAATATTTGAAGAAACACAATTAAATACAGTGAAAAACAGGCAATGGTGTTACACATGGACATTTGAATAAACAAACACTGAGCTTAAAGAGAGAATCCTTAATTAGGTAAGATTAGATAAGTGGTGTGAAAGTTTTATGGACCCCATATGCATGTGAGATCAAAGGACTGGTCGTGTCTTCATTGTTTTTGGAGGAAGTTGCTCAGATTTGGTAGTGGGCCATAAATCCTCCTGACAAATTGAGTCCTGTGTGAACAGAATCAACGATGGTAATAAATTTGTATATATATTTGTATACAAATTTATTACCAACTTTGATTCTGTTCATAAATTTGTATATATATTTGTATACAAATTTATTACCATCTTTGATTCTGTTCACACAGGACTCAATTTGTCAGGAGGATTTATGGCCCACTACCAAATCTGAGCAACTTCCTCCAAAAACAATGAAGACACGACCAGTCCTTTGATCTCACATGCATATGGGGTCCATAAAACTTTCACACCACTTATCTAATCTTACCTAATTAAGGATTCTCTCTTTAAGCTCAGTGTTTGTTTATTCAAATGTCCATGTATAACACCATTGCCTGTTTTTCACTGTATATAATTGTGTTTCTTCAAATATTTTGTTACACCAGCCTGATGAAGAGACGTAAGCAGTCTCGAAAGCTTGCCCTGTAATATCTTTCACTATATTTTGTTAGCCATTAAAAGGTATCATACCCACAAGATTCCTATTTTGCTTCTCCCACTGAGAGCACTCTATATGTTCTATGCTGCCGCTCGCTCAACTCCCGAGTGCCGGTGCCAGAGCTGGGATTTCACATGCGACTGTCGGACGACTTCGTCGCATGTGTGATCCCAGCCTTAGTGTGACGCCGGCCTTATTTTAATCCTGCCGCCATCCGGAGTATTCAGTTGTGGTGTTTTTTTTTATATCCACGTTATGGTTCCAAGCTATGGGCCTTTTTATTTAGTGCTAATTTTATGGGCTTTACCAAGGGGTCATTGCTCACTGGATTTTCTTGGTTGGGGAGGGGTGAGCTTGTCTTTAGGTTGCTTTACATTATTATCCTGTGAGAAATGCCCATGCCCCCTTTGTAAAGTCCTTAAAAATTGGCACAATCTTAAAAGGCTCATATCTCTAGAACTGTATGGTGGATTTAAGATCAAAAACCAGAGGGAGCAGTGGGAATAAAATAAGAGAAAAGCTGGCCACTTTTGACCTAGTGGGCAGGTCCTCTTTAAATCACTTCAGATGTCCTATCTTTTTCCATTTAATGTTTCCCCTTAGGTATTTTACCTGCTGAGCTGGGGCTTAAATAACACATGCTGCGAATTAGAATGAGAGTCAAGAGCAGTAGAGGAGATTGCAATGCTGTAAGTATTGATCAACCTAAATAGACAGATAGACAGCATAGGGTGGAGACAAGGGTAGGATAAAAATAATAATTGCATTACCCACCAGTAGCGTTGAGCAAACGTGCTCGGATAACGTGTTATCCAAGCATCTGTACGTGCTTGTATATTATGTTCGAGTACCTGCGGCTGCATGACTTACTGCTGTTAGACAGCCTCAACACATGTGGGGATTTCCAAACAAACAGGCAACCTCCGCATGTGTTGAGGCTGTTTAACAGCTGCAAAACATGCAGCCGCCGGGACTCTAACATAATATATGAGCACGCCCAGATGCTCGGATGACACATGAGCATGCTCGGATAAGACGCTATCCAAGCATGTTCGCTCATTACTACCAGTCAGTTATCAGCAATACTCTTTCATGTCTGGAATTGTCAGGAACACCGCACTATACTTGCTCAATGAGCCAGTGCGTGTGTCCTGAGTAAACAAACTGTGCCCAAAGATACCTGTGGAGCGGAGCAGCAGCAGGCAAGACGTGTGCTTCAGACAACCAGGACTGTTATGATTTGGTAGCTGAGGAGAGCAGGCAAAAAAGGAAATACACCAGAGCAGTTGGAATCTATGAGATTGCAGTACCCTGACTAACCACCACAACTAGAGGCAGCCGTGGAGCGTTCCTACGTTGGTCCTAGACGCCTCGTCACAGCCTGAGAAACTAACTACACCTAAAGATAGAAAGAGGAAAGCTATCTGCCCCGGAGCAGATCCCCAAAGAACATAGAAAGCCCCCAAACATGTAATGGCGGTTAGACAAGAAGAAATACTGACACAGACAGAAAATAGTATGAGCAAACGTTGGGGCCCAAACTTACTAAATAGAAAAGGATAGGAAGGGCACTTACTGCAATCTCAAAAAACCCTGAAAACCACCAACTCTACTAATTTCAAAAACACCTGAGATCACACGACCTCTACCACCTAAATTAGTTCTCTGGTGTAACCAAAAACAAAACAGCAGCCACTGAAAAAACTGGAAAAAGAAAATGTACAAACATCAGTGGCTGAATTGAACTGAGAGGGCAAAAGCCCCCAGAGGGGACCCTGAAGGCCCCCACAGAAGTGCAGGACAAAATGCAAAAATCAAGCACAAAAACAAAAAGAAGAAAATGTCTTATCTGTTAGCAGGAGATTCAGACACGACACAGCAGGCTACCAAGGAAACAGGAATCAAGGATTGAGACCAGAACAATTGATCACCGGCAACCCTGATGGGAAGGCGACTCCCTTATATAAGACCAGTCAGTAACACCTGATTCCCAATCCTCACAATCTTCACTGGACAGTCCAGTACCGTTTGTAACCACCAGAGGGAGCTTCTGCTCAGAACTCATTTCCAGCCTATTCACAACAGTACCCCCCCTTGAGGAGGGGTCACCGAACCCTCATTTGAGCAACCAGGTCGGTCAGGATGAGTTCTATGATACGCACGGATGAGTCTCCTAGCATGGATGTCCGAAGCAAACACCCAAGAATTGTCTTCCTGACCATAACCTCTCCATTTAACCAAATACTGGAGTTTCCGTCTAGAAAAACGAGAATTCAATATTTTCTCAACCACATACTCCAGATTGCCCTCAACCAAAACAGGGTCAGGAGGCACAGTAATAGGAACCACTGGCTCAACAAACCTCTTCAACAAGGACTTGTGGAACACGTTATGGATCTTAAATGTCCCTGGAAGAAGCAAACGAAAAGAAACAGGATTAAGAATCTCCATGATCTTATAAGGTCCAATGAACCTAGGCTTAAATTTAGGAGATGCCACTCTCATAGGAATATTTCTTGAGGACAACCAGACCAAGTCCCCCACTTTAAACCGAGGACCATCAGTCCTATGCCGGTTAGTAAACCGCTGGGCCCTCTCCTGAGAGAGGGACAACCTCTCCACTACCTGGTCCCAAATCTGTTGCATACGCTCCACAACAGAGTCAACACCTGGACAGACTGAAGCCTCCGTCTGTCCTGAAGAAAATCGAGGGTGAAACCCAGAATTACAGAAAAATGGAGACATCAAAGTGGCAGAGCTAGCCCTATTATTAAGAGCAAACTCAGCCAAAGGCAAAAAAGAGACCCAGTCATCCTGATCAGCAGACACAAAGCATCTTAGATAAGTCTCCAATGTCTGGTTTGTTCTCTCAGTTTGACCATTGGTCTGAGGATGAAACGCCGAGGAGAAAGACAATTGAACACCAATTTTAGAACAAAAGGTCCTCCAAAATCTGGAAACAAACTGGACTCCTCTGTCAGACACAATGTTCTCAGGAATGCCGTGTAAACGAACCACGTGCTGAAGGAACAAAGGCACCAATTCAGAGGAGGAAGGCAACTTAGGTAATGGCACAAGATGTATCATCTTGGAAAACCTATCGCAAATCACCCAGATGACGGTCATTCTCTGAGAAACAGGGAGGTCGGAAATGAAATCCATAGAGATATGGGTCCATGGTCTCTTGGGCACAGGTAATGGCATCAACAAACCACTAGAACGAGAGCAAGGCTTGGAGCGAGAGCAAGTCCCGCAGGACTGCACAAACTCCCTGACATCACGAGACAAGGTAGACCACCAAAAGGACCGACTAACCAAGTCTTTGGTACCAAAAATTCCGGGATGACCGGCCAACGCGGAACAATGAATCTCAGACATTACACTCTTTTTCCACTGGTCCGGGACAAACAATTTCCCAACAGGGCAGCGCTTGGGCTTATCCTCCTGACACCCCTCCAGAGCCAGTCTCAAATTGGGCGAGATGGCGGAAAGAACTACACCCTCTTTCAAAATAACAGAAGGATCAGATAACTCAGGAGAGTCCGCCAGGAAACTCCTCGAGAGGGCATCCGCCTTAACATTTTTAGTGCCAGGAAGAAATGAAACCACAAAATTAAAACGTGTGAAAAACAAGGCCCACCTGGCCTGTCTAGGATTAAGTCACTTGGCAGATTCCAGATAAACTAGATTCTTATGGTCCGTAAGGACCACCACCTGATGTTTGGCTCCCTCCAGCCAATGTCTCCACTCTTCAAAAGCCCACTTCATGGCTAATAACTCCCGACTACCCACGTCATAATTACGTTCAGTGGGAGAAAATTTTTGAGAGAAAAAGGCACAAGGGTTACTTTTAGAGGTCTCTGGATCTCTTTGGGACAAAACGGCACCTGCCCCAATTTCAGAGGCATCAACCTCCACCTGAAATGGAAGAGAAACATCAGGCTGCCGTAGAACAGGAGCAGAAGTGAATCTCTGCTTAAGTTCCTGAAATGCAGAGACTGCCTCAGGAGGCCAATTCACCACATCAGAACCCTTCTTGGTCAAATCAGTTAATGGTTTAACAATAACAGAGAAATTACCAATAAATTTACGATAAAAATTGGCAAAACCCAAGAATCTTTGAAGAGCCTTTAATGAAGTAGGTTGGACCCAATCACAGATGGCCTGAACTTTGACCGGTCCATTTCAATAACAGATGGGGACAAAATGAATCCCAGAAATGAGATCCTCTGAACGCCAAAAAGACACTTTGATCCCTTCACATACAGAGCATTCTCTCTCAAAATCTGGAACACAGTCCGAACATGTTTTACATGAGAGTCCCAGTCATTGGAAAAAATCAAGATATCATCCAAATAAACAATCAGAAATTTATCCACAAAATCCTTGAAAATGTCATTCATGAAGGACTGGAAGACAGAAGGGGCATTAGTGAGCCCAAAGGGCATCACAAGGTACTCAAAATGCCCTTCAGGGGTATTAAATGCCGTCTTCCATTCATCCCCGTGCTTAATGCGAATAAGGTTATATGCCCCCCTGAGGTCAAGCTTGGTAAACCAAGTAGCGTTTTTCACCCTGGAAAACAGATCAGAGATCAAGGGTAAAGGATATTGATATTTCACAGTAATATTGTTCAAGAGACGATAATCAATACACGGCCTTAATGAACCATCCTTTTTGGCCACAAAGAAAAAACCGGCACCTAAGGGTGAAGAGGATGGTCTGATATGACCCTTCTCCAATGACTCCTTGATATAAGACCGCATAGCGTCATGTTCAGGTACAGACAAGTTAAAAAGGCGACCTTTAGGGAATTTACTACCAGGCACTAATTCAATAGCGCAGTCATAGCTCCTATGGGGAGGTAAGGATGCAGATTTACTTTCGCTAAACACATCAGAAAAATCAATCAAAAAGTCAGGAACATCCTGAGCCTGGGGGGAGGCAGAAAAAACAGGAGTGTTGGTATTAACACATTGGCAGCCCCAACTGGTAACAGACACAGATTTCCAATCCAAAACAGGATTATGAGACTGTAACCAAGGGAAACCCAGTACGATAGTGTCATGCAGATTATACAGAACCAAAAATTTGCAACTCTCCTGATGATCAGGTTCTACCCTCATTATCACCTGAGTAGAGAACTGAGGTTTATTCTCAGCCAAAGGGGTAGAATCGATCCTCAGTAGGGGAATAGACTTCCGTAGGGGTATCAAGGGAAACCCACAACGTTTAGCAAAATCAAAATCCATCAGGTTAATAGCTGCTCCAGAATCAACAAAAGCCTGAGCAGAAAATGAGGACAGAGAGCATATCAGGGTAACAGTTAATAAAAACTTAGTCTGAACACTACCCAAGACAACTGAGCGTGCAAAACGTCTTCCCCGCTTAGGGCAGACTGAAATAGCATGAGAGGCATCACCACAGTAGAAACATAACTCATTGCGCTTTCGAAATTCATGACGCTGTGCCCCAGAAACCACTCTATCACACTGCATGGATTCAGAAGCAGGTTCACAAGGCAACATTATTCCACGCATACCCCTACGCTCACGCAAACGTCTGTCAATTTGAATCGCTAATGACATAGAATCATTGAGACCAGAGGTAACAGGGAATCCCACCATAACATCCTTTACATTATCTGACAGTCCCTTCCGAAAAAGAGCTGCCAAAGCGTCGTCATTCCATTTGGTCAGGACTGCCCACCTACGGAATCTCTGACAGTATAACTCAGCGTCCTCAAGCCCCTGACTTAATGCCAACAAAGTTTTTTCAGCTTGATCAGTGACATTTGGCTCATCGTACAATAACCCCAAAGCCTGAAAAAACGCATCAACATCACTCAAAACAGGATCCCCAGGTGTCAGGGAAAAAGCTCAATCCTGAGGGTCACCGCGCAGGAGAGAGATGACAATTTGAACCTGCTGTGCTGCGTTCCCTGAGGACTTAGATTTTAAGGCAAAAAACAATTTACAGTTATTTTGAAATTCAGAAACTTAGCTCGATCCCCTAAAAACAAATCTGGCATGGGAATCCTATGTTCCACAACAGGCAACCTAGCAAGATAGGTAGCAATACTCCGAACCTCAGTGGCAAGCTGATCCACACGGCCAGACAACTGTGAAAACTCCATTGAGAGAGAAAAAAAAAAATCCTCCTCAGCACCCAGAGATACAGAGGGAAAAAAAAAATGCAACAAACAGAAAAAAAAAATCTCTGACAACTCTGACAAATTTCTTTTTTCTTTCCACAATATTTTTCCCTTCTGTGAGTACCATATAATTTTTAGTTTGGGCCGGTGATACTGTTATGATTTGGTAGCTGAGGAGAGCAGGCAAAAAAGGAAATACACCAGAGCAGTTGGAAACTATGAGATTGCAGTACCCTGACTAACCACCACAACTAGAGGCAGCCGTGGAGCGTTCCTACGTTGGTCCTAGACGCCTCGTCACAGCCTGAGAAACTAACTACACCTAAAGATAGAAAGAGGAAAGCTATCTGCCCCGGAGCAGATCCCCAAAGAACATAGAAAGCCCCCAAACATGTAATGGCGGTTAGACAAGAAGAAATACTGACACAGACAAAAAATAGTATGAGCAAACGTTGGGGCCCAAACTTACTAAATAGAAAAGGATAGGAAGGGCACTTACTGCAATCTCAAAAAACCCTGAAAAGCACCAACTCTACTAATTTCAAAAACACCTGAGATCACACGACCTCTACCACCTAAATTAGTTCTCTGGTGTAACCAAAAACAAAACAGCAGCCACTGAAAAAACTGGAAAAAGAAAATGAACAAACAACAGTGGCTGAACTGAACTGAGAGGGCAAAAGCCCCCAGAGGGGACCCTGAAGGCCCCCACAGAAGTGCAGGACAAAATGCAAAAATCAAGCACAAAAACAAAAAGAAGAAAATGTCTTATCTGTTAGCAGGAGATTCAGACACGACACAGCAGGCTACCAAGGAAACAGGAATCAAGGATTGGGACCAGAACAATTGATCACCGGCAACCCTGATGGGAAGGCGACTCCCTTATATAAGACCAGTCAGTAACACCTGATTCCCAATTCTCACAATCTTCACTGGACAGTCCAGTACCGTTTGTAACCACCAGAGGGAGCTTCTGCTCAGAACTCATTTCCAGCCTATTCACAACACAGGACCTGAAGCATGTGACTGCCAAGGTGCGGAGCCGGCCACAGGTCTCTCAGAGAAAGCAGTAGCAGATAGAGAATGCTTCAGGCCAGTGGACCTGAAGCACGTGACTGCTGGTGGGCGTGGCCTAAGCTCCAGAGAGCTATGAGGTGAAGGAAAACTCCTAGAAGGGTAACTATGGGACACAGTTACAAAGGGCATATACAGAACGGATAATCAGAACGTAGCCAAGGGGTCATACACATAGAGGGCGACGAAGTACAAGAGGAGCAGGCAGAGTGTAATCAGAGAATAGCCAAGGGGTCGGACACAGAGAGAGCGGCGAAGTACAAGAGGAGCAGGCAGAACGGAGTCAGAACGTAGCCAAGGTTACTATGGTAGCTGAGGAGGCAGAAGCAAAAACCGAATAGGCAGCCTAACACCAGAGAGGTTGGAAACTAATAGGTTGCAGACCCCTAAACTAACCGCACAACTAGAAGCAGCAGTGGAGCGTACCTATGGTGGCCCTAGACGCCTCGGCACAGCCGGAGAGATAGCTATCCCTGAAGACGGAAAGAGGAAAGCTAACTGCCCCGGAGTAGACCCCAAAAGAGTAGGAAGCCCCCAAACATATAATGGCTGTTAGACAAGATGAAAATACGAACACAGACAGAAAATAGATTGAGCAAACGCTGGGGCCCAAAACTGTCTAGGTAGGACAGCACAGGAGAGAATACTTTCTGCAACCCAAAAAATCCCTAGGAAAAACTCCAACACTTCTGAATTCAAAAACACTGAGACCACACGGTCTCGACCACCTTTATCAGATCTCTGGTGTGGACACGTAGCTACCCAGCAGAAAAATATCACAAGAACTGAGCAAATGAACAAATACAAAAAACGAACGGAGACCAGCCAAAGCCCCCCATAGGGGACCCGGCTGAAGACAAAAAGCAATGCAGCAAAAAGCAAGGAATTCAAACCACAGTAAAAATAACTGAAAGAGACTTATCTGAACGCAAGCAGGAGACAGCAGGAAAGCAAGCTGAATTCCAAACTAAACCAGGAAGCACAATTGATCACCGGCGAGGATCATGGGAGATCAGCTCACTTATATCAGGCCAGTCAGTACCACCTGACACCCACTCGTTATCTGCGGGTGTAGAACTCTTGGTATTCCACATAGGTTCAATACCCTCAGCAACCACCAGAGGGAGCTTCAGCTCCGAAGTCGTCTCCAAAACGTTCACAACAGTGCCCCCCCTTGATGAGAGGTCACTGAACCTCACTTGTGCCACCAGGACGATCAGGATGAGCTCGGTGATAGGCATCGGACCAGTCTTTCAGCATGAATGTCAGAAGCAAACACTGTTGTGAATGTGCTAGAAATGAATTATGAGCAGAAGCTCCCTCTGGTGGTTACAAACAGTACTGAACTATCCAATGAAGATTGTGAAGATTGGCGATCAGGTGTTACTGACTGGTCTTATATAAGGGAGGTTCCCTCCCATCAGGGTTGCCGGTGATCAATTGTTCTGGTCTCATCTTTGATTCCTGTTCACTTTGTAGCTTGCTGTTTCGTGCCTGCATCTTCTGCTAACAGATAAGACATCTGCTTCTTTTAGTTTTTTGTGCTTGCTTTTTGCATTTTGTCCTGCACTTCTGTGGGGGTCTGCCGGGTCCCCTCCGGGGGCTTGTGCTCCTCTCAGTTTAGTTCAGCCACTGTTGTTTGTTCATTTGCCTTTTCCAGTTTTTTCAGTGGCTGCTGTTTAGTTTTTGTTACACCAGAGAACTAATTTAGGTGGTAGAGGTCGTGTGATCTCAGGTGTTTTTGTAATTAGTAGAGTTGGTACTTTTCAGGGTTTTTTGGGATTGCAGTAAGTGTCCTTCCTATCCTTTTCTATTTAGGAAGTTTGGGCCCCAACGTTTGCTCATACAATTTTCTGTCTGTATCTGTATTTCCTCTTGTCTAACCGCCATTACATGTTTGGGGGCTTTCTATGTTCTTTGGGGATCTGCTCCGGGGCAGATAGTTTTCCTCTTTCTGTCTTCAGGTGTAGTTAGCTTCTCAGGCTGTGACGAGGCGTCTAGGACCAACGTAGGTACGCTCCACGGCTGCCTTTAGTTGTGGTGGTTAGTCAGGGTACTGCAATCCCATAGATTCCAACCTCTCTGGTGTATTTCCTTTTTTTGCCTGCTCTCCTCAGCTACCAAATCATAACAAAACACCCACGAAGACCATAGCCTTTCCACTTCACCAAGTACTGGAGTCTCCGCCTGGCCAAACGAGAATCCAATATCTTCTCAACCACATACTCCAAATTGCCCTCAACCAAAACAGGATCAGGAGGCACAGCCATAGGAACCACTGGCTCGACAAATCTCTTCAATAAAGATTTGTGAAATACGTTGTGAATCTTGAATGTTCCTGGAAGAAGCAAATGTAAGGAAACGGGATTAATAATCTCCACGATCTTATAAGGTCCAATGAACCTTGGCTTAAATTTTGGAGACGTGACCCTCATAGGGATATTTTTTTAGGATAACCAAACCAAGTCACCCACTTTAAATCGAGGACCATCAGTCCTATGTCGGTTGGCAAACCGCTGGGCCTTCTCCTGAGAGAGAGACAGCTTATCCACTACTTGATCCCAAATCAGCTGCATTCTCTCCACAATAGAGTCAACACCAGGACAGACAGAAGCCTCCACCTGCCCTGAAGAAAATCGAGGATGAAACCCGAAATTGCAGAAAAATGGAGACATCAAGGTGGAAGAACTAGCCCTATTATTCAAAGCAAACTCAGCCAAAGGCAAAAAAGAGACCCAGTCATCTTGATCAGCAGACACAAAACATCTCAAATAAGTCTCCAAAGTCTGGTTTGTTCTCTCAGTTTGTCCATTGGTCTGAGGGTGGAACTGTCACGCTGTCTCTGTATACAGGAGGACCGGGGTCTATGCTGACCCTAAGCTGGGGTCCTGACTAATCCCTCTACCTGGAGGTACTGTTGATGGTACAGAGGTCCAGGCCGCCAGCGTAACCCTATCTCCTGTGAATCCCTAACCACTGTAATCTAGTCCTGAGAAGGACCCTGATTACCACCTCAGGGAAAAGGAAGGTAACTGCCTTCACACACAGTATAAGACGAACGAGACAGTACAAGGGGTAAAATAAAAGACCACCTTGCATACAAAACTATACTACAGAGGGAACACCAACGGGTAAGGAGATAAATAATAAAGCGAGGAGAGGAGAAAACCACAACAGGTACTCTTAGCTTTAGACTTCTCAATACGATCCACTCTGCTGGTCTGCATGAATGCTTTCACCGACACTTCCCTAGCAGACAGGCAGGTATTTGAAGGAAACCAATTAACACAACATTAATTGCAGCTGAGCGAGGCTGGTCTAGTCCAGCACAGAGAGAGGAAGAATTAACTCCCTCACTGCCGAAAAAACACCCAGCACCAGAAACTCAGCTGTGAGAAGTCAGGGTGTGCAATCGCGACGATCTTCCAGCGACACACCCGTGACAGGAACGCAGAGGAAAAAGACAGCTGAACTCCCAGTTTGGAACAAAATGCCCTCCAAAATCTGGAAACAAACTGGACTCCTCTGTCAGACACAATGTTCTCTGGAACGCCGTGCAACCGAACCACCTGTTGAAAAAACAAGGTCACCAACTCAGAGGAGGATGGCAACTTAGGTATTGGCACAAGATGTATCATCTTGGAAAACCTATCACAGATTACCCAAATAACAGTCATTCTCTGAGAGACAGGGAGGTCGGAAATAAAATCCATAGAGATATGGGTCCATGGCCTCTTGGGCACAGGCAATGGCATTAACAAACCACTAGAGCGAGAGCAAGGTTTAGACCGAGAACAAGTTCCATAGGACTGCATAAAGTCCCTGACATCACGAGACAAAGTGGGCCACCAAAAGGACCGACTCACCAAATTTCTGGTACCAAAAATACCAGGATGTCCGACCAACGTGGAGCAATGAATCTCGGACATCACATTCTTCCTCCACTGGTCTAGGACAAACAATCTCCCAGCAGGGCAAAGTTCAGGTTTATCCTCCTGAAATTTCTCCAAAGCCAGTCTCAAATTGGGCGAGGTAGCGGAAAGAACCACACCCTCCTTCAGAATAACAGCAGGCTCAGTTACCTCAGGAGAATCCAGAAAGAAACTCCTCGAGAGGGAATCCACCTTAACATTCTTAGTGCCCGGGAGAAAAGAGACCACAAAATTAAAATGTGTGAAAAACAAGGCCCACCTGGCCTGTCTAGGATTAATTCGCTTGGCTGATTCAAGATAAACCAGGTTCTTATGATCCTTGAGGACCACCACCTGATGCTTGGCTCCTTCCAGCCAATGTCTCCACTCCTCAAAAGCCCACTTCATAGCCAATAACTCCCGATTACCCACGTCATAATTATGTTCCGCTGGGGAAAATTTTCGAGAGAAAAAGGCACAAGGGTTAATCTTAGAGATCTCTGCATCCCTTTGGGACAAAACGGCTCCTGCACCAATCCAGAAGCATCAACCTCCACCTGAAATGGTAGAGAAACATCAGGTTGGCGCAGAACAGGAGCAGAAGTGAATCTCCGCTTAAGCTCCTGAAATGCAGAAACTACCTCAGGAGACCAATTCACTACATCAGAACCCTTCTTGGTCAAATCAGTCAGTGGCTTCACAATACGAGAGAAATTAGCTATAAATTTACGATAAAAATTAACAAAACCCAAAAATCTCTGAAGAGCCTTCAATGTAGTGGGTTGAACCCAATCACAAATGGCCTGAACTTTGACCGGGTCCATTTCAATAACAGGCGGAGACAAAATTAATCCAGAAATGAAACCTTCTGTACGCCAAAAAGACATTTTGATCCCTTCACATACAATGCGTTTTCTCTCAAAATCCGGAATACAGTCAGAACATGTTCCACATGAGAATCGCAGTCATTGGAAAAAATCAAGATATCGTCCAAATACACAATCAGAAATTTATCCACGAAATCCGGAAAATATCATTCATAAAGGATTGGAAGACGGAAGGGGCATTAGTCAGCTCAAAAGGCATCACTAGGTACTCAAAATGCCCCTCTGGGGTATTAAACGAGTCTTCCATTCATCTCTTTGCTTGATGCGAGTAAGATTATACGCCCCCCTGAGGTCAAGCTTGGTAAACCAACAAGCACCCTTCACTCTGGAAAATAGGTCAGAAATCAATGGTAACGGATATTGATATTTAACAGTGATCTTATTCAGGAGACAATAATCAATACACGGCCTCAATGAGCCATCCTTCTTGGCCACAAAGAAAAAGCTGGTGCCCAAGGGTGAAGAGGATGGTCTGATAGGACCCTTCTCTAAAGACTCTTTGATATAAGATCGCATGGCCTCATGCTCAGGTACAGATAAATTAAAGAGCCGACCCTTGGGAAATTTACAACTGGGTACTAAGTCAATAGCGCAATCATAACTCCTATGAGGAGGTAAGGATGCAGACTTACTCTCACTAAACACATCAGAAAAATCAGTCAAATAGTCAGGAACATCCTGAGACTGGGGGGAGGAAGGAGAAAACATCTTGACACTGGGGGGTCAGAAAAAACAGGAGTGTCAGTATGAACACATTTACAACCCCAACTGGTCACAGACACAGACTTCCAATCCAAAACAGGATTGTGAGTCTGTAACCAAGGAAACCCCAGTACAACAATGTCATGTAAATTATGTAACACCAAAAATTTGCAATTCTCTTGGTGGTCCGGGTCAACCCGCATTATCACCTGGGTAGAAAACTGGGGTTTATTCTCCGCCAAGGGGGTAGAATCAATGTCCAGCAAAGGAATAGACTTCCGCAGGGTATCATAGGAAAACCACAGCGTTTGGCAAAATCAAAATCCATCAGAATTATAGCTACTCCTGAATGAACAAAAGCCTGAGCCGAAAATGTGGACATGGAGAAAATCAAGGTAACAGTCAACAGAAATATAGTCTGAACACTATCCAAAACAACTGAGTGCGCAAAACCTCTTCCCCGTTTGGGGTAGACGGAAATAGCATGAGAAGCGTCACCACAGTAGAAGCACAACTTATTACTCTTTCGAAACTCATGACGCTGTGCCCCAGAAGTCACTCCATCACACTGCATGGTCTCAGGGGCTGGCCCGCAAGGCATCACAATCTCACACATATTTCTACGCTCACGCAAGCGTCTGTCAATTTGAATAGCTAATGACATAGAGTCATTGAGACCAGAGGGGACAGGGAATCCCACCATAACATCCTTTACAGTCTCTGCCAGACCCTTCTGAAAAAGAGCTGCCAGAGCATCATCATTCCATTTAGTAAGGACTGCCCACTTTCTGAATTTCTGACAATACAGCTCAGCGGCTTCATGACCCTGATTCAATGCCAGCAAAGTTTTTTCAGCTTGATCAGTAACATTAGGTTCTTCGTACAATAACCCCAGAGCCTGAAAAAACACATCAACATCATTCAAAACAGGATCCCAGGTGTCAGGGAACAGGCCCAATCCTGAGGGTCACCGCGCAACAGGGAGATGACAATTTGAACCTGCTGCGTTGTGTTCCCTGAGGATTTAGGCTTCAAAGCAAAAAACAACTTACAGTTATTTTTAAAATTCAAAAACATAGACCGATCCCCCAAAAATAAATCCGGCAGAAGGATCCTAGGTTCCACAGCAGGCAACCCAGCAAGACAGATAGCAATACTCCGAACTTCAGCAGCAAGCTGCTCCACACGATCGGACAAATGCTTGACCTCCATTGGGTAAAAAATTCCTCCTCAGCCCCCAGAGAAAAGAGGGAAAAAATGCAACAAACAGGAAAATAAAAAAATAATTTTCTGACAACTCTTGACAACTTTTTTCTTTTCCTTTACTATTTTTCCCTTCTATTGAGGGTCCATAGAATTTTCAGTATGGCCGGTGATTCTGTTATGTTATGGTAGCTGAGGAGGCAGGAGCAAAAAACCGCATAGGCAGCCTAACACCAGAGAGGTTGGAAACTAATAGGTTGCAGACCCCTAAAGTAACCGCATAACTAGAACAGCCGTGGAGCGTACCTACGTTGGTCCTAGATGCCTCGCACAGCCGGAGAGATAGCTATCCCTGAAGACGGAAAGAGGAAAGCTAACTGCCCCGGAGTAGACCCCAAAAGAGTAGGAAGCCCCCAAACATATAATGGCGGTTAGATAAGATGAAAATACGAACACAGACAGAAAATAGATTGAGCCAACGCTGGGGCCCAAAACTGTCTAGATAGGACAGCACAGGAGAGAATACTTTCTGCAACCCAGAAAATCCCTAGGGAAAACTCCAACACTTCTGAATTCAAAAACACTGAGACCACACGGTCTCGACCACCTTTATCAGATCTCTGGTGTGGACACGTAGCTATCCAGCAGAAAAATATCACAAGAACTGAGCAAATGAACAAATACAAAAAACGAACGGAGACCAGCCAAAGCCCCCCATAGGGGACCCGGCTGAAGACAAAAAGCAATGCAGCAAAAAGCAAGGAATTCAAACCACAGTAAAAATAACTGAAAGAGACTTATTTGAACGCAAGCAGAAGACAGCAGGAAAGCAAGCTGAATTCCAAACTAAACCAGGAAGCACAATTGATCACTGGCGAGGAACATGGGAGATCAGCTCACTTATATCAGGCCAGTCAGTACCACCTGACACCCACTCGTTATCTGCGGGTGTAGGACTCTTGGTATTCCACATAGGTTCAATACCCTCAGCAACCACCAGAGGGAGCTTCAGCTCCGAAGTCATCTCCAAAACGTTCACAACACAAGGGTCATACACGTAGAGGGCAGCAGAGTACAAAAGGGACAGGTAAAACTCGAAACAGGGACACAGCCAAATCAGAACCAGACAGACAAAACGTAGCACAGGCACAAAGCACTGGCACAAGCACAACAGAGTCAAACACACTCGGCCAAGGGTCAGAGTATAAGCGACAGAGGATGGCCCCACAATGAGGCTATAAAAAGCCTCCCAGAATCCCAGAGTGAGGCCATCCCAGTTAACCCTAAAACCACCTAATCCCAGAAACTCAGCAGACCATGACAGGAATGTGGCAAAATGAGCCAGTTCCTGGTATACCACACAATGTCCTTAAAACAATTCATAAGGCACCAGGCCTCATGGATGGCCCCAACACTGTGGACTGCAAGAAATAGTCTGTAAAGTACCGAGTGGTATGACTGAAACACTGAATAAAAGACTCAGAAGGAACCTGAGTCGTTCAGATCATAGAGTTCATATTTCACGCCCAGTGCAAAGTGGCAATCCTAACAGACGTGCAAAGACGGTTCCTCCACAAAGGCAGAAAATCCTTCAGCAGTACAGTGATTTACACAGGTTTCAGGCTCACATGAATGACCAGATGGGTACAGAGCACTGATCTCAACATCATCATGTCCATCTGGAATTACTTGGAGAGAGAGACAGATTTGCACAAGCTGACATCCACAGAAGATTTGTGGTTAGTTCTGCAAGATGTTTGGAAACCAACACCAGGCCAAATTTCTTTGAACTGTATTGAAATGTTCGTAAATGAATTGATGCTTTGATGCTGCTTTCAACTGTTCACACTTCTAGTTTTGAAGACATTCTTGGTTTGCAGTTTTTTTCCACACTTGCCTAAAACTTTTGCATAGTATTGTATATACTGTACACACATATATACACACACAGAATAAACACATTCATTATAAACATAAATACAGACAAATAAACATAATCAAATCAATACCCACAAACACTGTACTGGATAACAAACAGACTGCAGAGTTCATCATAGGACTGTATAAATGGAGCTAGGAGAGACTGTGTCCCCTCTAGATAAACAACATAATGCATTCTGCGCCATCTCCAAAAGTGACAAGCATTTCTTCTAGAAGTGTCACGCGGTCTTATGATATGTGTACGATGTCAGTAAACTATTCTTAAAAGAACAACACTCTATACAACATATAGATTAGCAACATCAGCATGTAAATATAGAATAGATTTACCTGACACGATATCCGTTGAACTCAGGGTTAATCTTGAGGACTTGATACACTGTCACAGGAAAGAGGAGGACCGGGGGTCTAACCTGACCCTAAACTGGGGTCCTAACTAATCCCTCACCTTGGAGGTACTGATAATGGTTCAGAGGTCCAAGTCTCCAGCCTAACCCTGTCTCCTATCAGTCCCTGAACCCTGTAATCAGTCCTAAGAAGGATTCTGATTACCACCAAAGGGATATGGGCTGATCTCTGCTAAATACACAGATTAGACATAAAAGACAGACTGGAGAAAACACAGACTTGCATACACACTCAAACACAGAAGGAACATAAATGATCTGGGATATTAAACTCTAAGCAAGGTGAGCTTAAAACAACTAAGGAGCTCTTTAACTTAAGTCTATACAGATACAATCCTATCTGTGGTCTGCATGAAGAATTTCACTGGCAACTCCCAACACAGACAACCAGAGATTTAAAGGAAACCAATCAACAAATAATTAATTGCAGCCGGGAGAAAACTGCACCCAGTCCCAGAACTGAGCACAGACAGAATTAACTCCCTAACTGCCAAACACAAAGAAACAGCAACTCAGCTGTGAGAAGTCAGAATGTGCAACCGCGACGATCTTCGTGGCGATGCACACATGACAGTACCCCCCCTTCTACGAGGGGCCTCCGGACCCTCAGGGCCAGGTTTGCCCGGGTGAGTTCTGTGGAAGGTCCGCACCAAACGATCTGCGTTAATGTCAGACGCAGGAACCCACGTCCTCTCCTCTGGACCATACCCCTTCCAATGCACCAAGTACTGAAGGGACCGGCGATTCAGACGTGAGTCAATGATCTTTGACACTTGAAACTCCAAGTTACCATTGACCACCACTGGAGGAGGAGGTAGAGGTGATGGTATGACTGGTGCCACGTACCTCTTAAGTAATGACTTGTGGAACACATTATGAATTTTAAACGTAGGAGGGAGGTCCAGACGAAATGCCACAGGATTAATTATGGAACTGATCCTGTACGGCCCGATGAATCTGGGGCCCAGCTTCCAGGAGGGAACTTTAAGTTTTATATTCCTGGTAGACAACCATACCAGATCGTTCACATTAAGATCTGGACCAGAAACTCTCCTCCTATCAGCCATACGTTTATAACGGTTCCCCATAGCACTCAGATTATTCAATACACCTCTCCACACAGAAGCAAGTGACGACGAGAAACGCTCCTCCTCAGGAACCCCAGAAGGGCCCCCCCCATTGAATGTACAAAACTGGGGATGAAAACCATATGCCCCAAAAAACGGGGACTTACCAGTGGACTCGCTCCGCCTGTTGTTAAGAGCGAACTCTGCCAGAGGCAAGAAAGAAGACCAGTCCTCCTGGTTCTCTGAGACAAAACACCGAAGATAAGTCTCTAGGCTTTGATTCAGACGCTCTGTCTGACCATTGGTCTGCGGATGAAAAGCCGAGGAAAATGACAATTGCATCCCCCGACGTAAACAAAATGCCCTCCAAAACTTGGACACAAACTGAGACCCCCTATCTGACACCACATCAGAAGGCAACCCATGAAGTCTCACAATCTCCCCAATGAACACCTGCGCCAGAGTTTTAGCATTAGGGAGGGCAGGAAGAGCAATGAAATGTGCCATCTTACTGAACCTGTCAACAACCACCAGTATGACAGTCTTCCCTGACGACTGAGGAAGGTCCGTGATGAAGTCCATAGACAAATGAGTCCATGGACGCTCCGGAAGTTTCAAGGGTAAGAGGGTCCCAGACGGACGGGTATGAGGGGTCTTAGAGCGAGCACAAACCCCACAGGACGCGGCAAAAGTTAAAACATCTTTATTAACGTTAGGCCACCAAAACCGGCGAGAAAGGAGATCTAAAGTAGCCTTACTCCCTGGATGTCCTGCTAAAGCAGAATTATGATGTGCCTCAATAACCTTTTGTCTCAACTGATTTGGGACAAACAGTCTCCCTGGAGGTCCTGCAGGGGCGTCCCCCTGAGCCTCTAACACCTCCTCCTCAAGCTCAGAACATACAGCCGACACTACCACCCCCTCCTGAAGGATAGGAATCGGGTCATCCATTTTCCCGGCCCCTGGGAAACTGCGAGACAAGGCATCCGCCTTAACATTCTTAGATCCAGGGCGATAAGTGACAACAAAATTAAACCTGGTAAAAAACAACGACCATCGAGCTTGTCTGGAATTCAGACGCTTAGCAGATTCCAAATACAGCAGGTTCTTGTGATCAGTAATGACGGTGACCGGGTGGACTGCCCCCTCCAAAAAGTGACGCCATTCTTCAAAAGCCAACTTAATGGCCAAAAGTTCCCTATTGCCGATATCATAATTCCTTTCGGCGGAACAATTTTTTAGAAAAGAAAGCGCACGGATGCCATTTACCAGGGGACGGACCCTGGGACAATATTGCACCCACCCCTACGTCAGACGCGTCCACCTCCACAACGAACGGCTGTGATGCATCTGGTTGGATGAGAACGGGTGCCGAAGCAAAACATTTTTTCAAAGAGGAAAAAGCTTGGCAAGCTTTGTCCGACCATTTAGAAAAATCCGTCCCTTTTCTTGTCATGTCAGTGAGAGGTTTGACAACAGATGAGAAATTACAAATAAATTTCCGGTAGTAGTTAGCAAACCCCAGAAAACGCTGCAGAGCCTTAAGATCCTCTGGCTGATCCCATTCAAGCACTGCTCTCACTTTTCAGGGTCCATACGGAAACCGGAGGCTGACACCAAGAAACCCAAAAACTGAAGTTCCTGTACGGCGAATACACACTTTTCCAGTTTGGCGTATAGTTTATTGTCTCGCAAGATCTGCAACACCTGTCTCACATGCTCCTGGTGAGACACAAGATCTGGTGAGTAAATTAAAATGTCATCCAAATATACGACCACAAACAGCCCCACCAGATGACGAAAAATGTCATTAACAAAATGTTGGAATACTGCCGGTGCAGTAGTCAGACCAAAAGGCATGACAAGGTTCTCATAATGTCCCTCCGGCGTGTTAAACGCCGTTTTCCACTCATCCCCCTCTTTTATCCTAATCAGATTATACGCCCCCCTGAGATCCAATTTAGAGAACCATTTGGCGCCAACAATTTGATTGAAGAGATCAGGAATCAGAGGGAGTGGATACGGATCTCGAACAGTAATCCGATTAAGTTCGCGGAAATCCAAGCAAGGGCGTAGGCCTCCATCTTTTTTCTTCACAAAGAAGAACCCCGCGGCCACTGGGGAAGATGAAGGTCTAATATGCCCTTTGGCCAGACTTTCCGAAATATAATCTTTCATAGCCTGCCTCTCAGGACCAGAAAGGTTATATAACCTAGCTTTAGGTAACTTAGCATCAGGAAGTAAATTAATAGAGCAGTCATACACGCGATGAGGAGGCAACTCCTGACACCCCTCCTCAGAGAACACATCCCCAAAGTCCTCCAAAAAAGGAGGCAAAGTACTAGGCACGACCGCACTGATGACTGTGTTCATGCAGTTACTTTCGCAAAACTCCCCCCATTGGCTTATATCTCTGGACTGCCAATTAATCACAGGGTTATGTTTAACCAACCAAGGAAGTCCCAACACAATAGGAGTAGGTAGACCCTCCAACACATAACAAGATAATAGTTCCCTATGTATTGCCCCTACCCGAAGGTCAATGTTATGAACCTCATGAACAAAGCTACCTTGGCCGAGAGGCCTGGCGTCAATGGAGAATATAGGGATCGGTTTGACCAATACACTCAGATGCATACCTTGAGCCTGAGCAAACTGAGCGTCAACCAGATTAGCCCCGGACCCACTATCAAGAAGAACAGAAAATCTCTCCACTCTCGTACCAACCACCACCTCCACTGGTACAAGGAACTGAGAAGAACTAGCGGACGAAATACATACTCCCAGGTTGTCGTCCACCACACAACCTGGGATTAACAGTTTTCCGGCGACTTTTTGCTCAACAAGGCACGGGATGGACATTCCCCAACAAAATGTCCCTCTTTCCCGCAGAAGAAACACCTTCTAGTCCTGCGGCGTACCGCCAATCCCCTCCTACGAAATGATGTCCCTCCCAACTGCATAGGCTCCTCCGAACAGACAAGGGGAACCTCAACATAAGGGACTTTAGTAGTAGGTGGAGTAACAACAGGGGGCGGAGTTACCTCGCACCTCTCCCAGAGCCGTCTATCAGTACGGATAGCTAGGGCCATAGCAGCCTCCAGTGATGGAGGAGAATCATACTGAGCCAAAACGTCCTTTAATTTGTCAGAAAGCCCATGACAAAACTGGCTCCTAAGAGCTGGGTCATTCCACTGAGTATCTGTGGCCCATCTACGGAACTCAGAAGCAAATTCCTCCGCCGGACGATCTCCCTGCTGTATCTTACGTAATTTTGTCTCAGCAAGAGAGACCCGATCTGGGTCATCATATACCAAACCCAGGGCAGTAAAAAATCGATCTACTGACTGTAGAGCCGGGGATCCCGGAGGAAGGAGAAGGCCCAGGATTGAGGGTCCCCTTGTAGGAGCGAGATAACAATTCCCACTCTCTGCTCTTCACTCCCTGATGATCGAGGCCGAAGCCGAAAATACAATTTACATGCTTCCCTGAAGGTAAAAAATTTGTCTCGCCCACCAGTGAACCTGTCCGGGAGAGCTACTTTAGGTTCAAATCTGGTTTGCTCCGAGGGAGACAAAACTTTGGACTTAATGTCCGTCAGCTCCATGGATAATCCCTGCAACTGCAGAGCCAGCTGGGCTACTGGATCCATGGCAACTGGGAATAATTTTATGGGCCAGTGAAAATGTCACGCGGTCTTATGATATGTGCACGATGTCAGTAAACTATTCTTAAAAGAACAACACTCTATACAACATATAGATTAGCAACATCAGCATGTTAATATAGAATAGATTTACCTGACACGATATCCGTTGAACTCAGGGTTAATCTTGAGGACTTGATACACTGTCACAGGAAAGAGGAGGACCGGGGGTCTAACCTGACCCTAAACTGGGGTCCTAACTAATCCCTCACCTTGGAGGTACTGATAATGGTTCAGAGGTCCAAGTCTCCAGCCTAACCCTGTCTCCTATCAGTCCCTGAACCCTGTAATCAGTCCTAAGAAGGATTCTGATTACCACCAAAGGGATATGGGCTGATCTCTGCTAAATACACAGATTAGACATAAAAGACAGACTGGAGAAAACACAGACTTGCATACACACTCAAACACAGAAGGAACATAAATGATCTGGGATATTAAACTCTAAGCAAGGTGAGCTTAAAACAACTAAGGAGCTCTTTAACTTAAGTCTATACAGATACAATCCTATCTGTGGTCTGCATGAAGAATTTCACTGGCAACTCCCAACACAGACAACCAGAGATTTAAAGGAAACCAATCAACAAATAATTAATTGCAGCCGGGAGAAAACTGCACCCAGTCCCAGAACTGAGCACAGACAGAATTAACTCCCTAACTGCCAAACACAAAGAAACAGCAACTCAGCTGTGAGAAGTCAGAATGTGCAACCGCGACGATCTTCGTGGCGATGCACACATGACAAGAAGTCCCTACTTCCTGCCTATTGGTGAAGGCCCCGTGTTGTGAATACCTTGGAAACGACTTCTGAGCTGGGGCTCCCTCTGGTGGTTGCTGAGGGTAATGAACTAATTACTGAATGGTCTTCAGTTGACTCTGAATGGTATGATATAAGTGACCTGAGTTCCCAGCAGCCTGGCCGGTAATCAATTGTTCCTCCTGCTCTTGCTTGGAGCACATCTTGCTTTCCTGCTCTCATTCAAATAAGTGTTTAGCTTTTTTTTCCTCTGTTGGATTTTCACTGCTGGTTTGCTGCTTGCAGTGAACTGCAGCCTGCTCCACTTTTGGGGTCTTGCGCTGCAATTGTGCTCATTGTGTGTTTGCATTTTTGCTTTGGTCCTTTGTCACTTTTTATTTGTTGTGTTGGTTTGTGTTACACCAGATCTGATTTAGGTGGTAGAGATCATGTGATCTCAGTTTTTTTGTTAATCAGAAGTGTTGGTATTTTTGTCAGGGTTTTTTTTGGGTTGCAGTCGGAATTCTTTCCTATACTTTTCTATCTAGACAGATTGGGCCCCAGCGTTTGCTCATTCTATTTTCTGTCTGTGTCCGTGTTTTCTTCTTGTTTAACCGCCATTACATGTTTGGGGCTTCCTATTTCTTTGGGGATTCTGCTCCGGGGTAGATAGCATTCATCTTTCTGCCTTTAGGTGTAGCTATATCTCTGGCTGTGACGAGGCGTCTAGGATCACCGTAGGTACGCTCCACGGCTACTTCTAGTGTGTCGGTTAGTTTAGGTTACTGCAATCCAATAGTTTCCAGCCTCTCTGGTGTATTGCTACTTTGGCTATTTTTTGCAGTTTATAATCAGCTACCGAAACATAACAGCCCCGGGGCGAGTGCCTCTGGTACTCTCCACTACTCCGGCCCTGTGTCTGTGTAATAATTGTTTTCTAGTTTCGGCAAGTAAAGTATTGCATCTGTGTTATTCTTACACCTTGGAAATAACTGAACACAAGCACCAAGTAAAAGAGACAAGAGCTTGAACTCTCTGGAGTGACTTTAAATCACTTGATGTTTTCACTTGGCACAGATTTCTAATTTACCAGCCTAATTCAATGAAATGTAATGCAGCTCCCTTCAATGTGTGACAAATCTGGCTTTGTGTAGACAAGAGAAGCTGTGATAAATACAGCACCCCCAGGGACTGGTGATATTTAGAGCAGTCAGATATGTATAATTGTATACAGTATACAGTACAGTAGACGCCTTGATGCAAATGAAGGCACTAGCTATTCTGTTATACTTGTGCCAATAATTATCTTCCATTGCAGTTGCTTCCTTACAGCCTGATATAATCTGCTTAGTAACTGAGATCTGACCTTTTTCCTAGTAAATACATTAGGGCAATGATGTACATTACTTACATTACTTATAAAATTAAATGTATTGTTCTCTTGTAGCAGCCATGAGGGAAGGTTGGGTATAGTGCTTTTCCTTTTGATCATTTCTAGAGAATTAATATTGAATATTGACCCAGTTGTTGTTTGCCCTATTACTAGTTAGGTAGACATTGTAGACTGAAATGCTGGGATACACATCTCATTGTCTTATATACTGCAGCTGGTATAAACTGTTCAGCTCACCTCATATCATTACCTTATATATACACAGGATATAATGCATATTAGTCCTTTATGGAAGCTTTGCACTAAGCAGTTCAGTTTAGGATCTGTAAAGTTCTTTTTCTTGTTCTCTCTTTTCTGTCTTAGCACCAGACACATTCCAAGACGCTGCAGATGCTCAGTGCTGCAGTAACTGAACGTGGATGAGAAAGGTGATTATTCCACATCCAGCTCCTGCTCGCATTGGTTTCTTTCAGACCTTGCCTACCCCTGACTGATTGGGCTCTATTAGCCATCAGTACATTTCTCATTGGCGTCTGCATTGTAGGAGTCTATCTACTCCCTGTTTACCTTTTCTATTGGTTAAAAATGCCGTCTGGTTTATTCCCAGTAGAAGTCTGTGATTGGGGATGAGAACTGAGACATCAGTTTGCTATTGGATTTGTGTATTAGAAATTCTAGCATTCTGTGAAGCAGACGGTGAGGGTTTCCTGTGTTCAGGCAATGTAAGAAGACAGCTAAGAGTGCTGTGTGACACCTGGATTCTTCACGTGTCTTGTTCACACTTGTAACTTCCTTACCGCATTGAACTTGTTGTGTAATGCAGTGACTGCTTTCTCCTTGAGATAAGATTGTGGTAGGACATTTCTTCTAGAGATGGGCAATGTGAAGAATCAAGTTACAATACTGGAATCTAAAGACAAGATTACTTATGTTACTTGATGTCATCCCATAGAATAAAGGTGCAGTCATCCTTCTTTATTCATGAGAAAAGCCTTTCTGGAATCATGGATGACAGAGCCAACAAGTTGATCTTGGCCCCGGTTCTTGCTGTACTCTTTGTAATGATTGTCTACCAGTATATATGCCCCACTGGGACCAACTCATGGCATTTTCGTGCAGGAGACTCTTTGAGAGGGGCAGCCCAGTCGTCAGAGCTTCCAGGCATGGTAGAAGCTCAGTGGCAGGGTGAGGATGATGAGAATGAAGTTCCTGAGGATAACATCCCTCAGAAATTCCAGCCGACCTTCAATTTTATGGCCAAAGACCTCTACAGGTTTGTGGATTTTAATATCAAAGCAGATGATGTGATTGTGTTCCTGCATATACAGAAAACAGGAGGCACTACTTTTGGAAGACACTTGGTGAGGAATATCCATTTGGAGCAGCCCTGTGATTGTAAGCCAGGACAGAAGAAGTGCACCTGTCACCGTCCAGGGAGGAAGGAGACCTGGTTATTCTCTCGCTTCTCTACAGGATGGAGTTGCGGATTGCATGCAGACTGGACCGAACTCACAAACTGTGTACCAGCTATCATGGAGAAAAAGGACAGCCAGAAGAACCACAGGTCAGTGCACTACCTATTACCCAAGTCTCAGTCTGAACTAAGGGGGTGAGAAATTAGTGACATACTCTTTTGCCTTATATTAGACATGTAAGACATACACCTATAGTACACTACGTTGTGTACTGATATGTACATTGTTGAACCCTGTGTGGGTTTGCTTACTGAATATGTAAAATATTATGTGCCATGAATGCTGCCCTCAGAAGCTGAAGCTGGGCAGTGCTCATGTGGATATCGGTTTCAGCACCATGGACAGTAACGCTGCTCGCCTGCCAGCTCCAGATAATGTACTGCATTCAGTGGCAGCAAGGAATCAATGCTGGATACAGTTCACAGCTTGTATACCATACCAAATAGTATTGTATTTGTAGATTTAGTTATGGCTTTATATATGTATATATGCTGCATTTTATTGCTGTTTATTTTACATACAATATTGCTTGAATCTCACAAGTCCTATAGGAATATGAATATAAAGGGAGTTTAATAAAGCATAAATACAGCATATTTGAGTATCATCAATATTCAATGAATGTCTGCAATATTCCACACTTTTATGAGTCCATGAGTAAATATTATGGTAATAATGTTAGTTAAATGATATACTCACGGTCAGGGCCACATTGTTCCTACAGATATCCCTTACTAGTGAGTTCTTCGTGGGCTCTAGGTGGAGTAGCCTGTTGTGATCACTGACTGTCTGCTCTTCTGTGGGAGATCATGGTCCACGTGGGATGCAGTTTCTGTGTTTATTTCTGTGTGATGATTATCAGGAACCCTGCAGCAGAGTTCAGTTCTGGGAATTCCTGGCCCTCCTCATCATCAGCTGTATGTATGCAGTAGGCACAATGATGGGGATGGCTGTGGGCTGTAAAGTAGCTTTCAGAGTCATTCGTGCAGCCCCAGAATCTCCTGTCTCCCCTCATCATTAACTGCATGTACACGCAGCACGACAATGATGATGGGTCTGGGCTGTGAAGCAGCTTTGGCTGCAGAGCCTTTCATTCAGCTCCAGGATCGCCTGTCTCTCCCCGGCATTGTCTGTGTGCACTCAGCACGATAATGATGATCACTGGGGCAGCGAAGCAGCCTTCAGATAAAGAGGGTTTTTTAGGTTTTGCTATTCTTCATTTAATATTTGTACGCAGCATCTTTCTGATGAATATTTTTGTTTTGTTGTCAATACCCCAATATACCATTTCCAATGCCTTTTGAGTGGGATCCTTTCTTCTTCAGAGTAAATGGATTAGAGCTATGTGGCTTTTACAATTAGTACAAGGATTTTGACTATGAATCTTATAGTAAATCTCAGCTGGATCTTCTTTGCCCCATGAGATTGTTGTTTTTACCTTTTTTATACTCCAATAATCTATTTGATACTATCACTATACTATTACTATTAAGACACAAACCTAATTTAGAAATTTGTGCAATAAGGTTTTCAACTCTACATTCATATTCTGACCACATATATATTAATTGTGAGTCCATAGAAGTGACACTTTATACTGCATGTGTTTGGGGAATACAGTCATGGCCAAAAGTTTTGAGAATGACACAAATATTAATTTTTACTAAGTCTACTGCTTCACTTTTTCTAATGGCAATTTGCATATACTCCAGAATGTTATAAAGAGTGATCAGCTTAACAGCAATTACTTGCAAAGTCAATATTTGGCTAGAAAATGAACTTTATCCCCCAAAACACATTTCAACATCATTGCAGCCCTGCCTTAAAAGGACCAGCTAACCTCTTTTCAGTGATTGCTCCATTAACACAGGTGTGGGTGTTGATGAGGACATGGCTGGAGATCAATCTGTCATGATTAAGTAAGAATGACACCACTGGACACTTTAAAAGGAGGCTGGTGCTTGGCATCATTGTTTCTCTTCTGTTAACCATGGTTATCTCTAAAGAAACACGTGCAGTCATCATTGCAATGCACAAAAATGGCCTAACAGGGAAGAGTATCACAGCTAGAAAGATTGCACCTCAGTCAACAATCTATTGCATCATCAAGAACTTCAAGGAGAGAGGTTCCATTGTTGCCAAAAAGGCTTCAGGGCGCCCAAGAAAGACCAGCAAGCGCCAGGACCGTCTCTTAAAAGTGTTTCAGCTGCGGGATCGGGCTACCAGCAGTGCAGAGCTTGCTCAGGAATGGCAGCAGGCAGGTGTGAGTGCATCTGCATGCACCGTGAGGCAGAGACTCTTGGAGCAAGGCCTGTTCTCAAGGAGGGCAGCAAAGAAGCCACTTCTCTCCAGAAAAAACATCATGGACAGACTGATATTCTGCAAAAGGTACAGGCAGTGGACTGCTGAGGACTGGGGTAAAGTTATTTTCTCTGATGAATCCCCTTTTCGATTGTTTGGGACATCAGGAAAACGCCTCATTCGGAGAAGACAAGGTGAGCGCTACCACCAGTCTTGTCTCATGCCAACTGTTAAGCATCCTGAAACCATTCATGTGTGGGGTTGCTTCTCAGCCACGGGAATCGGCTCTCTCACAGTCTTGCCTAAAAACACAGCCATGAATAAAGAATGGTACCAGAATGTCCTCCAAGAGCATCTTCTCCCAACCCTCCAAGAGCAGTTTGGCGATCAACAATGCCTTTTCCAGCATGATGGAGCACCTTGCCATAAAGCAAAGGTGATAACTAAATGGCTCAGGGAACAAAACATAGAGATTTTGGGTCCATGGCCTGGAAACTCCCCAGATCTTAATCCCATTGAGAACTTGTGGTCAATCATCAAGAGACGTGTGGACAAACAAAAACCTAAAAATTCTGACAAAATGAAAGCATTGATTGTGCAAGAATGGACTGCTATCAGTCAGGATTTGGTCCAGAAGTTGATTGAGAGCATGCCAGGGAGAATTGCAGAGGTCCTGAAGAAGAAGGGTCAACACTGCAAATATTGACTTGCTGCATTAACTCATTCTAACTGTCAATGTAAGCTTTTGTTACTCATATGTTTGCAATTATTATATTTCTGTCTGTGATAAAAACATCTGTCAAACACACATAAAAACCAGAGGGCAGCAGATCATGTGAAAATATAATATTTGTGTCATTCTCAAAACTTTTGGCCATGACTGTACTCGCTTGGCAATAGGATTCAGGCACACAGAAAATATTTTTTCTATTAAACAGTCCACACGGTTTATTTACAATCATAAACTGCACCATAGGCCATGTTGCACATCACAGGCCTTACACAGTCCAGAGCACTTCATTATATTCGCAGTCACTAAACCAGCCGGACCTCTCTCCATCTCCAGTCACCGGGGGTGACTGCACACCAAACAGTTCATTACATATCTCACTGGAACAGAGGTTAAGGTTGCGTCTCTACACACGCTGGACCATACTTCGTCCGCATAGTTCATTAACTGACCTTTGTCAGTCCACACAGTTCCTCCCCCATACCCAGGGTTACCTTTCAGGAGCTCCTGCTCCTCATGCTGACTCTTCTTCAGTCCAAGGTTCTTGAGGAAGCTGCCTAACTGGGATCACTATCCCGGACAGAGCCTTGCTCACCCTGTCACCTGACAGTCCAGACCCTCAGCAGGATGGTAACTTCCTCAACGCAGGCCATCACAGACTCTGCACATACACGTGGCCTCTTCGGGTGCTATTCAGGACATCCATCCCCACGTGGGACCGTCCAACACACAGGCCTCACCGGGTGCTATTCAGGGATCCGATCCAACTCCCAGGACCTCCCAACACACAGGCTTCCAGGTCCAGGGCCTTACCAGGTGCTCTTCAGGAAGTTAGCAACTTCCAACACACAGGCCTTCCAGGACCTTGCACTCTGACCACTCAGGTTCAAAACACACGACCCTGTGACCAGACCTGAGACACATTATATATCCCAAACCACCCCCATATGTGGACGGTGTATGTGTGGCTACCCGATCACGCCCAGCTCTCCAACTAGCCCTATAAGCCCTCCTTATAGGTAAATAAACTGGGGACTACAAGTCCCAGAGCAATAACATCATTGTTGGGCTTACAGCGCAGAGGACCTCTGCGACACATGCCGGCCATTTGCAATCATGCCTGTCACTGTTTCACCATCAAAATCATGCATATCCTGAGGAGCACATACAGTGCCCTCTAGCTGTAATAGGGGTCACTGCATCACAATATATACATAGGACATGCACTATATGGACAAGAGTATTGTGACCCCTATGCATTTCACCTATAGAAGTTTTTATGACATCCCATACTAAATCCATTAACATGAGCTTAAACCACCTCTACTCTTCTGGGAAGGATCTCTACTAGATTTTGGATTGTGTCTGTAGGAAATTTTGCCCATTTGTCCAGAAGAGCTTTTGTGAGGTCAGACACTGAAGTTGAAGGAGATGGCCTAGCTCACAATCTTTTATCCTAATTCATCCAAAAGGTTTGTTGGGGTTGACATTTGAGTTCTGTGCAGACAATGGAGTTCTTCTACAACAAAGTCATCCACAATGGCTTTGTGGACCTTGTTTTATGCACTGGGGCACAGTCATGCTGGAACAGAACAGGGCCTTGCCCAAATTGTTCCCACAAAATTTGAAGTTATTATTGTCCAAAATGTCTTGTTATGCTGAAGAATTGGGATTTCTCTCCACTGGAACTAAGTGGCTTCAAGTAAATAACTCCATAACATTATCCCTCATGCACCAAACTGTTAGCACAATATAGTCAGACAAGTAACGTTCTCCTGACATTCTCAAACGAGGTTTGTCTCTAAGGCTACTTTCACACATCAGTCTTTTTGTGTCAGGCATAATCCTTCTATGCGTGATAGGACGGATCCGGCGCTGATTTTGAAAAAACTGATGCAACTGATCAGTTTTATTGCCGATCCGTCCTGACCTTTTCAAACCGGAAAGAGAAAATTTCTATGTTGAAAATGCAGGTACGGATGTCCGGACCGAGGAGAGAGACCTTGGTTTCCAGATCAGTTTTTTGACGGATTTGCCAAAAGACTGGACCGGTTCCATAGACTAGCATTGTTTCCGGCCGCCTGAAGCGCCGATTCAGGCGGCTCCGTAAAAAAAAAAAACGTTGCAGTCAGCGTCTTGTCCGGCCGCCGGAATGTACATTTCCGCCGGATCCGGACAAAAACGGATGCAACGCAATGACATCAGGCGTGATCCGGCGCTAATGTAAGTCAATGCAAAAAAAACGCATCCGGTACCGGCTGCGTTTTTTTTTAAAAACACGCCGGATCGCGCCTGACGTCAAAAAACTGATGTGTGAAAGCAGCCTTAGGCTGTGAGTTAGAGAAACATGATTCATCACTATCCAGAATATTAAGGAGTAACAAACACCCAAGTGCATGAGAATTGAATAAGGAAGAAATCCACCATAGGCAGGAGTAGATAAATACAAAACTTTATTTTAATGAAAAATAATAATGCACAGATAAACAAATACACAATAAAATCAGATGTACAATAAAAAAAATAAAATTAAAATAGGAGGGCACACAAACCATGAAAAATTACTAAATGTACAGTACTGGGATACACATCTGCATAGCCAGGTAGAAAATGTAATATGTAATATTAACTTAACTAATATCAGGCCATAGACTCACTAATAGCACACTCACACCACTAAGTCCAAGAAAATAAAAGAAAAGACTGTGGAGCAACTGTATAACAGTGAAAAAAACAATTGTTGTATATATATCAATCACCAACAATGTGAGTGAAAAATAATCATATATCACAATGACAGTATCCAAATCTACCAAATATATAAGGGTAAACTCAAATAAAAAAGTGCCAACACAACAATGTGTGCGCAATACATCTAAACTACATAACCCCCATTGTGATATAAATTAATATAAAGTGCCGTAGAAAATCGTGCCATATAAAATCCTGGACATAGGTAGTGCTATATTAATGGCGCTGCTCTCCAGAATAGGGTGACATTACCAAAGTGACTCCTGTGCTAGTAACATAAGAGACACTAGAGAAAATCATACTTGGAGACCCCGTGGCAATATGTGAGTGCCTCCTAGAACGCGCCCCGACCCGCGTTTCGGAATAAACTTCCTTCGTAACAAATTTAGTTAGCTCTGTACAGCGAACCATTCTTTCACAATTGCTTGTAAAGGCAGACTGCATGTCATGGGACTGGATTGTATATACCTGTGTAAATTGGAGCTGAATAAAAAAAAACCTGAATTTAATGATTAAGAGATATGTTACAATACTTTTATCCACACGTTGTATGTATAGGACATGTATAAAATATACTCTTATACTCTGTCTTAATTTACTACATGAATCTTTATTCATTACATACCAGTTGCTTTTTGTCAGGCTTCTGGGCTCCAATGCAAAATCAGAATGAGGACCCCTTACCTAAAACTCTTATAGACTAGAATTCAGCCAAAATCCACTGCTCAAAATAATAAAGGGAACACTCAAATAACACATCCTAGATCTGAATGAATGAAATATTCTCATTGAATACTTTGTTCTGTACAAAGTTGTATGTGCTGACAACAAAATCACACAAAAATCATCAATGGAAATCAAATTTATTAACCAATGGAGGCCTGGATTTGGAGTCACACTCAAAATTAAAGTGGAATGTAATGTCTTTAAAACATTGACTTTTTTAAGGACATTACATTCCACTTTAATTTTATGCTCAGTAGTGTGTGTGGCCTCCACGTGCCTGTATGACCTCCCTACAATGCCTGGGCATGCTTCTGATGAGGCAGCGGATGGTCTCCTGAGGGATCTCCTACCAGACCTGGACTAAAGCATCTGCCAACTCCTGGACAGTCTGTGGTGCAATGTGACATTGGTGGATGGAGCGAGACATGATGTTTCCCGATGTGCTCAATCGGATTCAGGTCTGGGGAATGGGCATGCCAGTCCATAGCTTCAATGCCTTCATCTTGCAGGAACTGCTGACACACTCCAGCCACATGAGGTCTGTCATTGTCCTGCATTAGGAGGAACCCAGGGCCAACCGCACCAGCATATGGTCTTACAAGGGGTCTGAGGATCTCATCTCGGTACCTAATGGCAGTCAGGCTACCTCTGGCGAACACATGGAGGGCTGTGTGGCCCTCCAAAGAAATGCCACCCCACACCATTACTGACCCACTGCCAAACCGGTCATGCTGAAGGATGTTGCAGGCAGCAGATCGATCTCCACGGCGTCTCCAGACTTTGTCACGTCTGTCACATGTGCTCAGTGAGAACCTGCTTTCATCTGTGAAGAGCACAGGGCGCCAGTGACGAATTTGCCAATCCTGGTGTTCTGTGGCAAATGCCAAGCGTCCTGCACGGTGTTGGGCTGTGAGCACAACGTCCATCTGTGGACGTCGGGCACTCAGACCATCCCCATGGAGTCAGTTTCTAACCGTTTGTGCAGACACATGCACATTTGTGGCCTGCTGGATGTCATTTTGCAGGGCTCTGGCAGTGCTCCTCCTGTTACTCCTTGCACAAAGGCGGAGGTAGCGGTCCTGTTGCTGGGTTGTTGCCGTCCTACGGCCCCCTCCATGTCTCCTGGTATACTGGCCTGTCTCCTGGTAGCGCCTCCAGCCTCTGTATTACCCGTGTTCAGTAAATCTGACAGAAGTACATCAGACACTGTGACTGACAAAACATGTTCAGTACATCATGGGCAGTTGGTGAGTCACATGACCACATGGGCGGAGTTAGCCCTGCGTCGCTGATGTTACTGTGTATTACCTCATGTTACCGTATATTACCACATATTACCTCATGTTACCTGTGTATTACCTCATATTACTGTGTATTACTTAATATTACTGTGTATTACCTCATGTTACTGTATATTACCTCATTTTACTGTGTATTACCTTATGTTACTTATGTATTACCTCATGTCACTGTGTATTACCCGTGTTCAGTAAACGTGACAGAAGTACATCAGACACTGTAACTGACAAAACATGTTCGGTACATCATGGGCAGTTGGTGAGTCACATGACCACATGGGCAGAGTTAGCCCTGCGTCGCTGATTGGCCGCGGCCGGACCAATCAGTGACGTGGGATTTCCTGGACATCCTGGACAGACAGACAGACACGATAAGACGATTATATACAGTACAGACCAAAAGTTTGGACACACCTTCTCATTCAAAGATTTTTCTGTATTTTCATGGCTATGAAAATTGTAGAATCACACTGAAGGCATCAAAACTATGAATTAACACATGTGGAATTATACATTACACTTTAGAAAAAAGTGTGAAACAACTGAAAATATGTCTTATATTCTAGGTTCTTCAAAGTAGCCACCTTTTGCTTTGATTACTGCTTTGCACGCAGAAAAGGTGAACGGATGGATTCTACATGCCTGGTTCCCACCGTGAAGCATGGAGGAGGAGGTGTGATGATGTGGGCGTGCTTTGCTGGTGACACTGTTGGGAATTTATTCAAAATTGAAGGCATACTGAACCAGAATGGCTACCACAGCATCTTACAGCGGCATGCTATTCCATCCGGTTTGTGTTTAGTTGGACCATCATTTATTTTCAACAGGACAATGACCCCAAACACACCTCCAGACTGTGTAAGGGCTATTTGACCAAGAAGGAGAGTGTTGGGGTGCTACGCCAGATGACCTAGCCTCCACAGTCACCAGACCTAAACCCAATCGAGATGGTTTGGGGTGAGCTAGACCGCTCACCGCTTCAATTTTGAATAAATTGAATAAATCCCCAACAGTGTCACCAGCAAAGCACCCCCACACCATCGCACCACCTCCTCCATGCTTCACAGTGGGAACTAGGCATGTAGAGTCCATCCGTTCACCTTTTCTGCGTGCAAAGCAGTAATCAAAGCAAAAGGTGGCTACTTTGAAGAACCTTGTAATGTATGTGGTACAGTTCATATAGCGTCTTGTGCTTGGGTGCGATGAAAATACTTGAGACACAGGTTGATAAAGAAAGTCTTGTATTGCTTCATACAAATTGGCAAAAATAAACACACAGGTTGCAAACACAGAAGCAGGAGACACAGCAGGCCAGAGTAATCTAAGCTCAGCAATAACTCTCCACAACAGATTCAGATCTTCTTCTCTGTTACCGCAAGTCCATGCAAACGTGAGGCTCTCAAGAGCAGAGTTCAGAGTCCACAAGTGCTTCAGAGTTCCTCAGTAGGAATGGCTGGAGTACAAGGTCCAAGGCTTCAGGAGTCAGAACACAGGTTCACTGCAGGCTAGATTCTGAAGCACTGATTGCTCAGCTGTGGCTGTTTAAGAAGCAAACGGAGAGAATCAGGGCGGGAACATGCAAGCTGGAAAACTCCATTTTGACTGAGGGCAAGATAGCTGCAGCAAAACAGAAAGCAAAATGGCCGACGAACAAACTGAGTTTCAGAAACAGATACACAGAACCTTACATTACTCCCCCCTTAGGGACAACCTCCGGATGACCTCAGACCAGGCTTGTGTGGGTACCTCTGATGAAACTGACGGAGCAAGCGAGGAGCATTAACGTTATTGACTGGCTCCCATGAGTTGTCCTCCACTGGGTAGCCCTGCCATTTAATCAGATATTGTAACTGATTTCTATACAACCTGGAATCTAAAATCCTTTCCACCACAAATTCCTCCTGACCATCGACTAGCACTGGGTCAGGGCAAGGAGAAGAACGTCCAGGAAACGTATTGGGTGTCGCAGCCTTTAGTAGGGATACATGAAAGACAGGGTGGATTCTCATAGTTCTGGGCAATTGAAGACGACAAGCAACGGCACTTATAATTTTACTGATTTTATAGGGTCCAATGTACTTATGTCCCAACTTAGACGATGGAATCCTTAACTTAAGATTTCTGGTTGACAGCCAGACCAGGTCTCCTACCTTAAAAGCTGGTGCAGGTTTACGAAATTTATCTGCTGCCTTCTTGTACCTTTCCTGAGCCGATTCCAGATTCTCCTTTAGAAGATCCATATTCTTCTGTAAAGTCGTGACTCTTTCAGCCACTGCTGGTAAAGGCGTTTCTATGGGAAATCGTGGTAGAATGTTAGGATGATAACCTAGATTAGAGTAAAAAGGAGACTGTTTAGTGGAGGCACTCTGAGAGTTGTTGTAAGAGAACTCAGCCAATGGAAGTAGATCCACCCAATCATCCTGTAGGTGGCAGATAAAGCAGCGGAGATACTGCTCCAGGGTTTGATTGGTTCGTTCGGTTTGTCCATTAGTCTGGGGATGAAAAGCAGAAGAAAGGTTTACTTTAATGTCCAATGCTGCACAGAAATTTTGCCAAAACCTAGAAGTGAATTGCACCCCTCGATCCGAAATAACCTCATCCGGTACTCCATGTAAGCGAAACACATCTTTAATCATCAAATCTGATGTCTGTTTTGCAGTGGGTAAGCCGACACAAGGGATAAAATGAGCTGCCTTTGTTAGACGGTCAACCACCACTAGAATAGTGTTCTTCCCTTGAGAGGTTGGTAATTCCACAATGAAGTCCATAGAAATGGATCCCCACGGGCGGGACGGGGTGGGAAGAGGCTGTAACAGACCAGTTGGTGAAGAGCGAGGTGTTTTGCATCTTGCACAAACCTCACACGAAGTGACATAGTCCAAAACATCCTTCCTACAAGTGGGCCACCAAAAGAAACGAGAAAGAAATTCCTGTGTCTTTAGAATTCCTCTATGCCCGGCTATTTTGGAATCGTGAATGAGTTGCAATACTCTCAATCTGACTGTTTCAGGTATATACAGACGTTGTCCCAGAATCCACACACCATTCTTAAAGACAAGACTTACGTCCCTTGGGGTTGAGCCAAAAAAGAATCCGCATGGTATGCTTCCTTGATGTCTTTAATTAGGTCTTGATGATGAATCACTCCTAGGAATCTAGAGTCAGGAAGAATAGTCTTAGGAGGAGTAATTGGACGTGTCTCTGCTGAGTAAATCCTAGAGAGTGCATCAGCCTTTCCATTGCGCGATCCTGGTCTATAAGAAATAATAAAATTAAATTGGTTTAAGAAAAGATTCCAGCGAGCCTGGCGAGGAGTCAGGCACTTAGCCGACCTGATAAACTCAAGATTACGATGGTCTGTCAGAACGACTATTTGCTGTGCAGCTCCTTGAAGAAGGTGTCTCCATTCTTTGAAGGCGGCAATAATGGCCAACAACTCTCTATTGCCCACATCGTAGTTCTTCTCAGCCGAAGACAACTGCTGGGAAAAGAAGGCACAGGGATGCAAGACATTCTTCTCACCTGTTCTCTGAGAGAGTATAGCTCCCACGGCACAGTCTGAAGCATCCACCTCTATTATGAAGGCAAGCTCTGGGTTGGGATGTACTAGGATAGGTGCAGTGGTAAATTTATCTTTTAGACGGGAAAATGCTTCCTGGGCTTGGGGAGTCCAGGAGAACTTAGACTCTTTCCGGGTAAGTTGGGTGATAGGTGACACTACCTCAGAGAAATTTCTAATGAAACGTCTATAGAAGTTTGCAAACCCGATGAAGCGCTGTACCTCCTTCACATTTCTAGGACTTGGCCAATCATTGATGGCTTGGGTTTTACTTCCATCCATACTAATTCCTTGTGTAGACAGTACATACCCCAGAAATTGAATTTCGGTCTTATGGAATTCACACTTTTCAAGCTTGATGTAAAGATGATTTTGTCTTAGACGTTCCAAGACCATTCTCACATGTCCATGATGTTCCTCTGTGGAGTTAGAAAAAATTAAAATATCATCCAAATAAATTACCACGAATGTATCCAGGAGATCCCTGAAGATGTCATTTACCAAGTGTTGGAAAGTGGCTGGGGCGGTACTCAGACCAAAAGGCATAACTAGATATTCAAAGTGTCCATAGCGTGACCTGAATGCAGTCTTCCATTCATCCCCAGGTCTAATACGGACTAAGTTATAGGCCCCACGAAGATCTAGTTTAGAAAAAATTTTGGCATGTCGCACTCTCTCCAATAACTCAGGGATTAAAGGCAATGGATAACAGTTTCTAATAGTAACCTTATTGAGTTCCCTATAGTCTACGCATGGTCTCAGGGATCCATCTTTCTTCTTTACAAAGAATATGGGTGCCCCTGCAGGAGATGAAGAGGGGCGTATGAAGCCCTTGGCTAGATTTTCGTCTATGTACTCTTTTAAAGCCTTCAGCTCGGGCCCCGCCAGGGGGTAGATCTTACCAAAAGGTATCTCTGCTCCAGGCAATAATTCAATTGGACAATCATATGGACGGTGAGGAGGAAGCTGGTCAGCGTTCTTCTTGTCACATAAATCCACATAGTCCTGGTATACAGCTGGTAGTTCAGGGACTGACATGGTTCCTTTAGGAACAGAGCAAGCTGAAATTTTGGACTCATCTGTTTCTCTGGAAAGTGTAATTCCTTGGTCTCCCAGTTAATGGTAGGATTCTGAGCCTGCAGCCATGGTAGCCCTAGAATAATGGGAAAGTGAGGAGAAGAGATAAGCATAAAGGACAGTTTCTCTTGATGATCTTTACCCATAAGAACCTTTAAAGGCTCTGTTTCCTGATCCACTGGTCCAGAGGTCAGCAGGGAGCCATCCACAGTTTCCATCTGTACTGGAGTAGCCTTCTTCACTGAACGTATTCCCTGTTTCAGAGCAAAGGAGACATCCATAAAATTTCCACTTGCACCTGAGTCGATCATAGCAGAGCTAGACACCCAGGCTGAGTCAACCCAGAGTTTGATGGAAAGAAAACAGTGAGAATTGTTTTTTTTACAACTCAGCTGGGACACCGCTGAGGAAACTTGAAAGATGGCAGCATTTACACAGTCAACGTCCTCAGAGGTAACGGAGTTTAAGTCCGAGAAATCAAGATCTGTTGCTGCAGATCTCTCTGGAGCCTGAGGCTCGGACCTGACAGATCCCCTCTCGCAACACTCACAATGAATGAGTGCTGCAGTAGTCTTGCGAGAACGGCTGGGGCAGTTAATAATAAAGTGCCCTGACTTACCACAATAAAAACATAGATTCTCCTTAAAACGATGTTCCTTGCGTGCATCACTAACCCGTCGTAGTAAAGAGTCTACCTGCATGGATTCAGGTTCAGGTTCCCGTGTAATCCTATTCAAAGGTTCCTTAGCTGGAGAGGAAGGTAGGAAAAGGTTAGTACGATTGCTTTCGAACCATCTCTCTTGCCTGCGTTCAGTTAAACGAGTATCAATACGGATGCAGTAGTTAATAAAGTCACCTAACGCAGTGGGAGGGTCGGCACGAGCAAGTTCATCCTTAATCAGTGGGGATAACCCCTTTCGAAAAATAGATTTTTTGGCGGAATTGTCCCAGGTGGTATCAAGGGCCCATCTCCTGAAATCCAAGGCATATTCAGCTACCGAGTGCTTACCTTGGCGCAAAGCTAACATGGCTGCTTCAGCTGTTGCACCTCGATTGGGGTCATCAAACACCTGCCCCATGGCTGAAATAAAATCATCAAGGTGATTCAAACAATCATCCTCAGTCTCAATCAGAGGGTTTGCCCACATCAAAGCCTTGTTGGTAAGCAACATAATTATAGTAAGCACCTTAGATCGTTCAGTAGGAAATTGTGAAGCATGTGCAGAAAAAAAAAGATTGCATTGATTAACAAATCCCCTGAATTTTTCACGTTCACCACCAAAACGAAAAGGGGGCAACTTGGGAATCCCAGAACTCGGGGCCACGGCAGGAGCCTGGACTCGCCCCTCCAGAACCTCAATCCTGGCTCGCAAATCCTGGGTAGTCTGTCCAACCACTTGCAAATTGTGATTATTTAGGTCCTGAAGATTTGTAAAACGGGTCTTTATATTCTGCAAATCTGCAAGGATATTATCAGTCACTCCGCAAAGTTCCTTTATGCGGGCCTCCATTTTCCAGATCTTTTAAGACAGGATACTGGAAGAAGAGGAGAAAAAAAAAAAACAATAGTGTTCACCTGTGGCAACACTGAAGAAAGAAAAAACTTTAAGGGAACTGCTCACCTGGAATGGTTGTGAGAAGTCACAACCACTATCATCACAGAAAGCTTTCAACCAGACATCTGATATCCAGAGTTTCAGCAGACAAAAAGAGAAGAGAAAAAAAAAAAAAAACAATAGTGTTTACCTGTGATAACACTGCAGAAAAAAAACTTAAGGGAATTGCTCACCTGGAATCACAGAAAGTACAACCGGACATCCGATATCCACAGTACAGCAGACAAGCCTTTCCAGACCCAGCAGACACTAACGTTTGGCTTCAGAATCTTGTAATGTATGTGGTACAGTTCATATAGCGTCTTGTGCTTGGGTGCAATGAAAATACTTGAGACACAGGTTGATAAAGAAAGTCTTGTATTGCTTCATACAAATTGGCAAAAATAAACACACAGGTTGCAAACACAGAAGCAGGAGACACAGCAGGCCAGAGTAATCTAAGCTCAGCAATAACTCTCCACAACAGATTCAGATCTTCTTCTCTGTTACCGCAAGTCCATGCAAACGTGAGGCTCTCAAGAGCAGAGTTCAGAGTCCACAAGTGCTTCAGAGTTCCTCAGTAGGAATGGCTGGAGTACAAGGTCCAAGGCTTCAGGAGTCAGAACACAGGTTCACTGCAGGCTAGATTCTGAAGCACTGATTGCTCAGCTGTGGCTGTTTAAGAAGCAAACGGAGAGAATGAGGGCGGGAACATGCAAGCTGGAAAACTCCATTTTGACTGAGGGCAAGATAGCTGCAGCAAAACAGAAAGCAAAATGGCCGACGAACAAACTGAGTTTCAGAAACAGATACACAGAACCTTACAAACCTAGAATATAAGACATATTTCAGCTGTTTTGCACTTTTTTGTAAAGTGTAATGTATAATTCCACATGTGTTAATTCATAGTTTTGATGCCTTCAGTGTGATTCTACAATTTTCATAGTCATGAAAATACAGAAAATCTTTGAATGAGAAGGTGTGTCCAAACTTTTGGTCTGTACTGTATATAGATAACTGTGGGTCCCTTAGAATGTGACCTATAAATGTACAGTAGAAAAAGGGAGAAACACACACATAAAAAAACAACAACAATTTTTAAGGGGGACAATATGAAACCAGATAAGACTTGTGCAGCATAGTACCATGAACAGTCAGGCACATAGTACAAAATGAGCTATAGACATAGTCATGAAACCTTTTCATAAAGCAAGAAATTATATGGAACCAAGAGGGATAAGGGGTACCATAATTAACGAAGCGTAGGGACCAGCAGCAAAATTTGGGATGGCAAACCCGGGGTGTTAAGCCAAGGGCTCCAGATTTTATCAAATTTTCCGATAGCTTTTCTTTTAATATACACTCCCTTTTCCAGCCTTATAGAACTATTGACTCTATTAATAAACTCCTCCACTGTCGGGGGTGCAGACTGCTTCCAGTGCAGGGCAATGGTTTTCCGTGCTATATATAGAATTCTAGCCATACTGATCGCCAGCGGGTCTTCCACAGTAATTTCCGGTATAATACCCAGCACACAGACTTTTGGATCAGGTAGCAATCTTATACCATAAACTCTTGCCAACGTATTCACAACATTATTTCAGAATCGTCCAAGCAGAGGACACTCCCAGAACATATGCATAAGGTGTGCATCAGGTAGGCTACATCGGGGGCAGCACGAGTCACTCCTTATCGCGATTTTGTGCAAGAACGCAGGCATTTTATATTTCCTATGTATTAGATACACCTACGATAATCTCTGGGCCTCCGATAAGGAAAGACACGGCACTGAATTTAATATATAATCCCATTGATCATCTGAGAGCGGGCCAACATCTTCCTCCCATCTAGCTTTGGTGCAAAGGGGGTACTTATCGTGAAATGCATTGAGAAGTATTCTATAGATGGAGGAAAATCAGTCCTCTTCTGGAGCCCAAGCCCCCCACCAACATCGTCAAGGGATTAGCGTCTATACTAAGATCTCTAGTTTTGATTTGAGCTGCATACGCATGCCGGAGCTGTAAAAATCTGTAGAAAAACCTATGGGGAATGTCAAATTCAGTGCGCAGTTGTTCAAACTGTTTTAATGCATTTTTAGACTGAATGTGTGCCACCGTCATCACCCCTTCACCTCCCAATCAGAGCACCCTTCTAAAGTTTGAAATTCCAGAAGACTAGGATTATGCCACAATGGTGTAAACACAGAGCAATCACAACCACCCAACAGGTGCTTTCCTCTATCCAAAACCTTATAGATCATGGCCAGAGTTGGAGCTTGAAATAATTTGTTTCCCCCTCCCCGGGCGTCTACCATATACATTGGTACTCTCCAGGGGCTATTCTGAATTGCCAGTCGCCCATTTTTCTCCAGTGCACTACACTGATCCCAACTAGTGTTGAGCGATACGATAATGTAAATATCGGCTATCGGCCGATATTAGCTCTATCGGCCTTTCGATAATTTGTTTCGATATTTTCGTCTTATCGAATACCGGAATCGGATTTGTCACTGTCACTGTGAGTGTCCGTCGGTCGGGTCTGTCAGGAGTCAGCGGCACTTACCTGGCAGAAGATCTCCGGCGGTCACGGCCTGGACTGCTTCATGGCCGCCATCATCTTTCCCCGGCGGTCACATGCAGTTTCTCGCGATAACTGCAGTGACTGCTGGGTAATCCCGGCCGTAAAGCAGTCAGTCCGATGACGTCACCGCCGGGGAAGCAGGTAATCAGCTGTGCTGCGCCGGGATGACAGGCTCTGACTGTCATTCTGATGTAGCAGAGCTGGATCGTCGTGGGACACTCGTTACTATGGACTGCGTCGGTCAGGTGGTATACTTTTTTTTTTTTCATTTTTTTACAGGAGATCGATGGCGTCGCAGGATGAGACTGTAATAAAAGTAATGAAAACTGTGTTTTTTTTTTTTTTATTAAATTAAAAAACTTTTTTATGAACATTCACCCGTCCGGGTACATAAACAATTTAACTATTTACATACAGTGACCCTGTCCGGGTTATTTATAATTCTTTGGCAGGGATATTCCAGGTACCACCTGGTACTCTTCTGATGCTTGCCAAACATCCGAGGCACCAAGGACCACCAGGACCTGATGACGTCGTGTGGCCTGTACAGTCAAGTCGTGACCCGCTATCTGGGTCTGTGTGGCCACCTCTTTCATCTCCCTCCGGGTCTGGAGCCCTATGTCACGGACTGTACGAACCCCAGGGGGCCTAACAGGCGCCGGGTATGGGCCAGCTATAGTTATCATGTCCATAGCTGGGGCTGCTGAGGAGACCACTGAGGGAGGCTTAGGAGATTTACGGCGTGGGGGGGCACTTTTGCAGAGGCCTGGATGTGGGAGGCTGAAGGCTCCGAGGGTCTCACAGGTTCCTGACACTCTGGGGAGTAGGGTCACACCTGGTAACATTTAGGGCGTACCATCCATTGTAACCCCAGTGTCGGGTGTAAGTCACCAAGTCTCCTGGCAACAGGTCCCTCCCCGGGTGTCCTTCTGGGAGGTGAGCCTCCACGTCCCGCCGGTTCACAAAAACTTCTAAATAAAGTCCAGGCTCCTGGATGAAGCCCCAACCACCTTTCAATTTAAAGCTCCGTACTGCACCCTTACGCCGCGGCTCCCTCAGGGTTCCTTTATCTTTTCTCATCCGGTCCTTATCTTCCCGGTCCTTCTCCAGCTGACGTTGGCGAAGTTTTTGGGATTCTCGCTGCTCCCTTTGTCGCTCTGCTTCTCTCTCCCAACGTCTCCACTCTTCCTCCTGAGCCGGTTGAAATTCTCCTCCACCAGCAGCTCCATGTCTCCACCATCAAACTGCAGCTTACAGTGTCCGGTTTGCGGCAGCTCTCCTGGCGCCCCCCAGTCCTGGCGGCGCTCACCTGCGGAGGAAGCAGCCGGCTCTGGAACAGATGACAGTCGGGGCTCCGGTACAGGCAGGTAGTGCTCTGGTGCCTGCGCGGCCTCCTCCATGAGGACGGGTGTCGCTTCTTCTGTCTCAGCGACGGGGGCAGACAGCGGGATCTGGGGTGCTGCCGGTGCAGCGTTTTTTTGCACAAACAGGTGCCTCCACTGCGACAACGTCAACCGGATCACATTGCAAGGGCTGGGATGCCCGCACGAACTCCTCTACTAGAACGGGTGCCTCACCTTCCGGTACAGACACTTCAGGTAAGAGGGATTGGCGCCGCTCCAAGTTTAGTTTTAGGGCACGCCAGCTGGCTTCCATTCTGGCGACCTCCTCCCGGTGCCGGGCCAGGCCTCTTAGGGTATCCTCCGCTTCTTGCAGCGTAGGAGGGTTTCCAGCCGGGTGCCCAACGGTGGTTCCGTGGCGATCGGGTCGCTTCCATGGGGGGAAAGCTCTGACTGCTCCATCCCTTCACACTTCTGCTCGTGTCCATTAGCCATCTCTGCCAAGTCACATGTGTCATTAGCATCTGGTAGAGGGCCCCTCTTTTGTAGTGAGGCGGGACCTTCGTGTTAGTTTCCGCACACTGAGGAGGATGAGGAGGCGGAACTCAAGAGCTGTGGGGCACGATCTTACATTGCAGTACCATTTAGAGCCATCGTTTTCGCGTCACTGAGTGAGTGTGTACACCCATGAAGAGCACGCCCCTTCTTCTTCACCAGTGCAGATATGGCGGAAAAATGGCAAATACATTCTCTGATGATTTTAGCAATTCTCAAGCACAAAACCAGTTCAATTCAGGCACACAGGACTCGCTTATAGCGAGCTACAGAATCCTGTTCGTGACGCCCAAGTTGAGTCGCACAGAGCCAGAGGTTTTTGGGGTACTCGGCACCGAGCCCGTCGACTTCTATGGGGTATGTCACGGCTTTACCCGGCAATTGAATCAGAGTCTATTTTACTATGTAGAAGTGTATAAACTATAAATATATGAAATATATATATGTCACAATGACATGTATATATATATATATATATGTATTCTATGTGTGTATATTTAGTGTTTACAAGGAAATAAAGGTTTTTTTTAGTTGCGATATTTTGTTCCCATAGACTTACATTGGACTTCCGGTATCGAAATCGGATATCGACGATATTTAGTGCTATCGGCGATACAATTTCGATACGATATTTTTAGATATCGAGCACTATCGCTCAACACTAATCCCAACCCTTCAGTTGCTGAATCTGAGCCGCCAGGTAGTAGATCCAAGCATTCGGGATAGCCAGACCCCCATTTATTTTTTCTCTTTGTAGGTTCTCCAGACTGATTCGAGCCTGCTTTTTTTTCCAAAGTAATTGTCTGAATAACCTATGAGTCCTCTGAAAGTACCATGCCAGGATCCACACAGGGGAATTGTGAAGTATGTAGAGCAGTTGGGGCATTAAAACCATTTTTAAGAGGTTCCCTCTCCCAACAACTGATAGGGGAAGTCTACACCATGCATCAATTTTAGTTACAAATCTATCTAACAGGGGTGTCAGATTAAGAGGCACATAGTCAACAGGTTTAGCTGTAACATTGATCCCCAGATACTTAAATTCTGTTACCAGTTTAATATTGGTTTCCACTAACCTCTGCGTGTCTACACATGGATCTATAGGCATAAGTACCGATTTGTTCCAGTTTATAAGGAGGCCCGATCACTTACCAAATTCCTCAAGGATAGCCATAACTGGTCTAATAGAGGCAGAGGTATCCCACAGATACAGAAGCATGTCGTCCGCATATAGCTAGATGCGTTCCTCCAGGTCACCTACCCTAAATCCCCGCACTTCCTTAAAGGCTCTAATAATGCATGCTAAGGGTTCAATAGCGATGGCAAAGAGGAGGGGTGACAGAGGACAACCCTGTCTTGTTCCCCTCCCCATCGCCACCGCCCCAGATAACTCACCATTGACCCTAATCCTAGCTGACGGGCCATTATAGAGTAGCTTAATGAGGGCCAAGAACTTAGGGCCAAACACCATTCTTTCTAAAATCTACCAAAGATAGCTCCACTCAACCATATCAAAGGCCTTAGCTGCATCGAGTGATAGCACCGCCCTGGCTCCCGCCTCAGGAGAGCTTAACTGCATATTGAGGAACAACCGACGCAAATTAATGGCAGTAGACTTTCCCGGCATGAACCCCGACTGATCCTCATGAATGAGCTCAGCAATAACCTTAGCCAGTCTGACTGAGAGAACTTTGGCAAGAATTTTAACATCCGTCTGGAGTAGAGAAATGGGCCTGTAAGACTCAGGATGGAGGGGATCCTTACCCTGCTTAAGGATGACCACTATAATAGCCTCTAGCATGGACGGAGGGAGCTGTCCCGTATCACTTGCAGATTGAAAGACTTTTAGCAGCAGAGTCAGTAAAACACTACTGAAGCGTTTAAAAAATTCACCAGGGATACCGTCCAACCCTGGGGCCTTCTCATTAGGAAACCCTGAGAGTGCATATTCCAGCTCCTCAATCATCAGGGGCCTATCCAGCTCCTCAACTGCCTGCATAGAAAGTTTAGGAAGTTTTATCTTAGACAGATATGTGTCCATTTCTCCCTCGCAAGGCGGGGCCCTAGAAGCATATAGTTCAGAATAGTACTTTTTAAACTCTGCTAAGATGTCCTTATTATCTGCGATAGTTACCCCTCTGTATTATGTAAACTCGATATATGGGCCAAGCCCTCCTGTGCCTTAATAACAGAAGCCAATAGGTGTCCCGTACTTTCTCCCGCCTCAAAGAACTTCTGCTTATAGAAAAAACGTTTATACTAAGCTTTGTCAAGTAAATGGTCCGAGTATACTTTCAGAGCCCCCTCCCACTGCCTCCTACTGGAGTCTGAGGGTGTAGTAGTAAATTCAAGTTCATATTTATCTACCTCTTCACGAAGGAAGGATGTCAAGCTTCTGGATTTTGACTTTGATTTTGACCGGTTATGTTCCACCCTTGATTGTAAGAGGCAGAGCCTATTTTTAGCGTTCATCGGCGGTGGTTATTTAAGTCCATGCATTTTGGTGCCCGTCATGTCATCATCTCTATGGCATCTGGCATCATGTCTACCTCCTGAGGAACCGTGTCACCAACGGGGAAACGTGTCGGGGTTTCGCCTATCTCATGCTAAGTCCCATTTTGCTTCTATCTAATTTGAGTGACCATACTCTGAAAGATCTTATGGCTGTTTATTTTACTTTGTTAAATTTGGAACATTAAGACATATATAGTTTGTTTCCTGATTATCTGAGAATATCTAGGCAAATGTCTCACAAAAATCTATTTTTGTGCACAGTTAAACAGAATGTGACCATGTGATTAAAAGACCATTAGACATTACTGGTCCTGTGCATCTATGATATTATATTATTGGGCTTTATTATTACATGATTTAGGTTATTGTGTTATTATTAATACTTCCAGATATTTCTAGTTCCAAGACTCCTTTCATCTCTGACTATTTATACATTGTTTTCCCACCTAAATAGGAGGGTTTAATAGGGGAGTGAGGGAGAGCCTACGTTGAGTGGGGCGCCATATCGTACTTTTAGGGTGCCAACCTCCACGGTAAGGTAGGAAATAGAAAAGGATTATTGTAGGGTATCTGACAGTATAGTTCTATTGGTATAAATTAGATATATTTATACCGGTCACTGGGTTGGTGTTTTTTATGATAATGGAAATAAAAATCTGAAATTTTAAAGGAAATATATGTACACATACTTAATGATTTTTCCTGTAATAATTTGTTTTTTGAATAACACCGCAGTTAAGGCAGTGTGTCATGCACATAGGCAGCTACAAAAATTTCCACACTGGGAGACCCGCCGTCTGGCGGGACTAGATGGCACTCAGCTCCTCCTCAAGTTCAAGTAAACCAAAGAGCTGCGCGAGTTTTGGTGTGGTAGGACAAACAATTTAAGGCTATCCTGCATAACATCCAGATCCACAGCTGCAAGGATGAAAAAATGCAATTGCAAGTGGATATGAGAGCCACCAGCTTAGCAGCAGATGCCGCAGAAATTGCCAGAAAGTGCTGGTGTCAATGTATGCTCCTCTGTAAGTCTTCCTCGTTATCATCAAGCCAGTCCAGGGCGGTTTTTGGAGAGTCAAAAAATGAGTAGTCCCCTTGGCCACCACACGTAGCTTGGCTGAATAGATCATAGCATAGGGAATTTGGATATTCCTCAGATGTTTCTTGATATCTAGAAATTGCGTCCTCTTTTTCTGCACCTCCAGGGAGAAGTCTGGATATATAGAAACCCTATTGCCATCAATGGTGAGTTCCTGAAGTTCTCTAGCCCGCCTGAGGATGGCGTCTCTATCTTTGTAATGCAGAAGTTTCAGGAGAATGGGCCGCGGGGTTGTCCCAGGTGGGGGAGGGCGAGCCGGGACCCTATGCGCCCTCTCTATGGAAAAAAACGGGGAAAGAATGTCCTTTCCCATGGCACCTGTCAGCCATGTCTCCAGAAAGGCAGTCGGATCTCCGCTCTCTCCGAGACCCCACCAGGCGCAGGTTGCTTCTGCGAGAGCGATTTTCCAAATCATCAACTTTGCTTATCAATAGAGATATATTGTGGATAGCTCTACCCAGGTCTCGAGTCACAGGGGTCAGTTTTTCTTCAGTTATGCTCACTCGCCTCTCCAGCTCACCCACTCTCTCATTCACTGTGTGTAAATCATGCTTTATACAGGATATGTCCGCTTTCATCTCTGCCATCTGAGAGTTTACATCCTTCAGAGTGGAATTACAGGCATTGATTGCTGCTAGGATCTCACTCAGCATAGGCTCAGACATCGAGGGGTTAACCTGTGGACTGTCTTTCTCAGGTACTGCCACACTAAACAATCCCGCTAGTGATCACAATAACGACGCATACTAATGCATCGCTAGCGGGATGTTTCTATATCGCTAAATGCGGCCACATTTAGCGATATAGTTAACGACGCTATCGCCGTTAGCGATCTTCTTAACGACTTTAGCGGTACAAAAGTACCGCTAAATCGCTAAGAAAAGGTGCCACACAGCGATTAGATACTTACCCAGCGGAGCGCCGACGAGAAAATAGGGTCCGGAACGATTCCAGCGACGAGCGAGATCACAGCAGGAAGCTCGTCGCTGGAAGCTGCCGCACTGAACAACATCGCTAACGGGATCGCTAAATAGTGACGTTTTTTAGCGATCCCGTTAGCGATATTGTTTAGTGTGGCATACCCTTTAGCCTCTCCATCCTTTCTGCTGGTCTTATCAGCCTGCTTGTGGAGCTAACAGGGATGTTTGTACTCACAATCTCTGCAGATAATGAACGCTGCTCCTCCTCTCTGTCAGGGTCTCATGAAGAGGGACTCTGGCAAGCTTCTCAAGTTTAGCAGGTGCAACTGAATTCCTGTTTGCAGGAGAGCAGTGTATAGTCACCATCTTAGATTGTCCTACCTACCTCCTGCTGAGTCCTTATCAGTCCTCCTCTTCCGGAAGAAGCCATACTCATTCTCCAGATGATCTCTTTGTACAGGAGGATTTGGGTGAATGAGCAAGGGGTCACAGATAGCAAATATCACCGGTGGCAGGATAAACACAGGATAATCTGCGGAGCTCACACTTTGCAGTCTGCCCTACATGCTGTCCAGGCCATGCCCCCCTCCTTCATTTATTAGTGCAGCTTTCCCCATTGACCTCACAGCTTGCCTATCCATATAATGACTGCTGATGGAGGAGCATGTGGCCAGACATGTCCATCACCTCCTCCAAAGATAAACACTCATATGGAAACAGCTTTTCTATATGAGGAGCTGGTGGACTGGGTAGGCTACATGTTCCTCCATTAACAGTCATTTATGGACCAGAGACCTATGCAATGTACAAGTAAAGCTGCACTAACAATATCATACATATATGTTAGTAAATTTACAGAAAATCATATGTCAAAAAATAAAGCTAAATTGTCCAAAACCTCAAAGTATTTTAGAGCCGTGATCAATTTCTATTGTCACATCAAAAGTTATTTGAACCATTATGCCAATTATAATGCAAGTCATAATGCAACTCTCTGTTTCTTGTTAAATTCAGCATATACAGGGTGGGCCATTTACATGGATGCACCTAAATAAAATGGGAATGGTTAGTGATATCAACTTCCTGTTTGGGGCACATTAGTACATGGGAGGGGGAAAACTTTTCAAGATGGGTGGTGACCATGGCGGCCATTTTGAAGTTGGCCATTTTGGATTCAACTTTATTTTTTTCAATGGGAAGAGGGTCATGTGACACATCAATCTTATTGAGAATTTCACAAGAAAACAATGGTGTGCTTGGTTTTAACGTGACTATTCTTTCATGAGTTATTTACAAGTTTATGACCACCCTCTTCTCCCACTCTTGACACACTGATAGCAAAACTGCAAAAGAAATGCTAGCACAGGCTTCCAGTATCCTTGTTTCAGATGCTGCACATCTCGTATCTTCACAGCATAGACAATTGCTTCAGATAACCCGACTCAGGTCCAAGCATTCCTACATGAACAGTTTCCTGGAAAGTGGATTGGTCGTCGTGGGCCAGTTGAATGGCCACCAAGGTCTCCCGATCTGACCCCATTAGACATTTATCTTTGGGGTCATCTGAAGGCAATTGTCTATGCTGTGAAGATACGAGATGTGCAGCATCTGAAACAACGGATAGTGTATCACTTTAGAGAACACTGTGAAGAAATACCCAGTTGCACTACAAGCAGAGACTTAACATAATGTGCTATAGAAGAAACAAATATGAATAACTCTGCAAAATGGAAAAGAGCATCAGGGTCAAAGAAGTGCTGGGATTGCTACAAAATATTTAACTCCATTTTTTTGAGCACGTGACAAGTCCTCTTTAAAGTCTCTAAAATTCAGGTATTATCTTGTTATCTAAAACTCATCTTCCCATCTGAAATTCTTCTGATCTGATTGCTCACAGTTGAATATTAGAAAATGTTGTTTCATTATGTTATAACTATATGAAGATATACGTTAGCTCTTTTATGTCACTCTCTGCAGCAATGAAACCAGGCAGTCTGGCTCAATAAATCATTTGCTTTGTTTACTATGATTTCAATCTATTATCATCTGCATCAAAACAGCAAATCGCCTTTACTTTACACAAAATCATCAGCAGCAGTTTGTTATGATCACTGACATGTAATTCTGCTTCTGGGTCCATTAGTCTTCAGTAGAACTTTTTCTAGAAATCATGTTGACACGAAGGTTAAAAAGAACTGTCAAACAAAAAGATATGGCTGTTTTTTTAAAGGACTGTTCAGCAGAAAAAAACAATGTTTAAATATCCTCTTCATGTACATATATAGAATGATGAACGTATTAATGATGTTGCCTGGTCATAGCAGCTTTAATTCTGACATGCATACAGCACGGCTTTCTCTGTTGGTGACAGTTGTATTTTATGTGAAGAAGCTCGCTGACTATCTCATTAACCTAACTAAGCCAAGCCCTATTCCACCTATACATCTACAGTGACAGAAAATGGGGCTGGTTAAGCTATTTAGATAAACTATTTAGCCAAGTTCCTTCACACACAGCACAGATGATGAGCCAACACATGAAGCAATCTCATATCCATCACACAATGGAAGTAGAGCTCCTGGAATCCTACCAAAATTTGGAGATCGAGAACCTTCTATAATACAAATACATTAGTAATTTCTTTATATTTATATTGCATTTCCATTCAATCAGTAAGTGCACTTTTCACCTATTTAGTCACTAAATCAAAAAAGTCAAAGATGGATTACTGTTAACTTGCTGGGTATGTCGATGAATATTGAGTTATGTGATGGAGGAGCCACTGAGTGTGTATGTGGCTGCCACATGGCTTCTTGGCTTAGGAGTGTTACAAGACACTGCTCTAGAAGATCATCATAGTTTATTGATCTCAGTGTTCTGTCCACTCCATTTTACTCAAAGTTCCCCCCAGTAATATCAGCTGACTACTAGTGCTGGATCTGCTATAATCAGCAAGGTGACAGCTGACAAATTTTAGCTAAAAAGTCATTTATAGACTAATTATAGTGTTTACACTGTAGTTAAATAGCCAGCCAGTAAAGATTGATGCTGCATATAAAATAATGTATCATTCATTTCTTTTAGTGGCTAGTTCCTTGCTAATTATGTGCATCTTTTTCGTATAATTGACTTTTCGATGAATAGTAACGGCAAGGATTCATAGACATGACATTGAGAGTAAGCTGATAACGAATTATTTGTTTAACTTTGATGGCTTCATTATAAGTTGTGAATTTGTCAGGAAAGGTAACACTTCTGGGATCTTGATGGTTTTACGGAAATTGAGCTACAATTTAATTTTCAATGACTGAAAATAGGCCACTGATGATTTGACTTTAGGTAGTGCAATGGCAGGAGTTCATTCGAATACCTATCCATTGTGAGGAAATTAACAAAGTTTTGAATCAGTTTTGGCTAAAATCCATATGACTGTACTATTATTAAACTAAACTGTTATGAACACATAGGAGGATATAGTTTATTATTAGGTAGACGTACATAATAAATATTATGTTCATGTTTTAAAAACAAATTATATTATAACATGCTTAAAGTAAATTAGTTGAATATAAAGCTAATGACTGGAAGCGATCAGCTGAAGGGAGAATATAACTGAGAATGTAGCTGTGGTTCCAGTAATTCTGCCAGACATGATTTAAACGCTATTTGTCTGCAGATAAACCCCAGTATTTGCTGGTAAATAGCATTCTTGGGGTTAAATGTTTCCTTTAAGCAGCCAGTGCTAACCCTACTATAATATATAAAGTGCTAGGTGGTAGACTTCTTTGTTATGATGTTTGGTCAAGTCTCTGAGATTTATTAAGGTTCATGAAGATGTCAGTGATTTTTACTCGTGTAAGGTTAGTAGGGAGGATCATGGATGCCAATGCTGCTTTTAAGATATGCCTGATTCATTAAAATCTGTCCGCATCTTACTGACTCAGCTGTGTCTCACTCCAGTCTCAGACCGGTTCTTGATGAATTGGGGCAGACAGTGTTAATTTATATTGCCTGACTCCTTTTAACTAGAGAGAGATTTTTTTTCCAGCAATGGTCAGGTCCCCATTGTTTTTACTGGAATGGAATGAGGGAGTAGGGGCAGGAAACTTCAGATGCACAGTTGTCCAAGTGAAGATCACCGCACATTACCTGGTCAAAGACGTATTACAAATGCAGATAGCAAGAAGGTTTTCCTGTAGCGATGACAGGTAAAGTATAAAATTAAAACTTCATGATTATTAGTCCAAAAATTAAAATTGACATAATGACAATCACAGTGTATCCATAAAATAACCTAAGAGAAACCTTTTGCAACATACCATGATTAAGGCTTCTTAGTTGAAACGCATCAATTATTCTATGGATACACTGTGGCTGCCATTATGTCAATTTTAATTTTTGGACTAATAAATGTGAAGTTTTAATTTTATACTTTAACTGTCATCGCTGGAAATAATCCTTTTTCTTCTCTGCAGCTGTTTTTAATGGGGTTCTGGTTCTGGTTCAAGTTTTGGTACAGTTCTGGTACCTGAACCAAACTTTGGAATAAAGTTCAGGTCAGGTGCCAGAACCTTAACTTTCACGGGTCCGCTCATCCCTACTCTTAACCATGCCTCCTTTTTATGCACTAATTATAACAATCAAAGAAAGTATAAAAAGTGTCTAAACACGTTACATTTGTGAACACCATGTTTTATACATTTTTGTGGTAACCACTTTGCCATGCTTTGCTTAATAAACCTCTTTCAGTACATAATCGTTAAACTAAGAATACAGTATCTTGATTGTTGGGGTTCACGATATCCAAACATCTGAGTGATACAACCAGCATTACACTGACAGGCTTAGTAACCATCTTTTTCTTTTGAGTTTAGGAAAATATGTGATTTGGAAACTAATCAAGCAACCTATTCTATACTGTAATTGTTGTCTAGAGAGTGATTTGATGCTCCATTAGCTGTTTCACTTATATCAGTCTTCTGCAGTTTACTTATTTGCTCTGCTAATGATACAATTTGTTTCTTATTTTTGAACAATGAATGTAACTTATACCATCTATAATAAAAGAAACAGCAAAGTACAATTATATTCCAAGAAACATTTCAAAAGAGTTAAATAAACTGATGCGTTTTTGGTAGGAAGATGTATTTTGCTTTAACTGAAGTTTCAGGTTAGTTTTTTGCTTAAAAGTTGCACTTCATTGACATTTGTAATTTAGGACCTTTTCGTAGAAGCTGTTTTGTTTTCTGGGACCTGAACATTTTCTATTTTCTAAATATCTCTTAAAACTCTTAGGGTATGTGCACATGGAGTTTTTTTAAAGTGGTCAAAATTACTAATTTTATAGTTGAAGTGCTCCTTCTTTGGGAGTTTTTGGAGAAATTTTTCATTTTCTGAAATATTTCCTGATGCAGTTGTGATGGGTTTTTGAAGAGTTTTTCAATCATTTTTGGAGTTCTTTTTTTCCTGAAGCATTGTAATATTTTGATTGGATAGCGCCTAGTTTGGACCATTTGTGTCATCATGAGACGTTTCAAAGAAGTGTCACGCAATTTTTTTATGTCCCACCAGGCATTCTTTAAAGGGAATCTGTCACCCTAAATTGGCGGGATATTTAAATGATGGCAGTCAGGTCAGATGGGCGGTGTTTTGGGTACTTGCCTTAACATGTTGTTCACCGCTGTCTCCATTATTTCTGGGAATTGTAGTCGTTGCCCTCCATATAACGCACCTGCGCATTGCAATCTTGAATTGCGCACACGCAGTATGCTTTGCCCCCAATGCGCAGGCGCGTTATATGGAGGGCAACGACTACAATTCCCAGAAATATTGGAGACAGCGGTGAACAACATGTTAAGGCAAGTACCCAAAACACCGCCCATCTGACCTGACTGCCATCATTTAAATATCCCACTAATTTAGGGTGACAGATTCCCTTTAAAATCTGAATTTGACAAAAAATGCTTGAAATACTGCACATATGAATGCCAAGTAGTTTTATAAAGAGAAATGAATAAGAAAAGTTCTTCAGACTTCTTTTAATGATTTGTCACGTGCCTTTTGGAGCAGACATGCACTAAAGACTCCTCAAAAAACTCAGTGTGCGCATACTAAAAAACAGGCTAAATATCCAGATTATGTACAATGATGAGTCAGTTTTATAAAATATTCATAAAAAGTTATACTAATTAACCATATATAAAATATAGGCACCATGGCTAACAACAGAATATTTGTATATATAGGCCCGTAGATCTGAACAGCTCATTTACATAATAAGAAAAGGTGGATTTCTCTGGAATAAGACATCGGATTGCAGATATCAAGGCATCATTTTATTAAAATTTCTATGACATACGACGTACATGCCCATATAGACGGCTTAGAAGGGTTGATCCTACTGACAAATGCTCTTTAATACATGCTGTTAAATACATACACAGTACTACTATGGACAGACATCTCTTTGCAGATGTATTTCTATATTGATATGATTAATTTATAAAAGCACTTATTTTGTTCATTCCATCTCCATAGAAGATTCCTATAAATCTGAGTAGAATTCTGTAATTGCCACAAGCTTTGATGGTTTTCCTGCTATTCAGTGAATTATTTGGATGAAACTTGTAGAGATGGGAACCAGTGCAGAGTATAGCATTATTATTGGAGTTGATGCCAGCTTTGTAATGACAGCTGACAAGCTGACATCAAGCCCAAAGGTTAGTAATGGAGAGTCGTCTATAAGACGCCCCTATTACTAACCCCATAGTAAGATTGTAATAAAGACACAGCAATAATAAAGTACTTTATTTGAAATAAAATTCCTCACCCTCTTTAACCCACTTGTTTAAAAAGAATAAAATTAATTAAACACCATATTCCTCACCTGTCCGACAAGACTATAATCCACATCGGTCCCATGTCGATCCGAATGGTTTGGAGAGCAATCACATCATTGATGCGTCCACTCTCCACGCCAGTCAGAACACACTGAGCAGAGCATGAGAAGTAGTAATCACAGCTCCAGGCTTTCAGACACTGTCATCTGTATGACAGTGTGGGAACTGCAGTGCTCTGACCGGTGGTAACAACCTTACCACCAATCTGAGCTAGTGTTTGTTGCGCTATCACACAGATCACAGCATTGGAAAAACCCGATATTCGGTCTGCTGAACCCAAAGAGTAACACAGATTTCCTGGAGAAGTCCATGTTCAATGTTCATGGATGGACACTAGGTGTTTGGTATGGAGCCTGATCTTTAACATTGAAGTTCACCCATCACTGCACATGGATGGCAAGTGAGAAAAAATCATCCCATTTTCCTGGATGAAAATGGGACCAACTTTTTTTCTACGCTTGTGTGGCCGCAGCCTTACCCTAGAGTATAGCACGGTGAATGTTATATTATGGGGCATTACAGATGTGCGATTTTTTTTCTCATGCGATTTTGGCATGAGAATACAACTGCAGCAGGCTGTGAGCGGCTATGCAAATCAGACCACGAGCACCCACACAAGTCTATGAGTGCGTGTAAACTATCTTATTGCACTCGGATGTAATCTAAGAGCAATCTGACATCTGCACACATAGACAATGGATAAATTAACGCATTTGAGCTGAGTGTCATTAGCATAATCGATCTGATTCTCTGACATGAGAGAATATACTCTAGGGTGAGCACACTCTTAGATTGTGTAGGTGTAAGGGGTTGCAAAGTATAGTATCTCTCTTGCTAAACACATTTAGGTATGTCCTGGTTTGATATAATTGTGATTTATAAATGATGTATATTACTGTGTATTTATGCTCTTTTTCTGTGTACATATGTAAAGTGTTCTTGCTGTCTATGTACTGTATTTATAAAGGGAGACTGCAGTGTTCCATTTTGGCCACTAGATGGGGGCATTATAGTGACCTAGCTGTAAATAGGAATTTTTGTGTAGTAAATAGTTAACATAGGAGGGGATAAGGCAGAAAAGACTTCCTGATAGAGTTAGTCAGGGCCAGGGCGCCCGTTGAGCTCAGGTGGGCTCTATAGCCCTGGGCAACACCATGTCAACCAACGTTTTAGCAAGAGGAGAGCCCAGCCAACTATTATCTGGGGCCGGAGCATCAGCAGTGGAAGCACTGGCAACAGTGCTAGCGGTGAAGTATAAGTGGGACTGCAGTTGCTAGAGGAGACTAAGCAGTATGGGCAGGTCCCTCATCATGTGGAAGCTTATTGCGTGGGCTGATGCGCTCAGAAATGGGGTGAACAGCTGACTGGGCTGGACAGGGAGGACGCTGAGGAACTGAAAGGTACAGTTCATCCCGGAAGCGGGCTTAGTGTCAGAAACAGTGAAACAGGAAAAGAGGAAGAATTGTGCATTGTGAAACCTGATGTTCATGCTGTGAAGAATATGGATGTGCTGCGTACAGAAGCGAGTAAAGTTGTTTATTGAAAAGTGGAATTGGACTGTGTCTCTATTTACGGGGGACCGGCGCCAAGGCGTGCTACAGGGATTGCTCTCAGCCATGATTACCACCCTTGCCGACCCTCACATAGGGATAAACTACATTGACATGAGGGACGATAATACCCAATTGTCATTTTTTTTTGCTAGAGAAATAACATATAAATAGTACAATGTAGACTTTTGGTGGGTACCTGTATACACACCACTGCTTGTTAAAGGGAACCTTGAAACCATGAAAGTGCATTACAATGTGCAGGCACCATGTAATTGTGCACAGGGAGATCGCTGTCAGTCACTGAAAGGACCGCCTATGGACTGGGAAAGAGTAGAGGATTAAATTATTAAAATACCAGTAACACTGAAATACTGAGTCTTTTATCACAAAACTATATATCCATCTGCTCAGCCTCACCTACTCTATAATGTGATGCCTGCAAATTGTACTTTTACTGTAGGGAAGGATTCGGTGTGACATCATTCTTTTTGCGAAATCTGCAAAATGGGTGTTATTTTAACAATAGGTTTGGGAGTACTGGAGATCTGTCTGATTCTCAGCTCTGGCCATGGTAGCTTGTAACATTGGTAGATAGGGTGGTGTGGAAATTGGTACCGTTTAAAGGGCTGTAATTTCACAAGTTGCATTGAAGCTATCTAGTATTATTTTCCACTTCATTTTTCTCTTGAAATGAAAGTAGCACATAGTTTAATTGTACAGAAACATCCCAGAGCTGTTTCATAAAATCACTGTGTTCAGAAGAAGCCTTGATGTATTTTTCAGCATCTTTCATGTCAGCACTTGTACAAATCGTACTATTGTCAAACATTTAAAAAATAAATATTTTGATGGATTTACTAGAGGAAATTGTGCTTTCTATAAATTAGACAGTCATTGCAGACATTTTAGATGCTGGAATATTGATATTCATTGCTAATGCTAAGCGTATCTCAGTTAACTTGATCAATTGATTTTGCACTAGTTGAGTCTGTTAATATACAGTTTTTGGATCTTGAATGTGACCATAACATTCGGTATTTCAAAAAGGTAGACCACCATTCAAAAATAAACTCTTTACTGAACTGTATCTCTGTAAGGGTTATGTACACGGGATAGTGGGTACAAAGTCGTATGGACTTTCTTTTACAGTATAAAGCATTTTTAATACAGTGTCCTTCTGCAGTCTACTCCAGAATTTCAAGGCACACTGTTTCCCCCTACTTTATCAAAACCCAGCTTTAACACTACAGTTCTGATTCACAAGTCTCCTTTACTTGCTCAGTGGTTCCGCGTCATATTTCTTCCACTACAAGTGCCATGGATCTCCCACTTGGGACTCTTCACTAGTCCTCATCTCTCAGTCCTGTTAAGGCCCTTTACCTTCTGTACTACCAGCTAAAGGTCTCGTGGCTAGGTGTCCTCTCCTTTGATCTGATTCCAGAGGGTCGCTCTGTCTCGTTTGGTCACTTTTCCTCAGAATCTCACTATCCCTCTTTCTTCAGACTCTTCTTACACAGGATCACCTTGGTATGCAGCACTACTCACTTTGCACTCCAAACGTTATATCCTTTTAGCAGGAAATCGTCATTCTCCGTAAACACTTAACCTCCCACTATGGGCTAGTCCCAAACAATAACTGTCTTTGACCCTGCAGTCTGTGGCTGGGCAGACTTAGTTTTTCACACAATTATATGCAAACATTATAACAACTATCTCTATCATGCAGTGCATTACTATACATTATAATACCTTACATTATCATATTCTACATTGAACATCACCAACATTACCTATCTTACATTACTACACACTTTACAGGCAGGAACAATACATTACAATTCACATTACACAATATTTACACAAGACGCAAGACATAATACACATAATGCAATTGGTTTCTTCAGGGGTAGGAATGCGACAGTCAATGTTCACCACCCTTACAAGATTTTGAGCATGAGAATTTCCATTACACTTTACATAATAGCTAAAATAAGTGACTATCGTTCATTGTTTTTGTTTCATTGCATTAAGTGCATTTTTAACAGATTTTTAATCATTTTTTGGTTTCTATTGGTGGTCATGATTTTAAATAATTATGTTTAAACTGCAGCATCCAGCATCTGGTTCATTGCAGGGCCCAGCACAGGGGGCATAAGTGTCGCGAGGTCATCACAGCAATTGGCCGGCAGGTGAAGGGACTTGTAGACACCAGCAAAATACATCATCTGGATGTGAGTCCTCAGACGCACATTAGTGAAGTGAATTGCAGCACCAGACTCCTCGGATATGCGGCATACACATACTAGCCAATCAGAACACAGTGATATCGACACGCACATGATGGCGCAAATGCATAACTAATGCGTCATCACTTGTAGATAAGTTAACTGCAGTCAGAAGATGACGATGGGGATGGAGGTAAGGGAGATAATGGTTTATTTCTTTCTATGATTAAAGAACAGCTGACAGAATAGGACATATACCAGGATGGAGGATATATATACAGGATGGGGCCAGGATAAGTGACATATATACCAGGATGGGCCAGGATAAAGGACATATAATGTATACTAGGATTGGGGATATATATATATATATAGATTACCAGATGGGGCCCAGGATAAGGACATATAATGTATATAGGATGGGGATATATAATACAGATGGGGCCAGGTAGGACATATATATCACGATGGCCCAGGTAGGGATATACCAGCATGGGAATATTATCAGGATGGGACCAGGTGGGACATAATACCAGGATGAGGACATATTACAGATGGGTCTCAGGAAGGGACAATATACAGATGAGATATAGATACACGATGAGGACTTATATACGGGTTGAGGGGCATATATATCTTGCATCGGCCCATCAGACTTTAGTTATGCCACTTTTCACAGTCTGTACACTATTAATTAAAAAATAGCACTTTAGATATTATGGCATTTATTGAATCCAACCAGTGTACATTTTCAGTCATGAAGCTCTCACACTGCCGTGTGTTGTCCTGTGTTTCTCCTATACCTCTTTATCACAACTTGATCCATGCCTCTCTGCAAAAACCATCTGTGCAACTGATGAAGGTCAGAGTCAATGGCCAAAATGTTGTACATTTACTTTTGAATATGTTAAATCTATGAGTGCCCAAAGTTTTGTCTGCAGATTTTCCTCATGTTTATGGGGAAAATTTGCACATAAAATACATATTTACCTCAAGAGAAATCGACATGTTGCAGGTTTCCAAAATCTCACGGCAGCTCAATTTCCACCGGGTGTACAAAAAACATTGCGGGAGTAAGATTTATATAAATATTTATATAATCTCATCTGCTTTCCTGTAAGACGCTGTGTTTTCAGTTCATAAAAATGTACAGCGGAAAATACTCATCGTGGGAACTTAGCCTTAACCATATTCCCTGTAGTGAAGCAGATGACTTTCCATATCACTTTTTGTACATGTTCATGTTTTTTTTTTATAGCGTTAATGAAAAGTTCACCTTACATACAAGTTGACTTACATGAGATGACTTATAGGATTTACATAGAAGAGGAAGCATAATATAGAAATAAATCTAAAACATAACACATTTTACCATTTGAAAGCATATCATTAGCCAAAAATTACTGACCCAAATTTGTCTTCTATAAGACTGTGGAGTAAATGCAGATATCCACATGCATACGGCTGCATTCATTGTCTTATATGAGGCATATATAGCTGTATAATTGTGGCTTCACACATAGCATTTTCCTGTTGATTTCCTACACTGTTTTTAAAATCTCTGCAGCCACAGACATTAGCGAATATTCGGTAATTACCAGTACTATAAGTAATGCGCTCTATATGGTTGCTTTATATGCTTTCACTGCGCTTTTTTAATTAGTGGCATTTTTTCATACCGGAGCAAGCTACATGTGTATTTTATTTTTCAGGCATTTTTCTATAAGTTTCTTTATCATAAAATTCAGATAAAAACACTTTTAAAAAATGTCTGAAAAACCCCCACCCAGAAACTATGTTTGAGGAATAGCTAATAGGATATTTGTTCAACTATTTGTGTTCATCTCTACTCCTGAGTCCTATGAACAGTAATTCAGGAAAGTTTTTTTCTTGTAAGCTTAACGCACCACTCCAGCATTATTTTTATTGCAGCGCTAGAGTGGTGTCACTGATTTTAATTATCTGCCCCTAGTCTTACACTTATCAGCCACCGTCTTTACCTGTTCCCAGCGCTGCACCTGTCTGTCTCCAGCAGTTTGTGACCTGTCGGTTTGCTCCAGTGTTTGCAGGGCGATCTGGTAGTCACAACTCAAAGTAAGTCTACGGTAGACAGAATAAGACCAGAACAAGGATCTCATAGACTTACACTGAGCACGTGTGACTGTTACCTCTGACTTCTGCAGGACTGGAGCTATAGCAGAGCGGGACCGGAGGGGTACACGGAAGCAGTGGCGTAACAACCGTGGAAGCAGCGGTTGCCACTGTCACGGGATCAGGCAGGTCAGGGTCCCACCGATGCTAGCAGAAACAGAAATTTCAACTGGATGTGTGTCCTCTGATGCACATCCAGCTGACGTGTATTGTATCACACAGACCAATCAGACCTGTGCGTGGCAACAATCAGAGGCCAGTAGCTGATGCCAGCATGGAAATGCCTGGGGGTGCATGGCAGTGACGTCATGCGCTGCCATCACACACTGAAGTCAGCTGCTTCTGCAGAGGAAGGCGGGAGAGCGAAGGGAAGATGAATATTTTTTTTTTTTTAAATCAATAACCTTACTACTACATGGATGACTATGGGCTGTGCATTATACTATATGGATGACAATAGGATGTGCATTATACTCTATGGATGACTATGGGCTGTACATTTATTTTATGGAGGATATGGGCTGTGCATTATACTTTATGGAGAACTATGAGCTGTGTGTTATACTATATGGAGGACTATGGGAAGTGCATTATACTTCTGCTATAGGATCCCATGACTTCTATGTGTGCCACTGGTGAGTATAATAGTTTGTTTTTTCTAAACATTAAAGAACAGTGTCAGGGGACATATACCAGGATAGGGAATATATAATATAGAATGAGGCCCAAGAAAAGGGACATATACCAGGATGGGTTCAGGATGAGGGACATATATACCAGAATATATATATATATATATATATATATATATATATATACATATAATTTATTCAGGATGTAGAGGGGAACTGGTCCAAATCTTGCACCGGGGTCCATCAGTTACGCCACTGCACGGAAGAGTTGAAGGCAGTTGCTGGTAAGTATATGGCTTCGGTCAGGAAACTTAGTTTAGTAGCACCACTTCAGCACTGAAATAAAAAAAATGCTGGCGTGGTGCTTAAATATTTCCCGCTTTTAAATTTGGGGGCAGGAAATAGCTGCCACTCTCAAGTAAATAATGTCCAAACTATTAACCTATAAACAAAAAACACACGGGTATTAAACTTGTGTCAAAATCTACTTTTAATATTTGATGAATATTAACTGTGAAAGTCACACATGTAACATTGATCTTGAACATTAAACTACAGTAATATGTCATGGTTTGTACATTACTTTTTAAAAGTATTAAATTCAACTACATAACTTTTTTATTATTTTCAATTCAAATTTTAAGAGACTAAAAGTATTACTGTAAAATCATCTGATTGATATCAAATAGTGGAATGCAAAGTTCACATAGCATAACATGGGATATTACCTGCATTGTAATGAGTCGATATTACAAAATGTAATTTGCTTATTGAGTAGGTCAACTAACGTCATGTTCCATTACCTTGACTTAATAGCCATTAGTGGACCCAGTCTAGTGTTTGTAATGACTTGTGGATAGATTTAATGTACTGTAAGATAAAGCACGCCACTTTGCACTTTCATACTTTTTCATTTATTAAATGAAGACTAAAGATTCAATATCAGTCCTGTAATAAGCATTAACCTTTATAATCATTCTTGAAAATGTTAATAGAAAAAATATTAGAGTGTATTATAATAAAACACAATAAAATGTAATATCCAATAATGCAAACTATAAGTAGTTATCAGTGATAAAATATTAATCTGTCAATTACCAGCGTCCATTTACTTTGGACTCAATGTAAATTATCCATGAGCTCACTGATATTTTGTAGCAGCTGTGACATGGAGAAAAGTGGTCACCTTGTACCCTATGATAATCTTAACTCCTGCAAAAAATAAAATTTTCTTTACAAAGCCTGGGATGGATTTTTAAGGTGTCTAATATGATTTTTTTTAAGTTACTAACTTTTTGCTGTTGTTATTGTATTATTGTTCTCCATAGATATGGTTACTTATGATGGGAACATGAGGATGGTGGAAGCATGAATTATGATTAGTATGTATAATAGATTGTCACTGCATGTGCATTACTGTATGCAATCTTTGTATCACTGTATACGATCTAACCACAGCAAAGCTCAAGTGAGGAGGCAGTGGAGCAGGTTTACTATTGTGAGTGCATTTTGTCACTCTTTGATGCAAATTCTTCAATCCATATTTAAACCTACAGTATTTCTATTTATTTAAAACACATTTTGCTGCTCATTCAAAAAGGGTGTGGATCAAGTAAAGGTGTAGTTGAGTCATGGCTTGAGATGTGCCAATGTGATTCAAAAGTTTAAAGTGAAACTTTTGTCTTAAAATTATCCAACTATGAGGTGGGGTAAAGCTAGACAGAAGCAACTAAAAGATGCGCAATATTTTTAATTTAGCATAATCCGCTGTAATAAATTTGTCAAATTTTTCGACTGTATTGCCTAAGTTTATGCTGTGTTAGTAAATCTGCACTATTATCTCTCCTGGCAGTTGCCCTTTACTATGGAAAACCAGCTTGGTCAGCTCCAGTAACGGGGCCCTGAACTATCCAAATTCTACTTTTCACCAAAAAGGTCCTAAATTTCACCAGAAGTTACCCTTAAACCAATGACATAAATAAACTGTGATTATGATAGGAATATTTTGTAGAAATAGAACAAATGGGAGGTATGTGTGAGTCTAGATAAGCTAATGGATGGAGCCGATAGCTTCAGTTGTGCATGGAAGCTGTAATTTAGCCTACATCAGTCCTTTTTCCATGTGCTGTTTGAGCACTTCCTACTGAGCTTTAATGTTAACCTCATTCTGAATCCTGTTCCTTTTAAATCATATTTATGTATGCCCTATGCAGAATATAAACAGCAAATCAAACCAGGCATATTTGAGAAGCCAAAAAAGCAATGTTTTATCAGAGAATATCTTGCTTGACATTTACAGCTCACAGGGACCTTTATCACTTTTATTGCATTTCAAATAAATGTAGCTATGATCTTGTGCTTTTGTAGTTTCCTTATTGGAAGGCCAACCTCGCTTCACATGAAAGCTCTGTGATATTAAGTTTAGATAAAAAGCATGCATATGTTATATTAGCGCACTATTTTTCAGACAGATAATCAACATGTTGCTGGAAATAATTTCCTCTTTCCCTCATACTTAATGAAGTGACGAATATTCTTTATACAGATTTCTAATCCATTGACAGCTACAGTTTGGGAAGAACTGTACTAGATAATTGTCTACATGTAATTTGGTGAACAGAACAAAACATGAACAGAAAAGTAGGAAAGTCTTGGACTGACTGTACACAAAATGGCATTTTCATGATAAGCATAGTAACTTAGACAACGTGAAAATAAGTCAGTTTACAATAGATTTTTTATCTCCTATGAGAGCTTTTATCTTACATAATGTACAGCTTGTTGTCAAGGAAATTGACCATCAGAGCCTGAATAACGATGCAGAGTAGCTACATTCCACTGAGAAGTTATTTCATGAGATCCCAGACACTTCTCTCCAGTCCATTGATTTATATACAGCTCGTGACCTGTTATGAGTTCTGCAAAATCACAATTCAACAGCCCTCATCATGGTAAGTGTCCTGAGTTGTTGTTAATCACTGCAGTCACTTTCTCAAGCCATGTGATTGCTAAAAAGACCCCTTATTGCTATATGCAAATATAGTGATAACATTGTACACTGTAATACTGGTAATGTCATGAAAGAGTGGGGTCAAGAAGGAGTGCCAGCCCTCAACAACAAAGAAATGTGAGGTGTGAATAACCCTTTAAATGGTAAGCACAATGTAATTCACACAGAATTATGACTTAATCCTGTACAGAGTGTGGAATAAGAAAAACCTACAATTCCAAACATGGTAGATATGGAGTCAATCACCAAATTCAACACCTCAGTTCAGATGGCATAGATGTCACCCATTTAGGACATTTTCAAATTAATTATGTCAATTTCTTTGTGCTTTTTATAGAATTCTTTACCCTATGTTCTACTTTACACTCATGGAAAATGTGCCACAATTAGTTTGGTGACAGATACAAATTTTAAGATCATTTTAAATATTTTAGCCAGTATTTGCTTTATGTTTTTTTTTTTTAAATAAATTGATCCCTATAATATGCAGAAAATAGAATATATTGTGTTACTTTCCATAATGCTAGCCAACTGATAGCTCTTAGCTGTTCTAAAACCACAAGTTTCAGCCTGACGTCAAGATGCAGTACCCCCACTCTGTCAAGGTTACTGCTTATCACCATGGTAATCTGTTTCATAGCTGATCATATAATTTAAAGAACCGTGTCAACTAGCCAAATAAGTCAAGGTTACAAGGGTTGGATATAGAGCTAAACACCAGCTGTTTACAATGGTATAGAAATTATTTTATGAAATTGTTCTGCATTACTCAATATTGACAAATGCACAGGGTCTCTAAACATTGGCCCTGAAACTCCTACACAAGACTGTATCTAATAATATACATTTGGTGGCCAGCTGGGCTAGTGGCGGATGAAGTTATTATTATCTATATGCAGTATAAAGGTATTGTTCTCTTTATCATACACAATTGACAATAAATTTAGTAAAAGGTATATAGAAAGCTTGACATGTGCTTTCCAGTTCTGTACTGACTACAGTACAATCAGTACTGGGCTAATTTAACAAAATCTTCATATCTTATATTAGTTTAATGAAAATAAAATGCAGAATTCTCAAGTTTGGAAATGATCACTTATCCATGGGAAAGAGGATAACTTCTTGATCCCTGGAGATCGGATTACTACACTCAGCTGGTCTTCAGCATTTCCATAAGAATTAATGGAGAGGCAATATGCATGTTTGACCACTGCTCCATTCACAAGAGCCCCTGTTCTCGAAATGGGTGGAGGTCCCAGGGGTCGGACCCTCAGCGAAGTTATTCCCTATCCAATGGATAAGGTATGAATTTGAAAATTGAAAATACTCCTTTCATGCTTTCTTTCTCTATAACTTCTTTATATGGTTTAATTTTGCAGCTATTTTACAAATGAATCAACCATTAATGAGATCCACCAGGTTAAAACATCTTTATGAAGTTTCTTGATTAACTAAAATTATTTTGTGTTGTGCTTAGCAAAGTCACACATTTTTATTAAACACAAAGCTGTAACTTTTGAACCGTGCTTTTTTTTTTTAAATGAATAAGGCTTAGTGGAAGGGGGACAACCTTGAACTAACAAATTCTACTTGCACAAAAGTGGCATAAATTCAAGATTTAAATCCCCAGAATTAAGAAATTGGCTAATTTCTCATGAATACCTAGACGTCTTTAGATGCCTAAACACCTCTTCATTAGAATACTCTTTTTATTCTGATGTCCATAAAACTTTTTCAAGAATCGATCTGTTCATTACTGATTCTATGTCAATTTCGAGTTTAAAAAAAATGGATATTCTTCCTAGGTCCTTTTCGGACCATTCACCGATTGTTTGCGAAATTGTATTGGGAAGTCCAAGGGGTTCAGACTCAATGTGGAAATGTAACTCTTTGCTCCTTAATGACCCGATGGTCAGGGAGGAAATCAAAACAGCAATTACCAATTATTTCCACGAAAATGACATAGATGACATGTGTCCCTTTACGGTTTGGAATGCTCATAAAGCTGTAATCAGAGGAGTTTTGACCTACTTAGCTTCTAAAAAAAAGAAACAAAGAAAAGAGGTAATATCTAAAATCCAATTAGAACTCAAAACGAAAGAGGATATACAAAAAAATTTAACTACTCCCTCAGCAAAGATTCATTCGGATATTCTTAAATTGAGATCCGATTTACGCTCAGCTTTATTTTATGAGTATGAGAGATTTGCAAAATTTATGAAGGGTAATTATTACACTTCATTCAACAAACCATCAAGATTAATGCTCAAAGGTTTAAAAGTGCACGGGTTAAGAGCAGAATAAATAATATTAAGCATAATAAAACTCTAATAGAACATCCTAAACAAATCGTAGATGCCTTTGCCCAATATTACTCTTCCTTATATAATATTAAATTAGACAAGGATATACAAATACCTGATAGGAATAGCATAGATTCCTTTTTATCATGTATTAAGCTACCTAAAATATCAGATAAACAACTTTCGGATCTAGCTTCACCCTTTTCAGAATTGGAAGTATTAGAAGTAATTAAAACCTTCAAAACAAAAAAATCTCCTGGACCTGATGGATACATTAATGAGTATTACACAACATTTGCATCTATATTAGCCCCATATTTAACTAAACTTTTTAATAAAGCGTCGTTAACTGGAAAATTCCCTTCAGAGATGTTACAAGCAACTATAATAATCATCCCTAAACCTAAAGGCGATTTGGAACTAATTAAAATTTATAGACCTATCTCTTTAATAAACACAGACATTAAAATTTACTCAAAAATATTAGCATTAAGACTAAGGGGTATTTTACCAACAATTATCCATTTAGGACCAATTAGGTTTTGTCGAGGGCAGACAAACAAGTGATGGAACTAGGAAAATCCTAGATATTATATATGCAATCAAAAAAAGGAAAGTTCCCTCACTACTTATAGCCTTAGATGCAGAAAAGGCTTTCGATAGGGTCAATTGGCAATTTTTAGAAGCCACGTTGTATAAATTTGGGTTAAATAATGAAGCTGTAAAAACAATAATGGCATTATATTCCTCCCCTTCTGCAAAAATTTATGCAAACAACCATCTTTCCGAAAAAGTTGATATTTCTAACGGAACAAGGCAAGGATGTCCGTTATCACCCTTGCTCTTTGCAATGACAATGGAGCCTCTAGCCGAAATAATTAGAACTAATAAGATAGTTAGGGGAATACAAATTGGAAACACTCAATACAAAATCAGTCTCTTTGCAGACGATATTATGCTTACCCTCTCCAATCCACTTCAATCTATTAAAGAAATCCTTTCAATTTTTGAGAATTTTGCAAAAATTTCCCAGTACAAAATTAATGAAACAAAATCTAAAATATTAGATTTTTTTATAAGTTCTAAGATTAAATCAGATATCAAGGAATTAACCAATTTTTATTGGGAGAGTGAAGCAATTCCTTATTTGGGCATTGATATATCTAGGGATCTTAAAAAAACTATTACTCTTAATATGCAGGCAATTACTAAAAAAATTCAAAACGAATTGAATAGTTGCTCAAAATTCGAAGTTTCATGGACTGGCAGAATAATTTTATTTAAAATGTTCTCGCTTCCGAAAATCCTTTATATTCTTAGGGCTATACCTTTAAATATTCCTTTAAAGTTCCTTCGAAAATTACAATCAATAATCAATAACTTTATATGGAATAAAAAAAAGGCCAGGATAGCCTTTACAATTCTTACTAAGAGTAAGTTGGAAGGAGGATTAGCCATTCCAAATTTAATTAATTATTACTACACGAATCTTATCAAGCAATCTTCAATATGGTTTAAAGAGGATTTGGGACCAGCATGGTTGGATATTGAAAAGCATTACAATAAGAAATCCTCCTTATCGAAACTATTACTGGATTTTCTTACTTGCTCTAAACCTATTGAAAACTCTTTTCCAACGATTTCAGCAGCGTTATTAGCATGGAAGTATTTGGCCATGCCCCAAACCCAGAGTAAAAGGAGTATGAGGTATGAGCAGATCAAGAACGTTTCTTTAAAATTGTTTGGACTGGTACTGAACAGAGAAATTCCAGAATTTTGGAAAAATTATAAAATCATTAATGTATGCGATATATTTAATGGTCAACAATTTAAAAATAACGAAGATCTTGTTTCACAAAGCAAATTTTCGTCTCAAGATATTAAAATTTATTCTCTTTTAAAAAAATGTATCTTAAAGTTTATGAGGAGGAAATCTTTAATTACAAAATCTATAAGCAATTTACTATGTTATCCACATACTAAAATATTCTGGACTTCTAAAAATATATATGGAATGTTGAATTCAGATAATGTTTTTCATAAAACTATTTTTATGCGCAATTGGGAAACTGATCTGAATATCAATATTTCTCAAGATCAATGGGAGCAAGCCTTTAAGATGACATATTCCTCCAATATATGTGCATCACTTCATGAGTCCTTTTACAAAGTATTATCTAGATGGTATTTTACTCCCACAAAACTTGCTAGAATTTTCCCAGGTAAATCTCCAGATTGTTGGAGGAACTGTGTTTCATTAGGTAACCTCCTCCATATTTTTTGGGATTGTCCTAAAATCAGTCCATTATGGTCTGAAATTTCTGAAATAATCAACAAAATCTCCAGCCAAAAGATCAAACTAACACCCCAAATGGCTCTACTTTCTATTGACTTAGAACCTATACATCCATCTCACAGACCTACTATCATTCATTTATTTTTACTTACAAAAAATGCTATAGCTGCACTTTGGAAGGAAGAATATGTTCCTAATATTAAAACTATCTTAGACAGAATGAAGCTACATAACTCTTTCGAAGAGAGTCACGCTTTAGCAAATAATTACCTTACTTCATACACAAAGAGATGGAAATCCTGGATTGATTTTGAGTCTATTTATAAGCTCTAACTTTGCTTTTATTTTGATTTACATTGCTATTTTATCCTCCTAAGAAATTATATATACCTTCCACCGCTTAAGATTTGTAGTATAATACGGCTAGTTATGTTAGTTAACTTTTTAGGTGAACTTATGTTTAACCTTCTAATTTCTCAACTGTTATATGTTTATGTTTTTAAAATGTTAATAAAGTTATTTGAAAAAGAAAAAAAAAAGTGGCATAAATTGTATCAGAAATCTACTTAAACTCACAGCTGAAGTAGATTTCTGATTCAGGCACATAGCAATATAAAAAAAAATGTGGCCAATTCATTAAAGGGGTTGTTTGAAACCTAAAAGTGAATTTAATATTAATGTCTAATTATTTAATCTAAAAAACTAAGAACTCTTCTAATGTACTGCAATTAAAAAATCCCTACCGTTTCCTCTTTACTCTAACTTTCTGTCAGTGATTTTTTTCTTACTTTCAATGATGACCGTTTGAGTCACACAGCATGGACTGGGGACCCTCAAACTGGATGTCTTCAGGGTACTGGTGCTACAGTCACTGCTATAGCTGCTGGCACCACCCTTGAATTGACCACTGTTGTTGGAAATGGTAGTCAAGATGAATTAGCTTCAAAGTGTTTGCTTCTTAATGAAACTCTCAAAATACATGATCCTCAAAGAGATGAGCAAATTTGTTTGAGTGGAATTCAATACTTGAATTTTACAAAAAATTTGAATTCTTCAGAATATGGATTATTTGCGATTCACTCAGCACAAATTCAGCTAAATGGCAGCCATCAGTGGCCATAGAGGGCTATCAAAGGGTTAAAAATAATAATAAATAAATATATAATTCTTAAGAATGATAATAACACTCACCTTAAGGCTCACCTTTTCTTCCACTTCCATGGCCTGCGGTTTGGTCCTCCCTGCCTCTTCTTTCAGCCTCCCCCTTTCACGCACATCCTATGTGGCTTGCTTGACCAGTATGGATTAGGCCTCTGACATCACTGCATGCTGTTTAATTGTGACTACTTGGTGCTAGAAGCCCCAGTATGGCATTAACCAGGTTGAAAAGGACATGTGTGACAAGGGAAATAAAAAAGAAGAGAAGCAAAGGACCAGACGGTGGGCGGGCTCACATGCTGATGGGACAGGTGAATGGTGAGCTCAGTATTATTATTATTTCTTTTTATTTCCTTTGTTTATTATGCTCTTGGGTCTGTAGATATCCTAGAGCTTACTAAGCAACATTCAATTCACCTAAATTAACTTTAATGCAAAAGTATTTTCCCTGTTAAATTCACATGATTTGCCAAACTCAAATTTTGGCAGACTGGATAATCTGTAGAAAAAATTAGTAAAACTTAGTTATAAGATGATCATCAGCAATACAGGAAGTTTTAAATCTATTAATCTATTACAATTTATCTTTGAATTGTAGTAGCAAGTTTATAATGCTTAAGAAATGTCAATAGATTTGATTGGTGGTGCTTTGGGTGCCAAGACTCTGAAGCTTGAGTAGAAGTGTTCAGCAGAGTTCTGCTTTCCTCGGGATTGAGGATTGACTCATTGAGTCTGACTTCAGTCTCATAGGAAAGCAGCATTCAGCTAAGTTTTTCTGTACTTTTCTTTTAGTGATAGGGGGGACTCAGCACCTGGACCCCCTCTGTTGAAAACAGCTAGCATGTCTCTATGGCATGTCAAACGTGTTCTAAAAACTCAGTTACACTTGAAAGCATTCCCAATTAATGAAGATTTTTTCCTTAGCCATCCTTTTGCTGAATAAAATGTTAGCTGGTAGTGCACTAGCGTGATTAATCATTGCCTGGAGACGGGTTGTCAATGGCAATTAATTAAAGTGATAATGGAGGCACATTCTTTAAGAATGCCCTATACTAAAGACTTGCTTACATAAATTGTCAATTGGAACATCTTTATTTTGTTACTGTACTAGGTCTGCTCGCGAAAATGTGTATTTGAGTGAACTACACCAGTTATCTCATACATATTAATCTTAATATTAACAATATTTCTCCTTATATCACATTATGAAAAATAGGTCTTACATTTATAAAATATTTCCTCTAAAAACACCAATTTATTGTTAAAGAAGCACTCCAACATTTTTTAAATTTCTTCCTGCCTAATTTATTTTATCCTGCCTTATTTACACACATATATTTTTCCCCATTGATTATAGGAAGTTGAGTCATATGATCTTAGTTCGACAACTATTCCAGTAGATGCACTAATGTGTAGACAATATGTCAGTCTCTTATCACCCATGCGCTATGCACTCTGCCCCTCATAATTAATTAGAATGCAAAGCTTTTGTGGCACACAGCATTTTCCTTTAATTTGGTGGAATTTTCAATGATATTTTTCATAAAATGTTTTTTTAAATGCCACAACCAGATGTTACTTTAATCCCTTAACCGCCAAGGGTGGTTTACACATAAATGACCGGGCCAATTTTTACAATTCTGACCACTGTCCCTTTATGAGGTAATAACTCTGGAACGCTTCAACGGATCTTGGCGATTCTGAGAATGTTTTCTCATGACATATTGAACTTCATGATAGGGGTAAAAATTCTTTGATATAACTTGCGTTTATTTCTGAAAAAAATGGAAATATGGCAAAAATGTTAAAAATTTTACAATTTTCAAACTTTAAATTTTTATGCCCTTAAAACAGAGAAATATGTCACACACAATAGTTACTAAATAACATTTCCCACATGTCTACTTTACATCAGCATACTTTTGGAAATAAACTTTTTTTGTTAGGAAATTATAAGGGTTAAAATTTGACCAGCGATTTCTCATTTTTACAATACCATTTTTTTAGGGACCACATCATATTTCAAGTCACTTTCACTTTGAGGGGTCTATATGATAGAAAATACCCAAAAGTGACACCATTCTAAAAACTGCACCCCTCAAGGTGCTCAAAACCACATTCAATAAGTTTATTAACCCTTAACCCTGCTGTTCTGTTCGCATTTACTATACACTTGTAGTGTTCAGGGTCACTATGACCCGGCTTATTAAACCTTGATTTTAGACACTCTAACTCAATTTTTTTTATACTTTTTGCTTACTAGACTGTTTGTGAACATGTTTGGTAGTAAAAAAAAAAAGAAAAATGAAATAGAAATCTTTATTTTTTTTTTTTTATTCAGAAAAAACAGCAATGAGCAAAACGAAAATAGAAAACTACACATATTTTGTAAAAAGAAAAAAAAGATCATATTTGGTTTTCTATCTTCCCGTGTACTTACTTCATTATCATGGTGGTTAGTACTCATTAGTATGACTTTTTTTTTTTTTTTTTTATTATTATTATTATTATTATTTATTATTATTATTTTTTATTTATTATTTTTTATTTTTTTTGCACACCTAGTGATCTCTCCGGATGCACTCTACATTTTAGAATAGACTGTGCACCAAAAATAATCAATATAAAGCCATTTTTATGGTGCGCAGATCTCAATGCATACCCCCGGTAGAGCGCGTGTATGACCCCATTGAAATAATTTAGGAAATAAATCAATTGATATACAATAGTAGATGCAATAAATAGACCCAACTGAGGTTAGAACTCCTTTATTTCACTCACTGAAAATATGGCCTCACAGCTGTAAAAAACGATGTCGGGTCACTATGACCCGAACACAACAAGTGTCACAACAAGTGTAACTTTTTGCGTGTAGCAAAAAGTAAACGAAAAAAAAAAAAAATACTCATAGGTAGGTCCCCCAAATGAGGAAAAGTCAAGGAGTCTCAAGTTTTAGAGACTTACAGAAAAAAATCTACAGGGCCGCAAAAAGTCTGTTTGGGTCACTATGACCCGAACAGAACAGCAGGGTTAAGGTGCTTCACAGGAATTTTTGGAATGTTTAAAAAAAAATGAACAAATTTTTTTGCACAAAATATTTACTTCAGATTAAATTTTTTTATTTTATCAAAGGTAACAGGAGAAATTGGACTGCAAAAGTTGTTGTCCAATTTGTCCTGAGTACGCAGATACCTCATGTGGGGGGGAACCACTGTTTGGGCGCACAGCAGAGCTCAGAAGGGAAGGAGCGACATTCGACTTTTCAATGCAAAATTGGCTGGAATTGAGATCGGACACCATTTTGCGTTTGGAGAGCCCCTGATGTGCCTAAACAGTGGAAACCCCCACAAGTGACGCCATTTTGGAAATTAGACCCCTTAAAGGAACTTATCTAGATGTAAGGTGAGCACTTTGAACCCCAAGTGCTTCACAGAAATTTATAACGTAGAGCCGTAAAAATAAAAAATTATAATTTTTCCTCAAAAATAATCTTCTCGCCCCCAATTTTTTATTTTCCCAAGGGAAACAGGAGAAATTAGACAACAAACATTGTTGTGCAATTTGTCCTGAGTACGCTGCTACCCTGTATGTGGGGGTAAACCACTATTTGTGTGCATGGCAGAGCTCAGAAGGGAAGGAGCACCGTTTGACTTTTTCAATGCAGAATTGGCTGGACGCCATGTCGCGTTCGGAGAGCCCCTGATGTGCCTAAACAGTGGAAACCCCCCACAAATGACACCATTTTGGACACTAGTCCCCTCAAGGAACTTATATAGATGTGTTGTGAGCACTTTGAGCCCCCAAGGGTTTCACAGAAGTTTATAACTTAGAGCCATAAAATTCAAAAATCATATTTTTTTCATAAAAAAGATCTTTTCACCCCTAATTTTTATATTCAAAAGGATAATAAGACCCAAAAGTTGTTGTGCAATTTATCCTGAGTATGCTGATACCCCATATGTGAGAGAAAACTACTGTATGGGCACACGTCAGGGCTCGGAAGAGAAGTAGTGATGTTTTGGAATGCAGACTTTGATGGAATGGTCTGTGGGCGTCATGTCGCATTTGGAGAGTCCCTGTTGTGCCTAAACAGTGGAAATCCCCCACAAGTGACTCCATTTTGGAAACTAGACCCCCCAAGGAACTTATCTAGATGTGTGGTGAGCACTTTGAACCCCCAAGGGCTTCACAGAAGTTTATAACGTAGAGCCATAAATTCAAAAATCATATTTTTTCCACAAAAATGATCTTTTCACCCCTAATTTTTATTTTCCCAAGGGTAACAGGAGAAATTGGACCCCAAACGTTGTTGTCCAATTTGTTCTAAGTATGCTGATACCCCATATGTATGAGAAAACAACTGTATGGCCACACGGGGCTCGATAGGGAAGTAGTGACGTTTTGGAATGCAGACTTTGATGGAATGGTCTGTGGGCATCATGTCATGTTTGGAGAGCCCCTGATGTGCCTAAACAGTGAAAAAAACCCACAAGTGACCCCATTTTGGAAACTAGACCCCACAGGATCTTATCTAGATGTGTGGTGAGCACTTTGAACCCCCAAGTGCTTCACTAAAATTTATAACGCCTGGGCGTGAAAATAAAAAAAAATCATATTTTTCCACAAGCATGATCTTCTAGACCCCAATTTTTTATTTTCCCATAAGTAACATTAGATATTGGACCCCAAAAGTTGTTGTCCAATTTGTCCTGAGTACACTGATACCCCATATGTGGGAGAAAACTACTGTATGGGCACACGTTGGTGCTCGGAAGGGAAGTAGTGACATTTTGGAATGCAGACTTTGATGGAATGGTCAGCAGGCGTCATGTCGCATTTGGAGAGCCCCTGATGTGCCTAAACAGTGGAAACTCCCCAATTCTAACTCCAACCCTAACCCCAACACACCCCTAGCACTAATTCCAACCCTAACCATAACCCTAACCACAAACTTAACCCTAACACACCCCTAACCCTAATCCCAACCCTAACCCTAATCCTAACCCTAACCCTAATGGGAAAATGGAAATAAATACATTTTTTTAATTTTATTATTTTTCCCTAACTAAGTGGGTGATAAAGGGGGTTTTATTGCAAAAAATAGTTTATGCATCACCACATTTTGAGAGCTATAATTTTTCCATATTTTGACTCACAGAGTCATGTGAGGTCTTAATTTTTGCAGGACAAGCTGACATTTTTATTGGAACCATTTTTGGGCACATGACATTTTATCGCTTTTTATTATGATTTTTGGGAGGCAGAATAAACAAAAACTAGCAATTCATGAATTTCTTTTGGGGGGGCGTTTATACCGTTCCGCATGTGGTAAAATTGATAAAGTGGTTTTATTCTTTGGGTTAGTACGATGACAGTGATACCTCATTTGTATCTATTTTTAGGTTTTGGTGCTTTTATACAATAAAAATTATTTTATATAAGAAATAATTATTTTGGCATCGCTTTATTCTGCGAGCTATAACTTTTTTATTTTTTCACTGATGATGCTGTATGGCATCTCGCTTTTTGCTGGACAAGATATTTTGAGCAGTACCAAGTTTATTTATATCCGTCTTTTTGATCGCTTGTTATTCCACTTTTTGTTCGGCGGTATGATGATAAAGCATTGTTTTTTTCCTTTGGTTCACTACAGGGGTTAATAGTGGGACAGTTTTATAGGGCGAGTCGTTATGGACGCGGCAATACTAAATATGTGTACTTTTATTGTTTTTTATTTACATAATGATAATGTGTTTATTGGGGAAATATATATTTTTTTAATTTAGGGATTTTTTTAAAAATATTTTTACACATGTTATTTATTTTTACATTTTTACTATTTCCCAGGGTGGGACATCACTATATACTGTCAGATCGCTGATCTGACAGTTTGCAGAGCACTCTATCAGATCAGTGATCTGACAGGCAGTGCAGGAGGCTTGCCGGTGCCTGCTCTCAGCAGGCACTGACAAGCCACCTGCCTGCAGGACATGGAAGGACCCCGTTGCCATCTTGGATCCGGGGTTCTGCAGGGAAGAGGCCCTCGGAACAATGCGATGTGATCGCGTTGCTCTGAGGGTCTAAGGGAAGCAAGCAAGGAGCCCCCTCCCTGCGCGATGCTTCCCTATGCCACAGGAATGCTGCAATCATGTTTGAGCGCAGTGTGCCGGGTGTTAAAGTGCCAGGCCTGGCACTTAGTGCTGGGTGTCAGCTGTGAGAATCAACTGACACCCGGGCGTGATCAGCCGCACTCCCCCCGTGAGCACGGCTGATCGCATATGACGTACTATTCCGTTCTTGGCAATTAAGTCCCAGGTCACATGGACGGAATAGTACATCAAATGGAAGAAAGGGGTTAAAGTCTAAGGTTATGTCAAAATCTACTCATACAGTATTTTACTAAAAAATACAAAAAGTTTGATTCTAGCTTATTAAAGTTGTATCCTTTACCCATATGTTTGATCTGTTTCAACTTTTCAAGAAAAAAGAATATCAAGTAAACATAACAAATGAAATGGCTTGGTACTAATCCTTAGTATTATTGAGGATAAACCATATGATTGCAGATTGCTCTTAAACAATATATCACATATAAATTCTCTAAAAGACTTTCGAAAGGGTTACTCATCCATGAATTTTTGGAAATCTCCTTTTCTTTGTTTCTTTTTATAACCATTTTATTTTTTTCACTGTGTGTTTTTCATTCACTTTATACTTATTGAACAAGAAGTGCAATTAACCATCCTTTCATGACACTTAAATTATGCTTTATCTTAGAATTTTAACAATTGTTTGACTCTATGCTGCAATTTGGTTTTGTGAACACATCGTCTTGTCTTTCAGAAGGAAAGTGCAGGTGTTTTAATCTTGATTGGGTTCCGAACAATGTATCTATCTATGCGTTTTAGTAATATATAGAAAAATACTTGTAAAAGAAAAACAAAAAAGAAGAAATAATATAGAGACAATGTAAAGCATAGAGTGTTGAAAATGTAATCCATATATTAACATTTTTTGAATTGAAGTACTTGTCCATTGCTCCAAGACGTTAAAGAGGTTTTACAGTATTATCAAGATGTGTAGTTGCAGCATAACCAAATTTACTGCCAAATAAATGGGCTTCAATACCATCTCTGGTCAAAAAAGCTATATTTTGCTTACACTCTTTCAACTTAGCTAGAATATAATGTGAACACTGCAGCTGATCAGCGGATGCAGATTAGTTGTAGCGCTTATTTGACGTCCCTGATGGATGTTGATCCTAACAGATCTGACTATGCAGACTATGGAAGAGCCTGTTCAAGAAGCGAGAATCAATTTTTTGGCTATTTTTCTTATCCTCAGAGCCCATTAATAAGGATTTTTCTAGTAGTATCCAAACTTTTTTTTATCATATATGCATTCCCCCACAATAGAAATAAAACTAAAAGCTAAATTTTAGTTATTTGTAGCCAAAAGTGGAACCATTGAAAAATACAGCTTGCTTGGTTCCAAAAATCCTTCATACAGCTCCATCAATAGAAAATAAAATTGTTATGCCTGTTTGAATGGGATGATGGAAAAAGAAAGAATTGCCAGGTCCCTAAGTCCCAAAAGTTTATGTTTAAAAAGATTTTTTGGTAAATTTTTTAAGTATATTTGGTGATATTTTTCCATGTCACTATTTACATTTTAAAAGTACGGTAATCCAGAGATCTTGCAGTCAATAGAAGTCAATGAGTCATCTTCAAGCTACAGGTTTCTATGGTATATGCGGCTGCTGTAAAGCAATGTATGTTCTCCCATTTCTTGAGCCTACTCCAGATACTATGATTTGTGATTGTGAAGAGACTGATAAGAATGATTATAATCCATGAAATGTAAAGCCCCCGTCTCACATAGCGATCTCGCTAGCGAGATCGCTGCTGAGTCACTAGTTTTGTGAAGCAACAGCGATCTCCCCAGCGATATCGCTGTGTGTGACATTCAGCGACGATCAGCCCCCCTGCCGGGTATCGTTGATCGTCGCTGAATGTCCTGGACATTTTTTTGATCGTTGGTCTCCTGCTGGCCAGCACGCATCACTGCGTGTGGCAGACAGGAGACCAGCGATCAGCTGGTAACCAAGGTACACATCGGTTTCCAGGCGCCAGGCGGCGCCTGGAAACCCGATGTGTACGTTGGATACCAGCGCGCTGCTGCAGGGGAGCTGGTAACAAAGGTACACATCAGGTTTCCAGGTGCCGCGCAGCACCTGGAAACCCTATGTGTACCTTGGTTACCAGCTCCCTGCACCAGCAGGCTGGTATCCAACGTACACTGCGGGTAACTAAGCGACGTTACCCGCAGTGTCCTGTTTGCCTGTTTGGCAGCTCAGCAGCGATCATGTAGCGACACACCAGCGATCCTGACAAGTGCATATCGTTGTCGGGATCGCTGGTGTGTCGCTATGTGTGACGGAGCCCTTAAACTAGTCCACATGTTGAAATACCCTTTATCTTGGGACTAGTGACGAATGAACAAAAGTCCTAGTCACTTCAGAAATTCCTGATAATTTTTATGTCTTACTTTGGCTTTTGGTAACTCCTATGGAAATTATATATTATATATTTTCCACATCCAACCTATTAGCTACATAGTTTTTCTCAGTTGAACTTATACGGTAAAAATATACAAACTGCAGAACGGTTATCCTTAGTTTTGTTGTTGGCGTGATACAAGATATTTCTGTTGCTGTTCCATTAGAAATGTATAAAGAAACCTAGTGATAAGTATGAGAAAACAAAATGCTTTTCAATAAATACCTTTATAGAAGCCAAATGTGTATAAGAGGAAATCTAGTTCTTGTGTCAGGAGCAATATAAGAAGATGTTCTACAACTTGCACCTGAGACTGAAGCAAAATCGAGAGTCCTTATGAAACAATGTTCTTGTTCTTCAAAAAATTGTATGACAAATTGTCTTCAGGATTAAAAATGATTGCAGTAAAAAACATATAAAGTACTGTGAGACAGTGAAGGAATATGTGGTGAATGAGGTGTATATTTCACCTAAGTACCTTGCTGACTGGTATGAGCGAAATGTGTGGCTTTGTAAACCTGGTGGTAAAGAAAGGTCACTACACCTGCCATTCAGTACACGCTTGCAGCTCAGACCTGAATCCACTCAGGTGTTGATTAGGAAGCCAGAAGTAGGTGCTTGTGAGCACAGTCAGAGAGCTCATTCAGTCTGGACAAGGGGTCCAGACACAGAAGGTGTCTCCAAGAGTGTGGGAGCTGTCTTTAGCCCGGACACAGGGAGGTGTCCTGGCACAAGGAAGCAGTCTCTAAGAGTGTGAGCTGTCTCAGTCTGGGTGCAGGAAGTACCCCGGACACAGGAGTAGTCGCAGTGAGAATCCGTGCGAATAGCGACTGAATAGGAGGTGACCTCTCTCAAGTCTGGACATTGGAGTTGCCTTCGGACATAAAGAGGAGTGTCTGTGAAACTCCATACTGGTAACATATGTGATATGTGTTGTTTTGGGCACAGACTGGTAGAGTCTGGGTCCCGGATAGAGAGGGCCATCTATCTAAGTGTAATTTAGTGGCTAGACAAGCCCAGGTTTTCTGTTTATGATTTGTTTTTATCTGTGTGCTGTGGACTTTAATAAAACTGGTTGCGGCCAGTTTTCACCAAACTGCTGTCTGAATGAACTGTTTCCGTGCCATTCTGTCTACCCAGACAGCGATCCTAGAGCTAAATACCCCTGAAAAGCTTACAATTGGCGGAGAATGCTGGGGCAGCGCAGGGCCTGGTACAGTTAGTGCTGGAGTGTGCATGCAGCACAGTGGCGAGAGACAGCATTAAAGGTGAAGTCTATTGAAATAGCAACAGAAAAAAAAAAAAAGTGTGTCAGCAGAAACGTCTGTTTGGAGCAGTCTTGGAGAGACAGTGGCCCTGATAGGGTCTGCAGAGAGAAAATGTATGCACAGCAAAGCTGAACTTGTTGTGAAAATGACTGTGGAATGTGCAGCAGCAAAAGAAAAGTTTGTGGAGCAGTCTTAAAGAGACAGTAGCCCTAATAGACTTTGCAAAAGAAAAAAAAAAAAAAAGTGGTTGCACAGCAAGGCTGAATTTTCTGTGGAAAAAAAGCTGTGTAGTGTGTATGTCTTGAGTGAAGACTGCCGTTGTTAAGACAGAGAAGTCTGACAGCATGGATGACAGCATGGAGGCGCTGTTTGAACAAATGGCACAAGTTAATGTGCAACATAAAACTGCCGTGGTTGAGACAGATAAGTCCGGCAGTATGGAGGAACTCGTTGAGTACCTGGTGCAGGCCCAGCGAAGCATGGAGCAGCAGCGCCTGCAGCACCAGCAGCACATGCAGCAGGCCCAGCAGCAATTCCTGCAGCAGCAGCAGGAGAATAACCGGTTATTTATTGAGCAGATGACAGCACCAAAAAAGGATTTCGGTGCCGCGTCCCGAAGTAATGTTGTGAAGGCACCGGCGTTGTCCGCTATAAAGAAGGCGGTAAGACGGTCCTTGAGAAAAATGACACCTCGTGATGATGTGGAGGTATATCTTACTAGGTTTGAGAGACTGGCAGAGAAGGAGAATCTGCCACTATCTGAATGGGCCATGGCGGTCGTACCCTATCTGATTGGGGAACCCCAAAAAGTCTGGGCTGACCTGAGCAAGCAGGACAGCGAAGACTATGCCAAGTTGAAAGCGGCGATTCTTACCCGGCTGGGTGTTACGGTGACAGCCCGTGCCAGGGGAGTTCGTGACTGGAGATACAGTTGGGAGTCTGCAGTCAGCAGGCCTGATTATGGAGTTGAAAAGGTGATAGTGGACCGCTACACCCAAGCACGTCCTCCTGAGGTACAGCCGTCTGAGAGGTCGTCACTTCGGAGTTCCCGGACGCTGAACTCTCGCGGTAAGAGCGTTCCAGCTGTTGGGGACATGGGGTATGCTGATAAGCGGGTTCAGGCCCGAGGGGACATGTGGGTGGGAGAGTGTGATGGACAGTGTTGGAGCTGGCGTGAAATTGCAGCCAACTGTCCAATAGAGGGGGAGCCTATGTGTTGTGATGATGGCAGATCCCTCTCTCTCTGCGCAGAACCTGTGTGTGTGTCCACCTCAGCCGAAGAGACTGGACCACAGGGGTCCCCGGTGGTTGTAAGTGACTGCCCAGCACAGGCCCTCTTGGACTCAGAGAGTCCAGTGACTTCCGTATGTGACAGCCTGAGTGATAGGGACTTCATCCCTGATAAGCACCTGAGTGTGGTGTACATCCATGAAGACACCAAAGTCTACCCAGAGACTGCCGTGGACTTGGTCCCCAAACTCGGGGAGGTTTCATATGAAGTGGGGGTAGTGAAGACCCTGGTGCACCCCGTTATATTGGGTAATGACTTTCCCTGGTCTAAGGATCTCTGGGGAAAAATGTTTCTGATGGACAGTGTGATGAAGCTCCTACTGAGGGTGCGCAGTCCCGAGGGGCGGAACACAATGCTAGTGGGCCGTTAAACTTAAATGATAATGATGATCATGATAATGATGATGACCATGATGAGGATGCTGATAATGATAGTGATGATAATACTGATCATAGTCATGATAATGATGTTGATAATAATGATGACTGTGGTAGTGATGAAATTCCTTTGCAGGTGATGTTGGGAGACGAGGATGGTGGTTCTCGGGAACCGAGTGTCCCTGACTTGCCTGTGTCCTGTGACGGTTTTGAGAGTGAGCAGTGGCGAGAACCCTCTCTTAAAACAGCACAGGAAAATATGATTGTTCTAAATGAGGTTTCCCAGGAGCCTGACTCTGAGGAGAGGTTCTCTCATGTTGCCATAAACACTGAAGTCCAGGGAGAGGTTGTGAGTCAGCTCCTAGTGCCTGAACTATATAGAAGTATAGTGCTGGGGTTGTCACATAGTCACATACTTGAGGGACCAGATGGTGAAGTTAATGTTGTGGATGACATGTTAACTAAGGTTCCAGATCAAGATGTGAATGAAAATGAATTGTATAACCCTGACAGTGAGCAGGATGTGAATGAAAATGAATTGTATAACCCTGACAGTGAGCAGGATATGAATGAAAATGAATTGTATAACCCTGACAGTGAGCAGGATGTGAATGAAAATGAAGTGTATAGCCCTGACAGTGAGCCAGATGTGGCTGAGAAAAAGGGGTCAGATAGTGATAGTGAATTATCTGATGACCATAAAGCAACCAGTGCAAATGAGGAAGGCATGGTAGCAGAGGAGGTTGAGAGTCCTGAGAAGAAAGCTGATGCTGACCTTACAGCCAGACAGAAGATGGCATCTGAAGATGTTTTACAGTTGGCCGGTTCCCTGGCGAAGACTAAGGTGAAAGGAGGAGAGCTGAGCTTTAAAGGCAGGACTCTGAAACTGAACACAGCACAAGTGGATGCTGTTGAAGATGAGAAGTTGTCAGTGTGTGGTGTGGATCTGCATCATGCCAAGGACTCGGAAGGTGATGCTGCAGAGGTGGAGAAAGCCATGGAAGTGGTGGACACCAGGCCAGGTGCCTCACCAGAGGCTGATGTCTCAAGTGAAGCTGTGAGGAACAAGACTGAAGATGTGGGGAATGACTCTGCCCCGGAATATGTTTCTGTTGGAGACAACGGCGTGGACGGTGTACTGTCCGGATCCGTGGCTGCGACTCGCGAAGCTCGGGCCGGAAGTTCGGCGCCCGGTGCGCCATCGGAGTTCTCGAGCGACCCAAAGGATCTGGATAAATCCCAAGATGAGATTTTGAGACCTCGGGTTGGCCTTGGTGAGCTCAGGTGCATTTTCATGGAGTCTACACTTGAACCACGTCCCAGTGAGTGGGAGGGGCGATGTGTCGCTCCGTTGCCGCTGCAGATACACGGGAGCTCAGATGGGATGCAGAACATGGTGGAAAAGAAGACTGATGGTAGGGCTTCTGAGCATGTCCTACCAGAAGAGCCTGAAGAAAGGGCCGAAGACGTAAAGGACATCCAACAACTACAGGAGAAGATGCGTAGCCATGAGGATCTCCTGGAGAAAGAAGTAAGAGCTCTGAGTCTTATGCAAAGTGAGCCTGTACCAGAAGAGGATAAATTATGTGTACCGACCAAGAAAAACGATCAGCTCCCTCTACAGTGCCAATCGTTTGAACAGTGTGGCTCGGAATGGTCAGAGACCATGACAGAGGCGCTTGGGTTCTGTGAGGTAGAATTTATGAATCAACTGATATTTAAGAAAGTAGATGTGCTAAAGAAAGTTCAGGGGGAATTAGAGAAAACCCCTATACCTCCTGTGACAGTTGGTGACACAGGGTCAGTGCCCCAAAAACAGGAGGTACGAAAGTTTCTGAGGAAGAATCAGCAGAGCTGTTCTGACGTGCCTGGTCGTACTTATCTGGTGAGCCACTATACCGAGACTGAGGCTGGCACTAAAGTCAAGATGAAACAGTGCAGGATACCCGAGGCCCGCAGAGAGTATAGGCCTGGGAGGGTACAGGGTAGTGCGGATGCTTCAGATGAAGAGAAAACTGATGTTGGCTATGCCAGTGGTGAGGATGAAGCTGATGAGGGCCATGACTGGTCCAGAGTTCACTGTCTCTGTTGGATTGTTGACCAGCCCTCCGGTCTGGATGACCAGCCCTCCGGTCTGGAGAAGAGGGAGGGGATATGTGAGACAGTGAAGGAATATGTGGTGAATGAGGTGTATATTTCACCTAAGTACCTTGCTGACTGGTATGAGCGAAATGTGTGGCTTTGTAAACCTGGTGGTAAAGAAAGGTCACTACACCTGCCATTCAGTACACGCTTGCAGCTCAGACCTGAATCCACTCAGGTGTTGATTAGGAAGCCAGAAGTAGGTGCTTGTGAGCACAGTCAGAGAGCTCATTCAGTCTGGACAAGGGGTCCAGGCACAGAAGGTGTCTCTAAGAGTGTGGGAGCTGTCTTTAGCCCGGACACAGGGAGGTGTCCTGGCACAAGGAAGCAGTCTCTAAGAGTGTGAGCTGTCTCAGTCTGGGTGCAGGAAGTACCCCGGACACAGGAGTAGTCGCAGTGAGAATCCGTGCGAATAGCGACTGAATAGGAGGTGACCTCTCTCAAGTCTGGACATTGGAGTTGCCTTCGGACATAAAGAGGAGTGTCTGTGAAACTCCATACTGGTAACATATGTGATATGTGTTGTTTTGGGCACAGACTGGTAGAGTCTGGGTCCCGGATAGAGAGGGCCATCTATCTAAGTGTAATTTAGTGGCTAGACAAGCCCAGGTTTTCTGTTTATGATTTGTTTTTATCTGTGTGCTGTGGACTTTAATAAAACTGGTTGCGGCCAGTTTTCACCAAACTGCTGTCTGAATGAACTGTTTCCGTGCCATTCTGTCTACCCAGACAGCGATCCTAGAGCTAAATACCCCTGAAAAGCTTACAGTACATAAAAAATATTTATGGTGTAGGACTAATCTTTCTTTTATAAAATCATACATGCTTGGTACACAATGGTGTGGAGATTTAGGAGATATGTCCTAATATTTCACTCCATAGTAAAATTCCTCTAGAATTTGCATAAAATGTTACAAATACAATAATATATTTTTGGATAAATGAACCCTTTTAAAGATATTATAGCACTAAGAAAATGGAGTAATTGTTGAGTCATGTTAATTTATCAAATGCCAGGATAAAGTGGATAGTGCATGTTGAGTTTCAAGGTGCCTGATTCTTTGTTCTCACAGAAGATAAGCAGCTATCAGAGCTGTCAGGCAGCAGCTTAAAATCTCCTACAATAAAAAACACTAGCTAGTTCGTTTGGAGAAACCGAGTGTGCATGTGCGGTGTAGGTCAGAAGGAAAAGCTGTCAGAGTTCAGCTATCAGTTTTTGAGGGTGTATGGACAGGGGCATCTTTATTCTTTTGCAAGCATTACCTCTCAAAATTATTATCGATCTTGTGGAAGACTTCAGGCACACATCTAATCCAGTGTAAATTATTTGTATCACTCTATCTTCCTACCACTTTATCTTGATAAATGTTGATCAACATGACTGAAAAGTCAATAAAGCACTAAAAAAGACGACTTAAGAATCTCAAATTCCTAGTAGTTATATACCAAGACAGACAGCAAGAAAAACAAAGTTTATGAAAGCATATTAGATCCATGTAAATAGATGTAAACCTTGCATACTACTTGAGTGTCATAATTTTGATCTTCTCAAAATAAATTAGTAGTAAATGAGAACTTGTAACATATTTTCTTTTTGTGAAAATGTTTACTTACAAAGGGCCTAGCACAAAAAAATTACTCCCCCTTACTGGTAAAAAATGAACTAAATTCTAAATATGTTATTTAACCCCTTTCTGACATTGGGCGTAAAAGTATGCCTATGTCGGACTCCCCTTGTTTGATGAAGGCTCCGCCGCTAAGCCTTCACCTTTTCGGGCACATGACAGCTGATCTATACAGCTGACATGTGCCTGCAACAGCGGCGGGTGGAACAGTGGCATTTTACTTGCACGTCCTAAATCCTGCCCATCGGTGACTCTGTCACATGACCACGGGTCACCGATGGGTTGGCATGACAACCAGAGGTCTGAAGCAGACCTCTATGGTTGTCATAGCTGGAGTGCCGACCCATGGTCGGCACTCAAAGCAAGTGAGCATTTCTGCTACACACAGGTGATCTGATCATCGCCTGTGTTTAGCAGAAGCGATCGAAGTACTGCAGCTTCTAGTCTCCCATGAAAACTACCAAAGCAAGCAAAAAGTAAAAAAAGTAAAAAAAAAAGTTTTTAAAAATATAAAAGTTCAAATCACCCCCCCATCGCCCCATCAAAGTAAGATAATTAAAAAAAATCAAATATACACCTATTTGGCATCGCTGCGTTCAGAATCGCCTAATCTATCAATATAAAAAAAATTAACCTGATCGTTAAACAGCGTAACGAGAAAAAAATTAAAAACTTCAGAATTAAGTTTTTTTGGTCGCCTCCACATTGCAATAAAATGCAATAACGGGCCATCAAAGGATTGTATCTACACCAAAATGGTATCAATAAAAACGTTAGCTTGGCGCACAAAAAAAAGCCCTCACCCAGCCCCAGATCACAAAAAATGGCGAAATTTTTTGATAACCAAACTTTGGATTTCATTTTTACCACCTAAATAAAAAAGAACCAAGACATGTTTGGTGTCTGTGAACTTGTAATGACCTGGAAAATCATAATGGCAGGTCAGTTTTAGCATTTAGCAACATGGTAAAAAAAGCAACTGAGGAATTGCACTTTTTTTGCAATTTCACCACACTTGAAATTTTTTCCCGTTTTCGAGTACACAATATGTTAAAAACAATGATGTCATTCAAAATTACAACTTGTCCCACCAAAAACAAACCCACACATGGCTATATTGACTGAAAAATTAAAAAGATATGGTTCTGGGAAGAAGGGGAGCATAGAACGAAAATGCAAAAACTAAAATTCCTCTGGTTGTGAAGGGGTTAAAGCAAACCTGTCAGCAGGATTTTGCCAAGTAAACTACAGACAGTGTCTGGTTGTCGCCATTACACTGATTAAAATGATACTTTGGTTGATGAAATCCGTCTTGTGGTTGTTGTTTAATCTGTATTTGTGGTTTTCAGTTATGAGATTCTCGTGCTTCGTTGTGGCCTGTGGGCGGTGCTTTATGTGGTGCTCAATTCACATATTCATCTTTATGAGCTCATGAAAGGCCACTGATCCTTCAGTGAGTGACCTGCCTTCTATTTTACATAATGCATATAATATTGTTGGCTTATAAAAAAAAATTACTTCAGCAAAATGGAGCCTGCTAAAGCTTTTGAGTTTCCCACTTGTCCTTTCCCATATTTCAACCGAACTTGATGGAAATTAATCTTTTTTTAAACCGTATTTACTATGTAACTATATATAGGTTGATATTTATAGATGTTACTCTTGGGTATGATTCAGACATGTCTATAGGCACAGTCTGAAACACAGAAAATTGGTTATGGAGGTATGTCAAAGAACAGGAAAAAAAAACAATAAAACCTGCTAGGTATAAAATATTAATGTTAAAAATACTAACTGAGAAGAAACTTGAAGAAACATTGAGTTACTCTGCAGGAAAAAATTCACTGCTTTTCCTTCTAATTAACCAATTCTTCCCGTTACAGGTTTACCAATGAAGTTATAATTATTACACAAGGAAGAAGTACGGCTGATTAGGGCGCTCAGACCAAGACAGACACTTGTTTTAGATGAAAAAGAAACCTCTTTACTTGGTCCTTATGTCTTCACAAAGCTTTTCGGCGGTGAATCCGCTTTCATCAGGTGAGGACCAGTGTAACAAACAAGGGGTACTTAAATAGAGCTAATCAATGATCTAATTTGGACAAATTAACCCTGGGGACTACAACTTTTTCCTCTAGGACAACAGGAGAAACAGTCCAGATGAAATTCTGGCTGAGTTGTCAATCCTCTTACGTTGTTTATGTTTTGGAATGCACATGCGGCCTGTAATATGTGGGCCACCCGATACAGGTCATGCATGCACGCCTCAATAAACACAGGTGAAATATCAAAAATGGGTTTTTACAACATAGCATTTCAAAACACTTCTTAACTGAACATCAGAAAGATCACAAACAATTAAAGGTGACAATCATTGACCACATATCTGACACTGTAAATGACAGGTACAGACAACTCATCAATAGGGAGAATTACTGGATTTTCAAGTTTAGGTGTTTACACCCTGAGGGCCTCAATCTTAATCTTGAAAATGTGTTTTTTTTAAATTTGATTTTTACATTGTTCCATGCTTTATATTCTGTGTGTAAGGGAGAAGAGAATTTTTTCATTTAGGTTACCTGAGATCTCTGATCAACACTGTATAATTTTACTTTTTATTCCTTGTTGTCATCTTTTGAGAGATCCACACTTATTTTGCCATTGGTAAACGGTTACTAGAAGGAGAAAGGAAGAAAAAAAAATATGAAAAATAAAAAATTCTTAGCTTTTTAATACGTAATTTTAATCTCTCAGTATTTTGTTGCTACATAAGCAGAAAGTTTTTAAATATGAAAGAAGAAAAAAAAGAAAAAAATTTATTCTTTTATAATTTTTAATGTTCATTTGTTTTTTATTTGTATTGTTTTTTATTGTTTCTTAGATGTAATAAATACACATTTACCCATTTAATACCCCATTATACTGAATTGAAACAGCTATTGTATGCAGTTATCAGTCTATTTAATTGCAAGATGGGAAGGGGTTAATTTGTTCAAATTAGAACATTGATTAGCTCTCTCTAAATACCCCTTGTTTGTTACACTGGTCATCACCTGATGAAGGCGGATTCACAGTCGAAAAACTTTGTGAGGACATAATGACCAAATAAAGAAGTTTCTTTTCCATCTAAAACAAGTGTCTGTCTTGGTCTGAGCACCCTAATCAGCCATACTTCTCCTTCCTTGCATTTTACACGCCTATAGGTGAGCGGCTTCGTGCAGCACAGACCCAGCAGACTTTCAACCATCCTGCAAAACCTGAAAGACGGAGGACCTGTGGTGACATCAGCATCACGTGACGTTCCACGTGACCGGGTAACCTCCGAACCCAGAAGCCAGGACGGCGAATGGTGCTCAATAAGCACCGCAGGGTCTGCAAACGTGGTTATGCCAGCAGCATAACCACGGCAGGTTAGAGTATGTACTTTGTTCTTAACCTCCTCCACTTGACCACCGGGTATCACACCAGGAGCACCCCCTCTTCTTCCTATTTTGTTTAAAATTATTACACAGTTTGATAAATGTACTGAAAGTACAATACAAATAAAAAAATTACAAATTCCATTTAGCTTTAAATTGTATTAAATTAAGTTGAAGAAATACAATACGTCTTGAATTTTTGTTTTTGACAGATGGCTGCAAGGTATCATATGGTATAGATTCTTTTTATAATAAGAAAATTCACTATATTTTAACTTTAGTAATTGTTTGAGTTTAAATCTGAAATCGTGATCACGCTTAGGGCATATTATATAAATAATAAAAATTCCATCTCTCAAAAGCATTTCATTTTTTCTATCATCTAGGATATTGCTAAATTTTGTTTAACCCCTTAACCCCCAAGGGTGGTTTGCATGTTAATGACCAGGCCAATTTCTACAATTCTGACCACTGTCCCTTCATGAGGTAATAATAATAATCTTAATAATAATCTTTATTTTTATATAACGCTAACATATTCCGCAGCGCTTTACAGTTTGCACACATTATCGTCAATGTCCCCGATGGGGCTCACAATCTAGATTCCCTATCAGTATGTTTTTTGGAGTGTGGGAGGAAAGCAGAGTACCCGGAGGAAACCCACGCAAACACGGGGAGAACATATAAACTCCTTGCAGATGTTTTCCTTGGAATGCTTCCATGTATCCTGGTGATTCTGACATTACTTTTTCGTGACATATTGTACTTCATGATAGTGGTAACATTTCTTTGATATGACTTGCATTTATTTGTGAAAAAAATAGAAATTTGAAAATTTTGCAATTTTCTAATTTTTAATTTTCATGCCCTTAAATCACAGAGCTATGTCACACAGAATACTTAATAAGTAACATTTCCCACATGTCTACTTTAAATCAGCACAATTTTGGAACCACATTTTTTTTTGTTAGGAAGTTATAAGGGTTAAAAGTTGACCAGCGATTTCTCATTTGTACAACACCATTTTTTTTTTAGGGACCACATCACATTTGAAGTCACTTTGAGGGGGTCTATATGATAGAAAATATCCAAAATTGACACCATTCTAAAATCTGCAGCCCTCATGGTACTCAAAAGCACATTCAAATAGTTTATTAACCCTTCAGGTGCTTCACAGGAATTTTTGGAATGTTTAAAAAAAATGAACATTTAACTTTTTTCACAAAAAATTTACTTCAGATCCAATTTGTTTTATTTTACCAAGGGTAACAGGAGAAACTGGACCCGAAAAGTTGTACAATTTGTCCTGAGTACACTGATACCTGATATGTGGGAGTGAACCACTGTTTGGGCGCCTGGCAGAGCTCGGAAGGGAAGGAGCGCCGTTTGACTTTTCAATGCAAAATTGGCTGGAATTGAGATCGGATGCCATGTCCCATTTGGAGAGCCACTGATGTGCCTAAACAGTGGAAACCCCCCACAAGTGACCCTATTTTGGAAACTAGACCCCTTAAGGAACTTGTCTAGATGTGTGGTGAGTACTTTGAACCCCAAGTGCTTCACAGAAGTTTATAACGTAATGCAGTAAAAATAAAAAATATTTTTTTTCACAAAAATGATATTTTCACCCCTAATGTTTCATTTTAACAAGGGTAACAGGAGAAATTGGACCCCAATAGTTGTTGTGCAATTTGTCCTGAGTATGTCGATACCCTGTATGTGGGGGTAAACCATTGTTTTGGCGCAGAGCATAGCTCAGAAGGGAAGGAGCGCCGTTTGACTTTTCAATGCAAAATTTGATGGAATTGAGATCGGACTCCATGTCGCATTTGGAGAGCCCCTGATGTGCCTAAACAGTGGAAACCCCCCATTTTAACTCCAACCCTAACCCCAACACACCCCTAACCTTAATCCCAGCCCTAACCATAACCCTAACCACAAACCTAACCCTAATCCCTAACCCTAATCCAAACCCTAGCTCTAATCCAAACCCTAACCCCAGCTCTAGCCCCAACTTTAACCCTAACTTTTGCCCCAACCCTAACCCTAATGGGAAAATGCAAATAAATACATTTTATTTATTTAATTATTTTTCCCTATTTAAGGAGGTGGTAAAAGGGGGTTTGATTTACTATTTATAGCGGGTTTTTATGTTTGGCAGCTGTCACATGCTAAAAGACACTTTTTATTGCAAAAAATAGTTTTTGCATCACCACATTTTGAAAGCCATAATTTTTCCATATTTTGGCCCACAGAATCATGTGAGGTCTTGTTTTTTGTGGGACGAGTTGACGTTTTTATTGGTACCATTTTCGGGCACATGACATTTTTGAACGCTTTTTATTATGACTTTTGGGAGGCAGAATGAACAAAAAATGGAAATTCATGAATTTTTTTGGGGGCGTTTATACCATACCGTGTGTGGTAAAATTGATAAAGTGGTTTTATTTTTTGGGTTAGTACAATTACAGTGATACCTCATTTATATTTTTTTATGTTTTGGCGCTTTTATACAATAAAAACTATTTTATATAAAAAATAATTATTTTTGTATCGCTTTATTCTGAGAGCTATATTTTTTCGCTGATGATGCTGTATTGCAGCTCGTTTTTTGTGGGACAAGTTGACGTTTTCAGCTGTGCCATGTTTATTTATATCCGTCTTTTTGATTGCATGTTAGTCCAATTTTTGTTCAGCGGTATGATGATAAAGCATTGTTTTTTTGCATTTTTTTTATGGGGTACACTAATGGGGTTAACTAGTGGGACAGTTTTATAGGTGGAGTCGTTACTAAATATGTGTAATTTTATTATTTTTTTATTTACATATTTATTTATTGATATAATATTGATTTTTTTAATTATTTTTTAGTTTTTAAAATATTTTTACAATTATTTAATTTTTTTTTTACTTCATTCTTACTTTTACACTGTGTACCCCTCTGGGACACTCATTTTTTGCAGGCTGATTGCATATATGGCATATATGTCAGCGCTGCAGGGATTTGTCACTAACCTCAGACTTCCTAACATGCTCTGCGCATCAGGTTACCGTGGGAGTGATCAGGACCCCACGTCATGCCACGGGGTCTCCAAACCAAAGGCAGAGGGACTGTCAGAGCTGACAGTCCTTCTGCCTGCTCTGGAACGCTGCGATCATGTTTGATCGCAGTGTTCCTGAGGTTAAAATGCCGGGTGTCAGCTGTGAGAATCAGCTGACACTCGCCGGCGATCAGCCGCACTCCCCCCATGAGTGCGGCTGATCGCCCATGACATACTATCCCGTCCATGGGCATTAAGGCCCAGGGCACATGGACGGGATAGTACATCCAATGTCAGAAAGGGGTTAAGAACAACTTACATCTGAAGCGCAATATTGATATATACAAAATAGCTACAACCTTATGTAGTTCTATTACAAAGATAGGGTTGAAGTATTCATTCTGTAATTACCGCGTTTCACTGTAATGATGAGAATGGAAAGAGGTCCATTTCAGGAGGCTCGAGACAACTTTCCTGATTAATATGTGTTGTCCATCGTTTCTTCTCATGATGTACTCAGCATTTCTTTAATACTGATACTAAGATTTGTAAAATACACAGAATGTTGTATGAAATATAGTTGCATATGTTAAAAGCTCATTCCTTACATTTAAAGTCATAACCTATCCATTTTTTCTATATGAAACTCCTGGAGATAATTAAGTACAACACATTTCATAACCCTGTTCTATCATAAGTGGGATATCAAAGGTTATACATATATGAATATATGATAAATTGAGATAAGAGAATCAATTTGATTCAATTTCAAATCAAATGCAAGTTGAATTTTAGGAACTTGGACCTTGCAAATTAGAATAACATGTGATTTGATTTGTACAAATCACCCCCAAAAATGCTTATCCCTAATTTATACAAAACAAGATTTCATGAGCCGAAAAAGGCGTATACGACTTTAGTTGCATCTGCACAGGCTTTCACATAATGACTTACAGCTATCACATCACAAGGTCTGGAACAGCCAATCAGGAGGGAATATTATGGCCTGTTTTAAAAGCAGAGGTAGGGAATGCAGCAACGATTTTGCTGTGAATCCAAATAATGAAAGAACATCACAGCTAACAGCTTAGCAATAGAGATAGCGAAAAAAAGCTTTAAATTACTGAATTAAAATTACAGATAGTGTGATAGGACAACAGTGAACAATGGCTACCATCGGTTCACCACAGCCATAGCTGAATGTTACTGATTTGTCTTCAATGGAAGCTTTACAGTACAAGTGATTTTCAGCAAATTAATTTGAAGCCAATCAATGTTTTTGTGTTTTTTTTAAAGATTCACTTATCTCTAATTACAATTTAAAATATGTAAAGTTCAGTAATAGTCAAAAGTTGGGAAACACCTTTTCACGCAGTGGTTTTCATGTTCTTATTTCAGAATGAAGGCAACAAAACTGCAAAGGAATACATATGGAGACAGGGATTAAACAAAAATGTGTGAAACAAACCAGAATATGCGCAGGCGTACTTGTCTGCCCTGTTGAGGGCAGAGCAAAGTACTGGGCCTCTCTGACCTTTCCCGACACCTGCGCACTGCAGTACTTTTCTCAACAGGGCAGATGTCGCAGGAGTCTGATGTCGGGGAGCCATGAAGCAAGCAGGAATGCAGCGATCATAAGAAGATGGGAGGTGCTGGACCCGGACCTGCGACACTCATCGCACCAGACTGCCCCCCCAGGTGAGTATAATAAAACTTATGCTTCTTACCTTTCAGTTCGGATGGGGGCTTATCTATAGCATTATAGGATGCTGTAGATAAGCCCTGAAAGGCGGTGGCCGTATCTTATATTGGCCAAACCAGGTGACAGGTTCGCTTTAAGGATTAAAAGCCCATACAGACGCCCGTGGATCTCAGTGTGATCACGGACCGCAATGCAGAGACTGCCCACTGGTCTCCTGAGCCTAACATGACAGCCTCATAGAAATATATGATCAGGAGACTCATGGCCAGTGCATTGCAGTCTGTGATCAAACTGAAATCCATAAGCGCTAACACATATTATGGTTTATTTCACATGTGTTTCTTTACTCTTTGATTCCATATGACTTACTTCACGGTTTTGCTATTTTCCATCTGAATCTATAATGCCCAAATTTTAATAAGAGCAAGAAAAAAAGAGAAACCACTGTATGAACGGGTGTGTCCAAACTTTTGATGGCTCCTGTATATGCCAGATGTACACCACAAACAAACAAAAAGTTATGTTGCCTTTTAGATATCTGAAAAGTGCTGCATTGGGTAATAGACAATGACGATGTGCTTGGTAATGTTACATTTAGAGAATTGAGTAGCTGTTACTTGTCTTGGAATGAAGTATGGGTCTGGCTCCCCTATGATTCATAAGATTAAAACCACGAAAGGGGCATTCATTTGTATATTTTTTAACATTGGTCCTAATGGTATATTTGCACATAAATTCTAATTCTGCATTCACTTTAAATAAACTGAAAATTCCCCTCACAGTTTGATATATATTATTTTCTGTGTTGAAAAAATATTTTAAATAGCCCTTGCCTTGGAATATAGAATTCGTTGTATTGTTTTGTTGTAGGTAATAATGTTAGTGTAAAGTATTGTGTTTGCTCAGTTATAAAATAAAATGACACATCGTGTCATATGTTAAATAAATCAACATGATGCATGAGTTAATACACAACAGAATGGAGTGTTAGAGGGAGAAAGTCTTGTCATGTTGTGCCTTATCTAGTTTTAAACAACAACAACAAAAGCTCTGCCAGCGATAAAGTGTTGTTTTTCCTATCTTCAATTACAACCCTGTAAATTGACAGCTTTCCTGCTTCTTATCAAATCTACAGTGTGAGATCGTCTGCACATCCGACCCTATTACGGGAGGATCTCTAGTGCATGAGTCATTCCCAGCAGATTGGATGGCAGGATCACTTGTTTTATGATTCATAACTGATTTTATGTATCTTTTTTTGATTGTGAAAAAATATTTTCATAACTTTTTTGTTATTTTGTCCCTTAAAAGAAGTAACGCGGCTTATCCAAGTGTTTTCACAACAATAAGCAATGGGAGAAAAAAAAGTCAGGATGTAAAGGAAATAGAGCATCAGATGAGTACTGAGTATACTGGGTTAATTTGATTTATCAGTTTAGTCAAGCTTTAAAGGCATGTATGCAGAAATTATATTCCCTACTGACTTTCTTAGGTTTTCGCTTCTCTTTCTTATGTCACGTTCACACATTCAGTATTTGGTCAGTATTTTACATCAGTATCTGTAAGCCAAAACCAGCAGTGGGTGATAAATACAGTGGTGACGTGTTTCTATTATACTTTTCTTCTTAGGCCGGGGTCACACTTGCAAGTGCAATGTGAGAAACTTGCGCGAGTCTCTCGCCTCAATACCCGACACTCAGGACCGGAGTGTGCGGCTGCATGTATTTCTATGCAGCTGAACGCTCCGGTCCGAGTGCCGGCGGCAGTGCCGGGTATTGAGGCGAGAGACTCGGGCGAGTTTCTCGCATTGCACTCGAAAGTCTGACCCTGGCCTTATTATTCCACTCCTGCTTTTGACTTACCAATACTGAGGTTAAATACTGACTAAATGTTAAACATGTGAGCGAGGCCTTACAATAAGGAGCACAGTGAATGAAGTACAGTGTAGAATTGGAGATTCCTTACATATTCCTATAAAATTATTATAATTTTTTTATTTTATTTTGAGTACCTTTAAACTGAAGGCAATACTATGACAATAGTAGGTAAAGAGATAGCCATGGCCCCTTCGCAACCGAGGACACAAGATCTATATAAGGCTCATCAACATTAAGGACCCAAGTACATAATGGTACACAGTACTTTTAATTTTAAGGGTTACTCCAATCTTTGCTTTTCGTGGCTGAGTTAGGAATAACTGCCTTAATGCTACCAAACCCGAGGAAGGGATGGGAAAACAGCCATGTCCAATTGGGCTATGATGTTTGCTTAACTCACATAGAAGTTAATTAGGTTTTCAGAAACATAGTCGTTGGTGTAAATCCCAAGTTGCGGAATCAATGTACTTTCTATTGGAGTTACGCAAAGAGCGGAACACAGCTGCACTCGGAAGCATTTGAAAACCTTGTCTCTGGTAAATGGGACATAGAAACTATCTTTTCTATTTCAGCCATGAATGATGGCAGACATAGGAATAAAGCTTTCAATGAACCCCTTCCTGACATGCCCATTTTCCATTTTTGCTCTTTTGTTTTTTCCTCCCTTTCTTCCAAGAGCCTTACATTTTTTTTTCTTAAGTTCACATAGCTGTATGAAGGCTTGTTTTTTGCGGTACGAGTTGTAATTTTGAATTACATCATCCATTTTCTCATGTAATATACTGGAAAATTGGAAAAAAACCTCTAAGACCAGCAATTTTACGAATAAACTAAATTCTGAAATTGCTTGGGTTTTGTTTTAATAGCGTTCCTTATATGGCAAAAATAACCTGGCAATATGACTCTCCAAATCACTATGATTATGAAGACTCCTAACATGCATAGTTTTTCTGTACGTGGTGAAAAAATATTGTAAATTCAGAATATAGAAAACAATTTGCTTGTGCTGCCATATTCCGAGACCTGTTCTATTTTCATTTTTCAGTCAAATAGGCCGTGTAAGGGCTTGTTTTTCGTGCCTTGATCTATAACAATTTATTGCTTATTTATTATGCATTGCTTATAGAGCGCTATTAATTCTTCAACGCTTTACATTCATTGTCATCATTGGGGCTCACAATCTAATTTCCCTATCAGTATGTTTTTGAACTGTGGGGAAACCGGAGAACCTGGAGGAAACCCAAGCAAACATACAAATCCTTGCAGATGTCCTTGGAGGGATTTGACCCCAGTGTTGCAAAGCAACAGTGTTAACCACTGAGCCACCGTGCTGCAGATATGACATTTTGATAGCTTTTGATTTCATTCTTCTGTAAAGCTGGAAGGACTGCAAAATTAAGTTTTAGGTTTTTGATTTTTTTGACATAATTTATCATTAATTCACTTTATATTTTGATAGATTGGACTTTTACGGACAATGAGTGTATGCTTTATTTCTTTATTTTTAATTGGTTAAAAACAGGGTGGTAGGGATGGACTTTTATTTATTTTTATATTTGTAAAAACTTTTTTTTTTATTTTGATTGTATTTTGTAGTCCCCTTAGGGGACTTGATCTTTGATCAGCCGATCATTTATGTCATATATAGCAAATATCATGGTCTCCTATAAGCTGAAATGGATAGATTGAGGTCTTTTTTTTCTTCTGTAAATTACTATATATATCTCAATATTCTAGCTAGGTAGAACTCATACCCAAAGTTGAAAAAAAATCTTAGAAAGGAGACGAAGTAAATTAATATAATAACATATATAGTATACAAAATACAGTAACTTACTGGCTGTAAAAGGAAATTTCAATTATGCTCATCAGTATAAAGAAGACTGCTGATGCTAGAAGACACAAGTTTGTCCTCTTGGCTTTTTCTGATCACATAGAATATTAATCATGTCTAATGGTATAGAAAATGCTCTGTATTTGTCCAGTAACACAGTTTAGTGGAAGGTTATTTTCCATTCTTTCATCTTGCTGGTCCTTGACTGCTAGGAATGAAATGCTTTCTTCAATATTAATAACAAAGGAATTGAGACTTCAATAAATCTTTAGAGACAGGAGTTAGGTAAAGTGATCACTATGGTCAGATGGAAAACTCTGCTGAGCTGTGATATATCTTTCTTTAACTGTCAGTTGCTTAATAAAACTGTAAAGATAAAAGCATCTTAGTGACCTCTTTGGTGTCCCGGCAATGATAATAGAACAGCAGCTACAGAAGCACAAAGGTACTTATGTTCTTTTTCCAGTGATGCCCATGGTCTAGACTTTACATGTCGTAGTGTTATGAGCTGCAGCAATCTGTTAGCGATATATTATAGATGAATTATATTGTGGTCTGCAGACTCTGAAAAACAGAGTAAACCTATTTGTAAAGCATCCTGGGGCATTTTTTTTTAATAGTCTGATATTTCCAATATTAGGGTCTCTTGAGGGAACCTAAGTTTTAGAGGCCTATGGGAGAAAAATGGAAATAAAAGGCATTTAGTAACTTTAATTGGTCCTATTATGCTTCATTCAGATGATTGCTATAGTTCCCTTTTTACTACCAGCTAACTGGGGTACTCCAGTACTAAGACGCCCAATGGTTAGTGCTGATGTGGGAAGCCTACAATGAAAACTATGTTTGTTCAGACAGAGAAACCTTGAAAAACTTTCTGGTAGCATTACTTTGTGATTTCACAATGTATAGAGCAGTTGATTCAGTATGAGATAAGCACAGCCCTGACATTAAGGGAATTTGTCAAGGCTTGAGCAAGATGCACAAAACTTAATTTAAGAAATGCCATTGGTGCATCAGAAAATTAAATCTGTGCCAGCTATTGACCTTCCCTCACTAAGTCTGGCCAACTTTTTCGGAAAATTATGCAACTTTTTGATGCCATTTTTATGGTGTGCATGCACTAATAAATGGATACAAGTAATGACATATACTTCTTTCTCTTCATTGACCTTAGGCTCTTTATTCGGTTTCATAGCCTCATATGTATAGCAGAAAGCAGCTAACATTTACATCCTGTTTAGGTCCATTACCTTCAGTGTTTAGCAAGCTCAGGGTTTCTCATGACACGTCGTCCTATCCAAGGACAACTTTAAGGTGTAAGGCCAGTCTGTCTCTTCAGTCAGTTCCAGGTCACGCTACTCCCTTGTCCTTAGCCTCCTTCTAAGTAGCTCACTAAACAGCAACACTGCTCACAGACCCTTTCTACTCGAACATGAGCTTGTCCCTACCTATCTACAAGAAGCAGAAGCTTGCCCTCCCTCTATGGGCTAGTGCCGAATATTAACACCTTCCTTAACCTAACGTTACTAACAACAGTCAGTTTCTTATCCTACCTACCTTATGTCCTAAGTCCTAAACCATGTCTTATCCTATACTGTACCTTACCAACGTTATACAACACAACACAATTCACATGACACAATATATACAGAGACGCAAGATATAGTACACATTACAATGTGATTAATGTCTTCAGGGGTAGGAATGCGACAGTCCAGTCCAAACCCCTTACACACTCCTCTCCTCCTACTCTGGGTGTTTGTAAAAGGATAAGAGAGGATGGAGTTTAGGTTCACAGTGAGGAGCCATTTTGTTGGTGGCTACAAAGCGATACTAACATGTGGAAGTCAAAAGAACAGGAAGGAAAAAAATGATGATCTAAAGGCGCTGTCTCACCAGATATAGCATACAATTCTGTTTTTATGAATAAAACAATGCATTTCTAGAGCAGACCGCTCCCTTCATCAAGTACAAATAAAATAAAAACATACTTAGAGAGTGAATAACATTCTTATAAGCATATAGACCAGGTGTAGGTATTTAGATTAATTAATTATTTACCCCTTACCATGTAATCATATATCAATATAAACAAATGCCCCCAGATATTAAGCAGAGCAACTATTAATAACAGATATCCATGTATCCCTATTCAACTTTATGGACTATACATTCATTCAATCCTTCAGGAACTAATGTGGACAATTTAAAAATCCAGAAATTATCCCTATTCACCAATCTGTGATATCTATTAGTATGACTAGCCGGTATTTGTTCTACTATAATAAGTTCTAAATTGGCTGGGTTTTTTCATGCACATGAAAAAAATGCTTTAACAAACTATGGTTCAGGGAATAAGAGGGAAGGGGAAAGTGGAAATGTGAATAAAAATAAACTTTATTATAAATCCTTAAATCAAATAATTGTATTGTGTAATATAAAATAATTGTTCATACATCTTAGATGTATATAGGATCACAGTGTGTGATTGATTGTGATATACAGTATTCACCATTGTGACCCACTAAATCCCTTAGAAAAAGCCGGTTCCCCTGGCGAAACGCACGTCAGGGACATTATCCCAAGTTGATAAAACCTCAGAACACTATAGGCACTATAACTTGTCACATTATACAGTGGGTACGGAAAGTGTTCAGACCCCTTTAAATTTTTCACTCTTTGTTTCATTGCAGCCTTTTGGTAAATTCAAAAAGTTCATTTTTTCACATTAATGTACACCCTGCACCCCATCTTGACTGAAAAAAAACAGAAATGTAGAAATATTTATGACCATGTGATATTTTAGTTTTTCTTTTTTAATAAATTTGGTAAAATTTCTACATTCATGTTTTTTCAGTCAAGATGGGTGCAGAGTGTACATTAATGAGAAAAAGAAATGAATTTTTTTGAATTTACCAAATGACTGCAATGAAGCAAAGAGTGAAAAAAGTCAGGAAACGTCATATATCTCAAGGAATTCAATGTTATCTCCGGTTTCACCCCACTGAGCAGGTATTTGCGGTAGTGTGGGGGTGGGGGAACAGTGATGGACAGCCTGTATTGCATTACTAAATCCGGGCTGCTCATCACCACTCACTGCCCTGATACCCACCGCTTCCCAGACCCCTGCTCCTGGCATGTCCTGTCACTGCTCACACTGTGGGCGGTGACAGGGAGAAACTGGAGCTTGCAGCATCATTGCGAGCTTAAAAAAATGATGTCCATCTCCACTCACAACTGTGACCTACACAGCCAAGGGGGTATGCCCAGGTCACAGCAGCAGGCAGCCACAGTGTAGGAGATGTGGTCGGACAGTGACTGCGGACTCCTATGTACAAGGGCTGCCGTATTTGAGGTGTGTAAGGGTCATTACACCAGAAAATGCAAACGGCAGCCCCCACTGGCTGAATAAAAAAGAAACTAAAAAAAATTAAACCAGTGCATTTAATTTTGTAATAAAAATTGATTATATAATCAATAATTATCAATACAAAAATAAAAATCACAACACCTTTACTTTAAGCTTTCTTATGGTCAGCGTTTCGTGTTTTCCAACTTGCCTCCTGCACAGTGCACCTTATAAGAGTGTCAGAAGTGTATATATGAATTGGGTGCATACCCTATTGATGAACACTCCACAGAGGCTGTTAGCAGCGTATTTACTATTAAGTGTTACAATTTAGACACCCATTGTATCTACGTTACAACATGATATGCATTGGTATTGTCACCTATGAACTGGATATGTCCTCTAATATATCCTTGGCCTTATAGCCGTTTTTAACAAATGTGATACACAATAATATATATAAAATGTTTTAGTATAAAAAACTCCTTTGGTCTTTTTTTTGTTCAGACTGCCAAAATAATGAGAAAATCCATCAACCCTATGACCCATAGGAAAAAGTCAATGGCCAATTACATCAGTGATTTTGTTTTATCTATAAACATCCCTAGGATTATTACCAAGTTATTTCAGATATTGATATTCTATGGAAGGACTACAGATGTAATGGGCATTAAATGAACTTGCGTTGTTAAGGGAGCGCTTCTATGCAATTTGCGTAGCACAGCTGCTTATTTACTTTGTTTTGGAGCAGTCACAATACTCAAAATGAACAAAGGTTCATGCGAATGTTCTTTCTCAGAAAAGAACGTTTATAATGTGAAGAGAACATTCAGTCAGTGAATGCTACATCTGCAGAAAAGTAATAGTCTATGATGGTCCTATTATGTCTGGTGTAAAGTAAAATGAGAATTACATAGGAGAAACGTCATAGCAAAAGGCAAACATGGGGATAGTATGTTGGCTGTAACGTCTGGCTGAATTCTATATTAGTTGTCTCATCTAAATGACAGCAGTTTGGGTGTGTAACCTGAGTCAGCCCAAAGAACAGTAATCTGGTCGTTTATTGTGTACCACCCTCTGTACCAGCTATTTGGCTGCGTAGTCTGGACCAACTTCTATAGCTTGGACCATCCAGCATTCATCTGGCTGTGCAGTCCAGAACAATCATTAAAGGGGGAATCAGGTGGTTGGTTTCCGCACTACAGATCTGCTACCTTTTCACACTTTAAGATCTTCATTTGATCTACCATTTAGGTCTTATTACCATTGTTAGGCCATGCATGTACACTCTTTTTTCTAGAATTGTGGTCTTCCTGCTTTTGCAGTTTGAGAAGCTGTGTAGAGCGGGATTTTCTACCAAGGGTCTCGTATCTGAGATATAATTTTTATTATAGATCCTCACCAAGATGAGCACTCAAGGCACTTATATATGATTAAGTGGAAGGATTTGGCGACGGTGAGGGACTCCTTGTCATTAGAGCTCTGTAAGGGTATTTGGGAAAGGGCTGCCAAGACATCTATCTACATATTATCTATATTAGGAAAGCCAGTACAAGCTACCTTTGTTGGTGTCATACTCTGGCCCTCCGTCTCAGACTAAATTATGACAACCTTAACTGTTCATGGAGTGTGGTGTTGCAGGAAGGGATTTGCCTCACCTTTTTTAGAACCTGTAGTAAGATACATGGTTTTTGAAGAGAGATAAAAACATTAATTTTTGACATAATATGTAGGTGTTCTTATCTCCTTGAAGCCCAAGTTTAATTTGCTTAACATTCTACCATTTCAATTAGGTTGCAAATGTCAACAATTACTTTTATACATGTTAACAACTGCATAGTGCTTATTAGCTTATAAATGGAGACGTGATAACTATCCCTTAGGTATTGAGTGTCATGGGTGCATCGCCACGAAGATCGTCGCGATTGCACATTCTGACTTCTCACAGCTGAGCTGCTGTTTCTTTGTGTTTGGTAATGAGAGAGTTAATTTTACCTAGCTCTTTGCTAAGACTAGGTCCAGCCTCGCCCGGCTGCTTTGGATTATGTTCTAATTAGTTTCCTTTATATTCCTGCCAGTCTGGGTGTTTGATGCCGGTGAAAGCATTCATATAGTTTAGCAGACTGGATCGGTTCTGAGAATACTTAAGCTAAGAGCTCCTTAGTTGTTTTTACTCTTACAGCTTATAGTTTATCTCTGAGACCTTAGGTGTTCCTACTGTGTGTGAGTGTTGTATGTAAGACTTTATTTACTTTATTTCTTGTCTTTCTTGTATGTCTTTCTGTTCATTAACCGTTACCTGTTCATTCCCTTTGGTGGTATTCAGGGTCCTTCTTAGGACTAGAATACAGTTGGCAGGGATTGATAGGAGACAGGGTTTACGCTGGTGGCCTGGACCTCTGTACCTTTAACAGTACCTCCAGGTTGAGGGATTAGTTAGGACCCCAGTTTAGGGTCAGCTTAGACCCCGGTCACCCTCTAGCCGGAGACAGCGTATAACGGATTCCGTTTTGACCCACTGGACTTTCTGTCAGGTAAATCTATGTTATCATATAGCTATGCGCATGTTATATAGTATGTTGCCCTTTTGATATAGATTATTGTCATCACATATATATATCTGCTATACAGCGTGACATTTTCACCGGCCTATACTAAAGATTCTCCCCAGCTATCATGGATCCAGTAGCCCAGCTGGCCCGGCAGTTGCAGGGATTGTCCATGGAGTTGGCAGACATTAAGTCCAAGGTTCTGTCCCCCCGGAGCAAACCAGATCTGAACCTAAGGTTGCTCTCCCGGACAGGTTCACTGGTGGGCGGGACAAATTTTTTACTTTCCGGGAGGCATGTAAATTGTACTTTCGGCTGCGGCCTCGGTCATCTGGGAGTGAAGAGCAGAGGGTGGGAATTGTTATCTCGCTCTTACAAGGGGATCCTCAATCTTGGGCGTTCTCTATTCCTCCAGGCTCCCCAGATCTCCAGTCAGTGGATCGATTTTTTACTGCCCTGGGTCTGGTATATGATGATCCGGATCGAGTCTCCCTTGCTGAAACAAGGTTGCGTAAAATACGGCAAGGAAATCGTCCAGCGGAGGAATATTCTTCTGAGTTCCGTAGATGGGCAACAGATACTCAGTGGAATGACCCAGCTCTTAGGAGCCAGTTTTGTCAAGGGTTGTCTGACAAATTAAAAGATGTGTTGGCTCAGTATGATTCTCCTCCATCACTGGAGGCTGCTATGGCC
>JARQOD010000002.1:206808094-206875883 GCA_033576555.1 Oophaga sylvatica
TGAGAATTTGAAAGGCAGTTTCCTGTCACCTGGAAAAGTTGTGCGATTTCATCGCAACTCACACGTGCGGTCCGTTTGTAATCCCACTTTTCATCGCACCCATAGACTTGCATTGGTGATAGTCGACCCACAATCGGTGACAATTGCAGCATGCTGCGATTGCACTCGCACGTTTAAATCGGACCACAAAAAATCGGATGCTGGGAGCTACTACATTGATTAATATTGGGTCGACTGCAAAGCGATATTTCATCACTTTCTAGTGGTACGATTTAGTCGCCAGTGTGACTCCAGCCTAAGTGTCTGAGTCGTGCTTAACCCCTTTCTTCCATCTGACGTACTATTCCATCCATGTGACCTGGGACTTAATTCCCAAGGATGGATTAGTGCGTCATACGCGATCAGATTCTCACAGCTGACACACGGCACTAAGTGCCAGGAGCGGTCACGGACCGCTACCGACACTTTAACCCCAGGCACACTGTGATCAAACAAGCATCGCGCAAGGAGGGGGCTCCCTGGGTGCTTCCCTGAGACCCTCAGAGCAATGCGATGTGATCGCATTGTTCCAAGTGCCTCGTCCCTGCAGGCCCCTGGATCCAAGATGGCGGTGGGGTCCTTCCGGGTCCTTCAGGGAGGTGGCTTGTTAGTGCCTGCTGAGAGTAGGCGCTGAAAAGCCTCCTGCACTGCCTGTCAGATCGCTGATCTGGCAGAGTGCTCTGCAAACTGTCATATCAGCGATCTGACACTATATAGTGTTGTCCCACCCTGGGACAATGTAAAAAAAAATAAAATAAACATGTGTAAAAATAATTTTTTAAAAAATCCCTAAATAAATAAAAAAAAAATATTTCCCCAATAGATACATTATTATTATATAAATTAAAAAAAATAAAAGTACACATATTTAGTATCGCTGCATCCGTAACGACCTGCCCTATAAAACTGTCCCACTAGTTAACCCCTTTAGTGAACCCCTTAAAAACAAAAAACCAAGACAAAAAAAAGCTTTATCATCATACCGCCGAACAAAAAGTGGAATAACACGCGAACAAAAAGACGGATATAAATAAACATGGCACCGCTGAAAATGTCATCTTGTGCCGCAAAAAATGAGCTGCCATATAGCATCATCAGAGAAAAAATAAAAAAGTTATAGCTCGCAGAATAAAGCGATACAAAAATTTTTTTTTTATGTAAAATAGTTTTTATTGTATAAAAGCACCAAAACATAAAACAATGATACAAATGAGGTATTGCTGTAATCATACTAACCCGAAGAATAAAACTACTGTATCAATTTTACCACACATGGAACGATATAAACGCACCACCCCAAAAGAAATTCATGAATTGCTGGTTTTTGTTCACTCTGCCTCCCAAAAATTGTAATTAAAAGCGATCAAAAAATGTCATGTACCCAAAAATGGTACCAATGAAACATCAACTTGTCCCACAAAAATAAGACCTCACATGAACTCTGTGGGTCAAAATATGGAAAAATTATAGCTGTAAATGAGGTGATGCAAAAACTATTTTTTGCAATAAAAAGCGTTTTTTAGCATGTGACAGCTGCCAATCATAAAAACCCGATATAAAAACCCACTATAAATAGTAAATTAAACCCCTTTATCACCCCCTTAGTTAGGGAAAAATAATAAAATTAAAAAAATGTATTTCCATTTTCCCGTTAGGGTTAGGATTAGAGTTAGGGTTAGGGCTCATACTCACTGGCTGGAAAAAAATCGGTCCGTTTTCTGGACGGAAAAAACGGTACGATTCAAGTAAAATGTCATGCGATTTGCATGCGATTTTAAATCGAACCATGCGTTTTCCATGTGTTTTCCATCAGTTTTCCATCAGTTTTCCATCTGTATGCAATGCGATTTTAACATGAAGTTTTACATAGAACAGTTATCTCCATGTAAAAAGTCATGTAAAAATCACATTGTAAAAAAAAAAATGTACACAAAAAAAACAAATAATTATATATATATATATAATATATATATAATATATATATATAGGTCATACACTTCTACATAGTATAATAGCCGCTAATTCATCCCCGGCTATACTGTAAAATCACACTAACAGCTTTAATAAAGAATAGAAACAATACATATACACACATAGAATACTTATATTATATATATATATATATTATATATGTAATTGTGACATATATAATATATATACATATATTTATAGTTCATACACTTCTACATACTGTAATAGCCGCTAATTCAATTGCCGGCTTTTGTGAAATCACAGAAGCCGACATGAAATGATACATTGTTTACATACAGTTAACCATGTCATTTCATGTATTTTGATATATAGTTTTAACTTACAATTACATAAGTGTATGTGTGCAAAATTTCAGACATGTAGGGGTTAATTAAAGGTGTAAATTCGTTGAAAAAAAATGCGTGGGCTCCTGCTGTATTTTCTCCACCAGACAGACAAAGCAAGCGAGTGGGGGAAGATAATAATAGCCTAGGGAGGATACATTTTTTTGTGCCCCCCCGGCTACTAACATCTGCCCCCAGACAACCCAGAAAGGGCAAATCTCTAATTAGATTCGCCCTTTCTGGCACTTTGCCCGTCTATTCCCATTGCCCTGTAGCGGTGGCGAATGGGTTAATAAGGGGTTAAAGCCACCTTGCAATTGAAAGGTGACTTTAAGCCAGGTTAATAATTGAGAGCTGTCAATTTGACAACTATCAATTATTAATCCTATTGAAGGAAATAAAAAAACACACACACTTTAAGAATAAATAATTTTAATGAAATAAAAACACATTTTTTTGACCATCTTTTATTTAACTCTTAATCCCTGCGAAGCCCTTGATCTCCTATAATAAAGAAAAAATAATAAAACAACATTATTCTTACCTATCTGGCGATCTGTCACGTCCCACGCTGTAATCCTTCACAAAGGGTTAACTAGCTTTCAGCTAAGCAGCGCAAGTAATTCTGCCTGCTCAGCTGAAAGCTCCTGAATGAATGAGCTTATCTCCAGCTGACAGGAGAGGATGTGATTACTGTGGGAAGCTTAATTGATTGCGTCCCACTTTCACTTTAGGTCAGGTCAGGGTGACCTGACCTGAAGTGAAAGTGGCAATAAATCAATTAAGCTCCACTCATTAATCACTTCCTCTCCTTTCGCCGGGAGAGGAAGTTATTCATTCAGGGTAACAGCTCAGCAGGCAGCATTAGCTCACTGCTGGCTGTAACCTGTTAACCCTTTCTGATGGATTACAGCGTGGGACCTGACTGTGCATCGGATAGGTAAGAACAATTTTGCTTTTTTAGTTTATTTTTATTACAGGAAATGGTTTTAGCAGGAAAATAAAATATGGTCAAAAACTGTTTGATTATTTCATTAAACTTCTTTTTTATTAGAGTGTGTGTGTTTGATTTTTCTTTCATACAATAGGATTAATAATTGATAGTTGTCTAATTGACAGCTCTCAATTATTAACCTGGCTTAAAGTGACCTTTCAATTGCAAAGTGGCTTTAACCCCTTATTAACCCATTCGCCACCGCTACAGGGCAATGGGAATAGACGGGTAAAGTGCCAGAAAGGGCGAATCTAATTAGAGATTTGCCTTTTCTGGGGTGTCTGGGGGCAGATGTTAGTAGCCAGGGGGGGCACAAAAAAAATGTACCCTCCTTAGGCTATTATTATCTGCCCCCACTCGCTTTGCTTTTTTTTCAACGAATTTACACCTTTAATTAACCCCTACATGTCTGAAATTTTGCACACATACACTCATGTAATTGTAAGTTAAAACCATATATCAAAATACATGAAATGACATGGTTAACTGTGTGTAAACAATGTATCATTTCATGTCAGCTTCTGTGATTTCACAAAAGCCGGTAATTGAATTAGCGGCTATTATACTATGTAGAAGTGTATGAACTATAAATATATATATATATATGTATGTGTCACAATGACATGTATATATATATATATATATATATATATGTATTCTATGTGTATGTATCTAGTGTTTTGTGAGCTGTCAGTGTGATTTTACAGTAGCCGGGGATGAATTGACGGCTTTTCAAAGGAGACTGGTGCGTATAAATCGGACAGCACTTGCATGGTGCGAGTGCTGTGCGATGATTTCTCGCACCCATTGACTTGCATTGGCGATTATCATGCCAAAATCGCATCAAATCGCAGCATGCTGCGATTTTTTTCTCACACCAATTTCTGATGAGAAAAAATCACAAATGAGAACTCACCTATTGAATAACATTGGTCAGATTTGAATCCGATTTTTTTTCGGCTGAATATCATCCGTTTTCGGCGCCAGTGAGTATGAGTCCTTAGGGTTATGGTTAGTGTTGGGATTAGGGTTAGGGGTGTGTTAGGGTAAAGTTTGTGGTTAGGGTTATGGTTAGGGTGGGAATTAGGATTGGAATTAGAATTGGGGGTTTTACTGTTTAGGCACATCAGTGGCTCTCAAAACGTGACACGGCATCTGATCTCAATTCCAGCCAATTCTGCATTCAAAAAGTCAAGCAGTGCTCCTTCCCTTCCGAGCTCTGCCATGCGCTCAAACAGACATATGAGGTATCAGTGTACTCAGGACAAATTGCACAATAAGTCTTGGGGTCCAATTTCTTCTGTTACCCTTGGGAAAATAAAAATTGGGGGCGAAAATATCATTTTTGTGGAAAAAAAATATGATTTTTTATTTTCATGCTGGGCGTTATAAACTTCTGTGAAGCACTTGGGGATCAAAGTGCCCACCACACATCTAGATAAGTTCCTTGGGGGGTCTAGTTTGCAAAATGGGGTGACTTGTGGGGGGTTTCCACTGTTTAGGCACATCAGGGGCTCTCCAAATGCGACATGACGCCCACAGACCATTCCATCAAAGTCTGCATTCCAAAAAGTCACTACTTCCCTTCCGAGCCCAGACGTGTGCCCATACTGTATTTTTCTCCAACATATGGGGTATCAGCGTACTCAGGACAAATTGGACAACAACTTTAGGAGTCCAATTTCTCCTTTTACTCTTGGGAAAATAAAAAATTGGTGCCTAAAAGATCATGTGGGTGAAAAAATATGATTTTTTTATTTTCACGATCGGGCGTTATAAACTTTAGTGAAACACCTGGGGGTTAAATGTTCTCACCACTAGAGATGAGCGACTTTGGTCGAGTCAGGTTTTGGATCACCCGACTTTACCAAAAGGCAAGTCGGACGAAATTGGTCCGACTAGCGGCAAAAAAGTCGGAGTTCAGATCGAAACCCGACCCCAATGCAAGTCAATGGGAATAAAAGTTGGCAGTGAGTGGAGAGCAGTTACTTTAATAGTAGTGTTTCCTGCAACTCTGCTACTTGAGGATGGATGCAATTAAAGGAGGAGTCCAAAATGAGAATAACATGGTTACTTTCTTCAGCCATCAGTGCCATCAGTGCTACACTGGTCTACAGGTTATGTGTGGTATTGCAACTAAGCTTCATTTATTCAAAACAGCTAAGTAGTTCTGTACAACCCTGCGAAACCCACTCATCCCTACGTTTCGTTTTCAGAGTGCTAGGCAGCTGCTTAGAAGAACACATGGCTGCTCTTTTTGGCACAAGGTTAGAGGAGGCTAGGTTTTTATAAAGCTACGAAATTTTCATCACCTGGCCTTTCCTGATGATGATAATGATGATGATAATGATGATAACAAAGGAGTTTACATTCACCCATGCATGCAGATATTAGCCTTAGGTAAGTGTTCACACTGGACAGGGAGGTCAGGGACCCATCCGATTCATGAGATTACCTTGACGTTGGTGGATGGGCTCACATTTTTTGGCCAAATTTTGTGCGAAGCGTCTCATGTGTAATTTTCCTAAATTTCTAATGCCAATTTGCTATTCACATTTCATGTATTACACATTGACATGCTTTAGCCCTGTTGAGTGCAACCATTTTCCTATTTTGATATGTAAGCTGTTTTTTGTTTAGACTAGTTCTAACTTGCTGAGTTGTTCACAATAACAATAATTTTGACCAGGGGTGCATTTTATCAGTGATGCTCAAACTTTAACATGCCACTATATTCTTGCACTCAATACTAGTATAATCTGATGCATTGTAGAACATTCTGGAGGATAGTGACTGTCTAAGCTGATTGTGTATAAAAGTATTATGCTTTATTTTCTCTTCAAGAAAATTTGGGGCAAGGCACCTTTTCACATATCAATTTTATTGTGGATTGCAAAGTGATGTCAAAAACAGCCTTGCATATGAGTCCCTAACCTGTGTACTGAATACGCCTGCAAACTAATATGATTATACACTGTGTAAGGGGTTTTCACACTTAGCTGCTTCTCCACGTAGACACAGGAATATTTTGACAGTGAAACACCTGCTGCTTTATTAAAGACAGTGTAGACCAAGGCAGGGTTCAGAAAAACAAAAGCAGAGCCTTCCTGGCTTAATGGAAATCAAAACAAGTAAGGTATGACAAAGTCCTTTCTCTGCAGGCTCCCTGCAGTTATCCAATGTAGGGCGGTGTGCAGGCGCTGGTTTGGGCCCTGCATTCCTGTGCATGCCTGCCTGGTGAAACCGGGTATGTGGTATGTGTTCATAATGTACACTGTATTATTTGATGGTAGCTGAAACTGTCTTTATTTGAAACTGTTATACCTGTGTTGTTATTTTTATGTGTTAGGGACAGTAATAGGGACAGTTAGTGTCAGGGTAAGTCAGTGTAGCTTTGTGTTAGTGCAATGGGGGCACTATAGAGCAGATCTAGGTAAGATAAGAAAACCAGGATAGTGACAGTTAAATGTTAAGACCTTTAGGTAGTTAGCTGGTGGGAGGAGTCAGCTTGAAATTAGGAAAAAGTTATGTGAGAGTAGTGGGACTTGTTGTGGGACAGAGACAGAAGTACTGAAAAGAGTAGTTGAGAAGATGATAGACCGTGGAGCACGTGTGGATCCAGTCAGCCTGAAGGGATCAGTGGCTAAGCTGTGGGGTAACTTCTGAGAAGTCCAGTACCTACAGTCCCTGCAGGATTTGCAGTGGCATCCTGAATTTTTGCCCAAGATGGGGAAAGTGAGTGGGGGAGCACCTAGTATCGGCTAGCTGGACTGACCGGGAAACTGCGGGACTGGACACCACGGTGCAGGAGTGTGAGTTGAAAGGAAAGTCCAGGGAGAGCTCAGGAGAAGGAGTTTCCATGTCTTTTGAAGATTGTTGGACTGTAACTGTTATGAAGATGCACGAGCTGAGTAAAGTTTTATTGAAAATGAACAAGGACTTTGATAACATTTACAGTATATGTGTGTGAAAAGGATTGGAGCCCCGTATGCTGAGAAGAACCCTGACCCACAGGTGGGTGAACCACATGCCACTCACAGTGCACCACAAGATGGACATTCTATTTCAGTAGCAGAGCGTCGGGGTGTGCTCAAACAACAACAGCCCCTCGGCACCCACCCTTCCCCCCATTACACCCGCACAGTCCTTTAGCTCCTCTGGGAGCTATGTGGTAGGTCCTGCTCTCCCAATACACAACACCCCACTGACTCTCATGACCAGGTATTTAACACCCATGTGATGGTCCTGACAGGACTCTGCATGTGGAGATACAGTGGACTTCCGCCCACCCACTCTATGAAGGTCCACTAAAACCAGCCCATAAAATGAGCTCCTATTTAACCTCTCAACACTTAGCATGCTGGAGGAAAAAAACACTCTGGTTTTACATCACTGACCGCATTATGCGTTGTGACACACATCTCCCTTCACATACTATGTCATAACTAATATACACAAAAGTAACTGTAAGAATGTAAGGAAATAAATGAATGAGTAAGCGCCTGGAAACCCGATGTGTACCTTGGTTACAAGCTCCCTGCACCAGCAGGCTGGTATCCAACGTACACTGCAGGTAACTAAGCGACGTTACCCGCAGTGTCGCTGTCCTGATCGCTGCCTGAGCTGCCTGTTTGGCAGCTCACCAGCTGATCATGTAGCGACACACCAGCGATCCTGACAAGTGCATATCGTTGTCGGGATCGCTGGTGTGTCGCTATTTGTGATGGGGCCCTTAGTCTTTTCCTAGTGAGATAAACATCTGTAAAGTACATTGGAGGAGATGATGAGACACTGAATCATTGCCTTACCATCACATGAGAAAATTAGCAGCTACAGTCATGGCCAAAAGTGTTGACACCTATGAAATTGTTACAGAAAATGAAGTATTTCTCCTAGAAAATTATTGCAATTACATGTGTTTTGTTATACACATGTCTATTTCATTTGTGTGTAATGGAACAACACAAAAAAAGAGAAAAAGGCAAAATTGGACACAATTTCGCACAAAAATTTACATGGCTTAATTGTTGGCACCCTAAATTTAAAATTTGGATGCACAACCTTTGGAATAAATAATTGTAATCAATTGCTTCCTATAACCATCAATAAGCTTCTTACACCTCTTAACTGGAATTTTGGACCACTCTTCTCTTGCAAACTGTTACAGGTCTCTCATATTTGAAGGGTGCCTTCTCGCAATAGCCATTTTAAGATCTTGCCACAGATGTTCAATGGGATTTAAATCCGGGCTTTGTTTCCATTCATTTCTGGCTGCTTCTTGAAGTATTTTGGGGTTATTATCCTGCTGGAAGACCCATGACCTAGGATGCAAACCCAGCTTTATAACACTGGGCACTACATTGTGACCCAGAATCCTTAGTTAATCTTCAGATTTAATGATGCTTTTCACACAGCAAAGTCACCTAGTGCCAGAGCCAGCTAAATAACCCAAAATATCTTTGAACCTCCACCATATTTGACTGTAGGTGCTGTGTTGTTTTTCTGTTTTCCCTCTTTCCGTCTTAGGTAAACATTAGAATGATGTGCCTTATTAAAAAGCTCTATCTTGGTCCCATCTGTCAACAATACACTTTCCCAGAAGGATTTTGGAATACTCACATACATTTTGGCAAACTGCAGTCTAGCTTCTTTATGTCTGTGTCAGCAGTAGGGTCCTCCTGGTTCTCCTGTTTCATTCAAATTTCGACAGATTGTTCATGATGAGACTGATGCACCCTGAGTCTGCAGGACAGCTTGAATGTCTTTGGAATTTAATTGGGGTTGTTTATCCACCATTCGGACTATCCTGTATTGCAACCTTTCATCAATTTTTCTTTGCCGCCCACAGAGATTAGCTACAGTGCCGTGGGTTGTCAACTTATTGATTATGTTGCTCACCATGGACAAAGGAACATCAGGATTTCTGGAGATGGACTTGTAACCTTGAGATTGGTGATATACAGTGTCATACAAAAGTGGCACTCCAGGTCAAAATTACTGTTAAAGATTACACAATTCCTTTGTATTTTATGCAAAACATAAATATTTTTTCATCTTTCACTTTTAAAAAATTACAAAAAGGAAAATGGACTGATGCAAAAGTTTGGGCACTCTGCATGTTTAGTACCTACAGTAGTAGCACCCCTTTTGAAAATATCACAGTTTATACACTTTTTTTTATAGCCAGACAAGAGTCTTTCAGTTCTTGTTTTGAACGATTTTCATCTATTCTTCTTTGGAAAATTCATCCAGTTCTTTGAGCATGCACTGCTATTTTGAGGTCTAGCCACAGATTTTCAATGATGTTCAGATCAGGAGACTGTTAGGGCCATTGTAAAACCTTCAGCTTGCGCCTTTCGATGTAGTCTATTGTTAATTTTGACTTGTGTTTAGGATCATTACCCATTTGTAGAAGACATACATGTATCAACTTCAGCTTTTTTACAGATGGTGTTGTGTTTGTATCAAGAATTTGTTGAAATTTCATTGAAAGCATTCTTCCCTTCACCCGTGACAGGTTTCCCGTGCCATTACCTGTTACACACAGATTGCCTTAGGCAAATGAAGGTCCCTTATTAAAGACCCTAATAAAACATAACTTTTCTCCCTGTCCCATGACAGCACCACCTGAGAGAGGGTATTCGCTCACCAGGACAGGAAACCTACTGAATAAAAAGACAGTACCTCTCCTTCGCATCAGTTAGGTTTCCTGTCCTCGTGGAATCCTACAGCAAGTGCGGTACACTTACCCAGGATGGTGTCCAGGAGTCGGGGATGCTGTCCGGGGGTGGAAGTGGCCATCGGGCCAGTGCAGCAGATGCAGAAGGGGACCTCTTTGCAAGATATCCCTGTCTGCAGGAGTCCTGGGGCTGCGCACGCAGGGAGGGAGCCCAGCGATGTGCACAAGGACAAGCTCCCGCTGTGCACAGTGGAGCCATCCGTCCTGGGTCTGCGCGTGCTGGGTCCCCCGGCGATGTGCGCCAGGACACGCTCCGGGGCTGTGCACAGCGGACCTGAGAGCGCCGGTGAATGGGCCGCCCAGGGTCGGGTCGGCACCAGAGTGGACACAGGGCGGACTCACCGGGCTGTGCATCGGGAAGCTGAGTGCGCGGGTAAGCGACGCCCGGGATCTGCGCATGCATGGGCTGCTGACTTCCGGCGCGTCCCGACGTAGCGCACCGGGCACATCATTTCCTGGTCTATGCACGTGCGGGACGCAGGAGATGAGAGGCAGTCCTGCGTCGTGCGCGCAGGTGACATCACCCATTGTGTGTGTACAGGGCGTAGTTTCCCTGTGCACAGCGCTCTGGGGAAAGAAAAAAAAAAGGGCAAATGGAGACAGGAGGCGGAGCCGCCCAATATTTAAAGGGGTGGCTCCAAATGAATGGCGGCAATTGCTTGCAGTCCTTCGACTATGGAGCCACAGCAGCAGCAGCCTCTTCAGCAGCAGCAACAGCAGGCACTATCTCCGCTGCCATCACAAGGGCATAAGAGCCATAAAGCCAGCCATTCAAGCAGTGGAACGAGCCTAAAGAGTAAGGCAAGCCAGAAATCCTCCGCCAAGGATAAGCGTTCTTCAGAACCTGCTCAGCCTTCGTCTCCGGTACCGTAGAGTGATCCACAGGTGGTGAGTAGGGTTGAGCATTCCGATACTGCAAATATCGGGTATCAGCCGATATTGGCTGTATCGGAATTCCGATTCCGAGTGCCGATATTTTCGTCATATCGGATACCGGAATCGGGATTGTCACTGTCACTGTCAGTGTCCGTCGGTCGGGTCTGTCAGGAGTCAGCGGCACTTACCTGGCAGAAGATCTCCGGCGGTCACGTCCTGGACTGCTTCATGGCCGCCATCTTCTTTCCCCGGCGGTCACATGCAGTTTCTCGCGATAACTGCAGTGACTGCTGGGTAATCCCGGCCGTAAAGCAGTCAGTCTGATGACGTCACCGCCGGGGAAGCAGGTAATCAGCTGTGCTGCGTCGAGATGACAGGCTCTGCCTATCATTGCGATGTAGCAGAGTTGGATCGTCGTGGGACTGTCGTTACTATGGACTGCATCGGACAGGTGGTATACTGTTGGTTTGTTTTTTTTCTTTTTTTACAGGAGATCGATGGCGTCGCAGGAATGAGAGAGTAATAAAAGAAATGAAAACTGTGTTGTCTCTTTTATTTCATTAAAAGACTTTTTTCTTGCTTTGTCTTTTTTTTATACATTTAATAACTTTGGGATTAATAATGGATCGGTGTCTTATTGACACCTCTCCATTATTAACCGGGCTTATTGTCACCGTGCAATCAACGGTGACAATAACCCCTTATTACCCCGCTTGCCACCGCTACAGGGCAAGTGGGAAGAGCCGGGTAAAGTGCCACAATTGGCACATCTTTTGATGCGCCAAATGTGGGGCTGCTGTAGCCTGGTATTATCAGGCTGTTGAGGGCCAAAATCCATGGGCCTTGACAGTCTTTTAATACCAGGCCGCAGCAGTCTGCATTTTACTTGGCTGGTTAACAAAAATAGGGGGGATCCCCACGCCGTTTTTTTTTCGAGGGGATCCCCTATTTTTGTTAACCAGCCAAGCTAAGCAGACTGCTGTGGCCTGGTATTATCAGGCTGGCAAGGTCCATGGATATTGGATCCTTACCAGCCTGAAAAACCAGGCCTCAGCGGTCTGCTTCATCTGGCTGGTTAACAAAAATAGGGGGGACCCCACGCCAATTTTTTTCGAGGGGATCCCCTATTTTTGTTAATCAGCCAAGATATGCAGACTGCTGTGGCCTAGTATTATCAGGCTGGCAAGGTCCATGGATCTTGGCTCCTTAACAGCCTGAAAATCCAGGCCTCAGCGGTCTGCTTCATCTGGCTGGTTAACAAAAATAGGGGGGACCCCACGCCAATTTTTTTTGAGGGGATCCCCTATTTTTGTTAATCAGCCAAGATATGCAGACTGCTGTGGCCTAGTATTATCAGGCTGGCAAGGTCCATGGATCTTGGCTCCTTAACAGCCTGAAAATCCAGGCCTCAGCGGTCTGCTTCATCTGGCTGGTTAACAAAAATAGGGGGGACCCCACGCCATTTTTTTTTTCGAAGGGAACCCCTATTTTTGTTAATCAGTTCCCTCTGACGTCACTGATTGTGTCCCTGGCTGACCTGAAGTGAAAGTGGAAAGCAATCAATTAAGCTTTCCACTTAAGGGCCCGTCTCACATAGCGATATCGCTACCGAGATCGCTGCTGAGTCACTAGTTTTGTGACGCAGCAGCGAGCTCACCAGCGATATCGCTGTGTGTGACATTCAGCGACGATCAGCCCCCCTGCCGGGTATCGCTGATCGTTGCTGAAATGTCAGGACCTTTTTTTGATTGCTGGTTTCCCGCTGACAGGCACACATTGCTGCGTGTGACAGGCGGGAGACCAGCGATCCGCTGGTAACCAAGGTACACAGCGGGTTTCCAGGCGCGGGGCTGTGCCTAGAAACCCGCTGTGTACCTTGGATACCAGCGCCCTGATGCAGGGAGCTGGTATCCAAGGTACACAGCGGGTTTCCAAGCGCTGCGCGGTGCCTGGAAACCCGCTGTGTACCTTGGTTACCAGCGGATCGCTGGTTCCCGCCTGTCACACGCAGCGATGCGTGCCTGTCAGAGGGAAACCAGCGATCAAAAAAAGGTCCTGACATTTCTGCGACGATCAGCGATACCCGGCAGGGGGGCTGATCGTCGCTGAATGTCACACACAGCGATATCACTGGTGAGCTCGCTGCTGCGTCACAAAACTAGTGACTCAGCAGCGATCTCGGTAGCGATATCGCTATGTGAGACGGGCCCTTAAGCGATGTTACCCGCAGTGTCGCTGTCCCAGATCGCTGCCTGAGCTGCCTGTTTGGTCACCCGACATGAAATGACACTTGGTGTACATAGGGTTAACCATGTCTTTTCATGTCCTTTGCTATCTAATTTGCACAAACAATTAAATCAGACTATGTGTGCAAAATTTCACACCTGTAGGGGTTAATTAAAGGTGTAAATTCGTAGCAAAAAAGTCCGTTTTTTTTTACAACGAATTTACACCTTTAATTAACCCCTACAGGTGTGAAATTTTGCACACATAGTCTGATTTAATTGTTTGTGCAAATCAGATAGCAAACGACATGAAAAGACATGGTTAACCCTATGTACACCAAGTGTCATTTCATGTCGGGTGCTTCTGTCTTTTCACTGAAGCCGGCTTTACCCGGCAATTGAATGAGAGGATATTTTACTATGTAGAAGTGTATAAACTATACATATATGTATATATATATGTCACAATGACATGTATATATATATATATATGTATTCTATGTGTGTATATTTAGTGTTTACAAGGAAAGAATGGGGTTTTTTTAGTTGCGATATTTTGTTCCCATAGACTTACATGGGACTTCCGGTATCGGTATCGGGTATCGCCGATATTTTAGTGATATCGGCGATACCATTCCGATTCCGATACTTTAGGATATCGGAAAGTATCGCTCAACTCTAGTGGTGAGTGATCTACGTGAATGTGATTGGTATTAAATGGGCCCCCCTCTTTTTCTCTCAGTTTCCTTCATAGGAAAGGCCCCTGAAGCGCACCTCCAAACAAAAGAATAGGGAGTGTGCCCTGTGTAGACAAACTCTGCCCAATTCCAGTAGCAAAGCACTCTGTCATTAGTGCATACAACAGACCATAGCAGAGGAGGCACCGGGGTTTGCTATGGACCTTAAGCCATTACTAGGTCTGAGGTCCAGGAGTCATTAAGAGTTCTGATCACCGAAAAGATGACGGTCAAACCTGAATAGATACATTCCGAACCTGAAGGATCGGTTCAGCTAGACGACAGTTCAGATTCAGGGTCATTATTCTCTTCTTCCTCGGATGAGGAGATGGGGGAAGACCCTGTTTTCCTACGGAGGACATGGACAGACTAGTTATGGCCATCAGATCCACCATAGGCATCTCGGACCCCAAACCTACTAGATCTCTGCAGGACATTATGTTCGGAGGCCTGAGTCAGAAGAAAAGGCATTGTTTCCCTGTTAATGAGAACATTAAGCTACTCATTGACAGAGAATTGAATATACCAGAAAAGAAGGGGCCCCTACCATCTTCTTCAAAGGGAAGATTTCTCTTTGAGGAAGAGGAAGCCACCACATGGGAGATGGCCCCGAGGATTGACGTGGCGGTAGCCAAAGCTGTCAAAAAGTCTACATTGCCATTTGACGATTTAGGAACCCTCAAAGATCCTTTAGACAGAAAGGCTGAAACATTCCTAAAACAGGCATAGGAATCTTCAGCGGGCTCATTAAAGCCAGCTATTGCAGCCACCTGCACAGCAAGATTGTTGATGATATGGTTACAGCGGCTCGGTGACCACCTAAAAGACAATACCCCAAGAGAGGAGATTCTAGTGGATCTACCTCTGTTGCAGAGGGCAGCTTCCTATTTAGCAGATGCCTCAGCTGACTCGGTAAGGTTCGTGGCTTGATCGGAAAACCTGTCCAATGCGGTCCGTAGAGCCCTACGGCTTAAAAGTTGGCCAGGAGATGCACAGTCCAAGACCAGACTGTGTTCCATTCGATGTGAGGGCAAATTCCTCTTTGGCCAGACTTTGGATGATATCCTGGACAAGGCAGCCGACAAAAAGAAGGGGTTTCCGACGGTGTCACAACCGCAGTTCAAAAGCTCCTTTCGGAGAAGACGTTATAGCAGGAACAGGCCATCCAAGAATTCAGAGGACTGGAGAGCGAGGAGACCCTTTAATAAGGGCTTCATGTTCGGAGAGCCATCCTCAAAAAGTCCTACTTCCGAACCGCCTGGGAGAAGATCTCAGCCAACGCTTGGGTGCTCGGCATTATAAGAACAGGCCTCAGATTGGAGTTTGCAACTGCATGCTTGCGGGAGAAGGATATATTAGTAATACCTTACTTGGACGATTTTCTAGTGGTCGGCAAGATGGAGCAGGAGTGCAATGCCCATATAAAGTTCACTCAGACACACCATGTCCTGTCTAGGCTGGAAGATAAATGTGGAAAAATTAAGGCTCCAGCCCAAGAGGGTTCAGTCCTTCTTGGGGCTTACTATATACTCGGAAAAACAACTCTGTCTCCTTCCAGAAGAGAAGAAGGAAAAGATCCTACATCAATCATCAGGGAGGCACAAGGTCCAGACCATTAATGCTACTAGCTCAGCAGATTCTACAGTTGATGGAGGAACACCAGCTGCAGATATTAGCCTTACACATAAGGGGGAAGGACAACGAAGAGGCAGATTTCCTCAGCAGGACAACCTTGAAACAGGGAGTAGTGGGAACTAGATCAGTCAGTATTCCAGCAGATTGTAAATCTTTGGGACAGCCAGAGATAGATCTTTTTGCGAGCAGGAAAAACAGGAAGACCAACAAGTTCTGTTCCCTAGACCCGAAAGAAAAGCCTTATGCTGTAGATGCCTACAGATCCCTTGGAACTTTCACCTAGCGTATGCCTTCCCTCCGATGATGTTGATCCCGACAGTACTCCGGAAGATTCGGGAGGAGAGAGCACAGGTCATACTCATTGCTCCCTTCTGGCCGAAAAGGCCCTGGTTTTCATGGCTGAGGAGAATGTCCTTGACAGACCCCTGGGTTCTCCCGGATATTCGGGGTCTCCTCAGGCAGGGCCCAGTGGTACATCCTCAGAGACCAGGTCTTCATTTGATTGCCTGGATTTTGAGAGGACATTATTGATACAGAGAGGTTTTTCGCCACGTTTGGTGAATACTCTAATGCAGAGCAGAAAGCCCATAACAACTAGGATTTATGGCAGGATATGGGCAACATTTCTAAACTTTTCAGGACATCAGATGGGGGGTCCAGTCCCAATTAGACACATTCTGAAATTCCTCCAAAAAGGAGGTTTCCATCGAAGAGATATGTAAGGCGGCCACATGGTCTACCCCTACTACCTTCTATAAGCACTATCGCCTTGATCTGTCCTCCTCTACTGACCTGTCCTTCTGTAGAAGGGTGTTGGAAGCAGCGATCCCTCCCTAGGGTGCTTCAGTCTATATAAATCTCTCAGGTGTTGCTGTGATGGGACAGGGGGAAAAATCTAAGTTACTTACTGTTAATGGGATTTTACAGAGCCCATTACAGCACCCTTGCATTCCCTCCCCCGCTTTTTATCACTTACGGTGTGCACTATTAGCGGTGTTAAGAAAAACGTTTTTTAGTGGAGGTTATGCTAACTGGAGGTCCTCTCGAGCTCTGAAACCAAACTGATGTGAAGGAGAGGTAACTCCTTTTTATTCAGTAGGTTTCCTGTCCTGGTGGATGGATACCCTCTCTCAGGTGGTGCTGTCATGGGCTCTGTAAAATCCTGTTAACGGTAAGTAACTTAGATTTTTAATTTTAATTATTGAGAGACGAAAAATGACCCTATTCATTGAAAACACATAGTGCTAGGGAAGGGGATATTATTCAACACGTCAGTCCTTATCATGGATTGGTAAAGTGCTAGTGCTTTACTTTATGGCAGTCTCTTTAACAGCTACCAGCTCTCTATATATACAGCAAGTATCAGCTAATATAACTTAATGAAGTGCTAATACGTTCACAGCTCTGGCTATCTATCTAGTTGCTTCCTGCCTTACTTTCAAGTGATTTATTGGCCAGGTGCTATCTCTCTATATACACATCACTATTAACTAATTTAACTTCATACGCTACTTGTTACACCCGGTTCTGGCACTGGTCCCAGTTCTGGTCCCTCACGCGCTTCTGCTCCAAGGCTGCCCCTGTACCTTTGCGAGGTCCCTGTCGGATCCTCGTTTTCTGTCTGCCCTCTGGCATTCCTGCTGCAGTCTCTTCTCCTCTTACTTCCTGGCGAGCTGCCAGCAGGCCTCCAGGGAGAGTGCTTAGGACGTGCGCGCACTTACCTCCGGTCTCTTAAAGAGACAGCGCGCATTTTTGGAAAGTATCAATTAACCAATGGCAGTACACTGATTACTATTTCTGGCCCCTCCGCCTTAGGGAGGGTGCCGGAGCAACGAGTATCTACTCTTGCTAATCCCGGTTCTGCCTGCTCTGTTATAGCATTCTGTTTGCACTCTGTACGAGTATTTTGGACGACGTCTGTACAAGCACTATCAAGTTCCGCCACTCCGTCATCCGTACCCGTGGACAGCACTAAAGTTGCTGGAGCCAGCTTCCTCCTATCTACCCAGAACCTGACTATCCTCGGCAGAGCCAGCTTCGTCTCGTATACCCGATGTCCGCCTGTTAGCTTCACTATACCTGTAATATCAGTTTACCCGTTTGTCCCACTGGGACAGCTGCTATGTGTCCGGGGTCTAACTGGAGGTAGCATCTGTGTCCCCCAGGTATTCCACTAAGGTCCTGTTCGAGGGATCTTGCTACGGGTACCTGGGGCTCACTAGTCACTTCCCCTTCGGAGCCCCCCGGACCGTGGTCCCGAAGTTCCACTCTAAAAATAAAAGACGAATGTGAACTTCATCACTTGTGCCTCCGCCTCCATTTGTTACAGCACTACTAATACATTCCGATCTCCACTATCTGTCTTGAAGATTACTATCTATTTCCATCACATTTTAGTTTTCTGCCTATTACATTCCATACTATACCTGCCTAGTACATGCTTTTAAAACTTAAATAGCCATTATCCTCCCTGATGTGTTTCGTCACACAGCTGTCATCAGGGAAATGAGGCTATTATAGATAGTAAGCTTCTAGATAGATAGCGGGGATCAGAATGAATGTATTAGTACCTTATGAAGTTAAATTAGTTAATAATGATAATTTTCTAACAATAATAGTGAACAATCTATATAACCCTCACAGGTTAATTAAGGTCTGAAACCTTGGTCTGAGCACACAAATCTCCAAGGGTGCGCAAATAAATGAAAATATATTTAATTTTGTTTCCTCTAAAATACAAAGGAAATGTGTCATCTTTAGCTTTAGGCCTTTTAGAGACCATTTTATCTTCAATTTGCTTAACTGTTTACAATAACAGTAATTTTGACTAGGGGTGCCAAAAAATTTTACATGCCACTGTATTTCAACAATTGTGGTTCTAAAGTCCTCAGACAGTTCTCGTCTCCTCTTTCTGTTCTCCATAGCAAAGATTGAGACAGTCTCTCCACTTTTTAACTGGTATCAGGTGTATTATCATTTTTCTCACACCTGTTACTTTCCACAGATGAGTTTGAATAAGCATCACATGCTTGAAACAAAGTTGTTTACCTGGGTTTTGTTTTAAATGATGTCCAATTTGCCTTTTTTTCAGTTTTTTTGTCTTGTTAAAATACACACAAAGGAAATAAACGTGTTTATAACAAGACATGTGCAATTGCAATCATTTTCTGGGACAAATATTTCATTTTCTAGAACATTTTAAAGGGTGCCAACACTCTTGGCCATGACTTTATATACTAACTGCTGCATATGCTTTCTAACTGTAACTGTATCCTGTAAAGAGTTCAGCAAATGTTACTTGTACTTAAAGGGCTTGTCTGGAATTTAAAGCTGTGATTTTTTGGTGTTCATTTATTGAGGGATTGACAAACAGGCGATCCCAGCATGTGTTGCCACTGTCTACTGCCGCAAAACATGCAGCCACAGGAACTCGATTATATTACCCAAGCACGCCCAAGATACATGGATAACACCTGACCATGCACGCATAACATGTTTTCGGAGCATATTTGCTCATCACTAGTAAAAAGGAATCAAGGATTTCTTGGACTATTCGACTGAATCAAATCACAAATTGTTCAAATTCTTCAGAATTTCATAAATTTAGACTCAAATTCACATTAAATCAATTTGCTCATTTGTAAACAGTGTGCAGAATTTTTAGAAAGGTGATCATATTGACCATATCAACAGTTGTATGTAGATTTTCCAACTCCAAGTTGAATAAACTTGAATGCTTATTGGTTTGAAGCAGATCAGGTGATGTGTATTTGCGTGATGAAGGAGAGTGTGGCCTAAGGATGCAACACTCTTTATCAAGGCGTGCAGAATTATTAGGCAGTTTGCTTTCCTCAGACAAAATTGGTCAAAAAAAAGATTTACAGTAACTGACTCTGAAAAGTAAAAAAAAATATTTAAAGTCTTATATAAATCTTCAAATTGCTAAGATATTAAAGCTTGATCACTGAACTATCAAAACTTTTGTTGCAAATAGTCAACAGGGTCGAAAAAAAATGTATTGAGAAAAAAAACGCATAATAACTGCCAGAGATTAGAGAATAATCAAACGTGAAGCGACCAGAAACCCATTATCCTCCAGTGCTGTCATATTGCAGAACTGCAACCTCCCTGGAGGCCCAAAAGTACAAGGTGTTCAGTGCTCAGAGACACGGCCGAGGTAAGGGGGCTGAAATCTGACTTCCACTGAACAAGACACAGGAATTGAAATGTGAAGCCTAGGCCAAGAAATATCTGAAGACAGATTTTTCAAAGGTTTTATGGACTGATGAGATAAGAGTGTCTCTTGATGGACAAGATTCAGAGACCCGTGGCTGGATCATTAATGGGCACAGGCGTCCACATCGATGCCAGCAAGGTGTAGGTGGGTTACTGCTATGGGGTGGTATGGGGATCTATTTAGACCCTTTTTTTGGATTGAAGACAGAGTCAAAATCAACTCCCAATTCTACCGCCAGTTTTTAGAAGAAACTTTCTTCAAATATTGGTGCAGTAAAAAGTCTGCATCTTTCAAGAAAGCCATGGTTTTTATGCAGGACAAGACTCAATTGCATGCATTGAAGGACTCCACTGATCATCTAGCCAGTAAAGTTCTTAAGGATGAAAGAATAATGACATGGCTCCTTCCTCACATGACCTAAAACCTATTGTGAAGGAAAACAGTACACCTCCCTGAACTGTGTCTGGGAGGCTGTGGTTGGTGCTGCACAAAAAGTTGTTCGTCAACAGGTTTATAAACTGACAGACCCCATGCATGGAAGGCTTATGACTGCTATTGAAAAGAAGAGTGGCTATACTGGTCACTGATATTTTTTGAACTGTCCAAAAATTATTTTTCTACATGTTTGAGTTGTTTGGTTATTGTTCTCAATTTAACAAATTATAATAAATTGAGATGGGAAAAATAACATTTTTTATTTAGTTGCATAATAATTCTACACACTAACGGTTGCCCAATAATTATGCACATATTGATATTCTCCTAAGACCAAACCTCAGTTTTACTTTATTAAATATTTAGAGTTTGTTTTCTTATCTGAGAGCAGCATAATATAAGGGTAGAGACACTGTTTCTAGTGATGTGTCATTTACTGGGCTTCTTGCTGTAATTTCGACAAAATCACTGTTATTTGCTGCAGATCTATCAATTCTCTGAATATGAAACTCTGTATAACCCTGACCACACCACTGATTGACAGCTTTCTGCTTGCAGCCCTGGCAGAAAGCAGCCAATTAATGGTGGGGACACAACTCTTGAATATGGAAGGTGATATGGCAGCAGTTTTACTAGTCCACTAGTGATAATCTCTTTCTGATAAAACAATGATTTTATTGAAGCTATAGCAAGCATCCCAATAAATTATGCATCACAGAAATATACGTCTCTGTATCTACATAATGCTGCTCTCAGATTAGGTGGCAAATGTCTGGTGACAGGTTCCCTTTAATGGGAATCTGTCACAAAATTTATGCTTTCCAACCTGAGGGTACCATAAAAGGGGGACAGAAACCCTGATTCCATCAGTTTGTCACTGTGCTTCCTGCTGCAGTTTTGATAAAATCAGAGTTTTATCTGCTGAAACTCTTCTAGTCTTCTCAATGACGAGCTCAGTCTATCCACACCAATTTAATTCATTGCCGAGATCTGAATTTAAGCATGCGTCGCCCCCAGCGGCCATTTTCCCGTAGGCCACCGCATCGCAGCAATGGAGCTGCAGGGGCCTCCGAGCTTTGACAAAATACCGGCGGAGCCCCTCACACAGCACAGAGAGCTGCCGCCGACCCAGCACAGAGCGCTGCCGCCCCAGCACAGAGCTGCAGTCGACCCAGCACAGAGTGCTGCCGCCCCAGCACAGAGCTGCCGCCAACCCAGCACAGAGCGCTGCCACCCCAGCACAGAGCGCTGCCACCGACCCAGCACAGAGCTGCCGCCGACCCAGCACAGAGCGCTGCCGACGACCCAGCACAGAGCGCTGCCGCCGCCCCAGCACAGAGCACCGCAGCACAGAGTATCTCTGCCGCAGCATTTGTTAGTATATTCTGACTATAAGACGCACCCCCATTTTCCCCCAAACTTTTGGGGGAAAAATAGTGCGTCTTATCGTGCGAAAAATATGGTAAATCAAATATACTGTAGTTGTGAAGAAATAACATTGTTGTACGGAGTGCATGGCTTATATGCTAATTATGCTGTTGCAATAATAGTTTCTTTTTGTTTGTTTTTGCTAGCCTGAGTTATTTTGTTTCTTTGTTTCATGATCTGTATGTTATTCTAAAAACTCTCTATTTATCATCCCCCTCTGTTATTTAAGTATTTATTTGTTTATTATGTCTACACATTCATGATTCTATTTATTGTTTTGTATATTTATCCTCTTTGTTGTTAAGATTGCTTTAAAGTTTAAATAAAAGAATAATTTGTTTGTGATTTGTTTTATATTATTCATGGTGTTATTTCATTTTTTTCTGTGATTTTCCGTGCAGAAAGCCAGCTTTACAGGAAATGGGAAGTTTTCATTGCATTTAAACTTTCTGAGTGCTATATTAAATATACGTTTCTGAAAATGGAAGGAGTATTTAGGTACTCTCATGTAGAAACAGATTTATTACTAAAGACACCAGAAATCAACATCGTTTGTCAGATTGACAATATCTTAAAATTATTTGTATGCAGTTCTGTTTATGCAAATAAAGCATGTTTATTGGGCAGGAAAGTTCGGCAGATTTTTCATGTAGATCTCAAATTACGTTGATTGAAAGGGAACCTTCATTTTTTACTGTACTTAAAAAAAATGTCAATCTTTCCTGGTCATTAGAGAGTGTGTACTGAATCCCTTAGGTCAAAATGACATAAGTCATAAATATAAGTCAGTGCTGGAGTCAGTGTGTGTGGCGGGGGTCCAGCTATGTAACATAGCCAGCTTCTGTTTATAACAACAGTGACTGGATCTGAGCTCCGATCGCTGTTATTAACCATTTACATGCCATTGTCTATCTCTAAAAGTGGCATTTAAATGGAATTCTCATTGGCCTCCTACAATGCAATCGCAGGACACCAATGGGTTACTATGAAAGCTGGGGGCCTGCTGAAGTCCCTTGTTGCTCCAATCTGTGTCTGTGTTACACAGATTTATGAGTAATATGCAATATTGTTCCACAAAATTACACAATTGAAAAGTAATTACTGATAACAAAAGAACAGAAAGCACTTAATGGTCTTATAAAGTATAGTATTTTAGAAGTTTCATTAACATCCTGCAATCCTTGATTTAGTGTATGTCTGTCTTTTTAAGCTATTTATCGCCTTGCAATTTTTTTTGCCGTATGAGGGCTCGTTTTTTGTGAGACGAGTTGTGCTTTTGAATAATAGCCTTGACTTTACCACACAGTATACTGGAAAATGTTGAAAAATTCAGTGAAAGTGCAGTGAAATTACAAAAGAAGTGCAATTCTACAATTATTTTTTGGGTATTTACCATGTTCACGAAATGTTAAAACTGACCTGGCCAGATACCCAGATACCAAGCATGTATAGGTTGTTTTTTATTTAAGTGGTGAAAATAAAATCAAAAGTTTGTAAGAAGAAAAAAAAAAGACTACATATTCCAAGACCCATAGCGTCTCCATTTTTTTGTGATCTGAGGCTGGGTAAAGACTTATTTTTTGCTCGCCGAGCTGAAGGTTTATTTATAACATTTTGGGGTAGATACGATGTTTTGATCTCCTGTTATTGAATTTTATTGCAATGTTGTGGAGACCAAAAAACATAATTCTGGTGTTTTGACTTTCTTTCTTATTACGCCGTTTACCAATCAGATTAATTTACTTTATATTTTGATAGATGGGTCTTCTGAATGTGGTATACCAAATATGTGCATTTTTTTTTATTTTCCTTTATTGTTTTATTTTCAATTAGGCAAAAGGGTGTAATCTGAAATTTTATGTTTTTTTAATTCTTTTAAGATCTTTAAAAATTTTTTTTTTACTTTTTAGTGGCTTCAAAAGTCTCCTTAGGAGACTTGAAGCTGTGATCATCCGATCACTTGTGCTAAACATAGCAGGGCTTCAGCTCTGCTATGTGTAGCCTAAATCATGATCTCCTATGAACGCTGGCCTGCGTACATAGGGAGATTTACAATGACAGGCACGAGGGGTTTTCTGCAGACTCTTGGCTGTCTTGACAATCCATTTGCACCGTGCAATCACGTGACAGGTGCGCCGACACCCTTGTCTTCCAGTTTGTGCGAGTTAAATGCCACTGTTAGAGATTGACAGCGGCATTTAAAATATTAACAGCTGCTGGTGGATCATGGCAAAATACAGGTGATCACATCCAAAGTCGTAAAGGGGTTAATATTTGCATTTTTTTCTATAAAGATGTCATATATGAAACAACATAAGTATTAACTCGCTATTAACAGACAATTTCCTATGTTATGGTATGATATTCCTGTAGCATTTCTTTTTTGTATCTGGAAGATGCATACAGTGTGTTAACCAGACGATGACTTAATGAGGTCACCTAACCCTAATTCCCAAGGAAAATCCTACTGTTGATTAAAGTGCTGGCATGTCATGCCTGCTTTACCTGACCACCATTATGAAGTTACTAGTTTTCTGATATACCAGATGGCCTGAGATGCAGTCTGTATCATTTATAGCTTTAAAGACAACAAAAATATGATCATAGAAGGCTTCAGTGTGTCTAGTGATATACGTTACTGGAAATAAGAAACATGTGGATGGAAAATGAGCATCGTGTATAATATATATTAAGACAATGGATGAAAATGAAATATTCCACAGTTTAAAGTGACTGTACACATCATTAATTAAAGGTCCAAATTTCTGTGCAGAGGATTTTTTTTCAAAATATTGAGTGGAAACTAATGATTCCTAACAAATAGGCATTCCCTGCATGTGTTGTAGCTGTTGAACAACCGAGAGACATGCAGGAGCGGGGACATGAAATTTTTATCGAGAAAACACAGAAAATACACGATTAGGACACAAGCATACTCGGATAGCACCTTATCCAAGCACGCTCGCTGATCACTAGTGGAAATATTAGACACCCTGTAACACATAGATGTCCGTATTGATAAATTGAAGTCAAAGGATAGGTGCACACGGTCAGTAAATGCTGCCAGTTGGACGCCGAGTACTTGTGCAGCATCCAACTCGCAGCGTCCAGATGTTAAAGCATAGTGGATGGGATTTCAAGAAATCCCACGTCCACTATGCATGCACCGATGCCAGCGGATCACCCGTGGAAACGGAAATGTGGCACGACCACAGCATGTCATCTATTTGCGTCTCCGCAAGATAAATCTCACCCGTACAATGTGTTGGACGCAGTGATTCTGCACGGATCAATGACCACATGCAGATTCACCTGCTGTCACAGGGCAGTAATGGGAAAACAGGGGATGAGGAACCTGGGCCCCTGAACTGCCCCTCATTCTAAGGGGTGCTCTGTCTTTCCTTAACTTGGGGGTATCCTTGAAGGTAGTCACTGACCTGTCCCTATCTCCTGTTTAACCCTGAGCTAAACCCCTGACTCCCTCCCCAGGAGGTGAGACAGGGAATAAAGAGAACTGAACCAAAATAACAAAAAGAAAGAAAAGACAGACACCTAGGGGACAAGGCAACTAAAAAACAAAACTTAACTTTCTCTGCTGCAATGCACCGCACAGCAGAGTAATGCACCAGATCAAGATAATAGCTGAAGTACCACTGCACTCAGAAAGCTCCAGCTTGGTTTGTCTCCAAAGAGGAAGTGTATCACCAAGTCAACTGAAGCATCAGGTGACCTTTTAAAGGATGGTGGGAGTGGTCACCACCTGCACCAGCAAACTCAGCAGCAATGCAATTACACCACCGGCCACCGGGGGAAAAGACTGACATTAACTCCAATGGCCTGAAAGGAAAAAAGTTTTAATATGAAAAGCAAAATCTGCCACAGATCCAAAAATGGATTGTGACAGTACCCCTTACAATGAGTGGTCTCTGGACCCTCAACACCCTCAGTGCCACACCTCACCAGAAAACAACCTACGTTGAGGACACCTCGATCCACTAGAGCTCACCCAGGCAACCACCTGACTTTCAGGTTTATGGCAAATGTGGACTGATGGAAGTGACAATAACGTATGCTCCGGAGCTGCCACAAATCTCCAGAGCGCCGACCTGGGGAATGAGTTGTGTGCGGGCACTACTGAGGGTAACTCCAGCTAGTAAGTCCCCGGGCCGAGAATGGCCGACACCCGATACGGCCCAATCACCCAAGAACTCCAGGCCCCAGCAGCACACTTCCACTGGATGTTTTTGGTGGACAACCACACGTACTCATTCACACACAGGTCCGGACCTGAATGTTTATTGCCACACACTCGTTTGCCATAAGATGGTAAACTCTTTGAGTAACCGACAACAGAGGCGTCCCCCTGTATCACCACACTCACAACCCCACAATGCTCAGAGGTAACCACCACCCTCCCCTGACCCCTTTTCCTAATAGGACTCAGACTCTCATGGTTAGCTAGTGGTGAGGGTTGAGACTTGCCCCTACTCCCTGGCAGCACCTCTGTTGCCCCATCGGAGAAGAAGGGGATGGTTGTAGAAAGACGACAAAGACAGTAGCCCCCGGGCAACACATGACTGATCCCAGCTGACTACTTCCCTGGACCGCCAATCTATGACCGGGTTGTGTTTTTTCAACCAAGGGAGGCCTAAAACAATGGGTGTTAGCATCCCCCCAAGACATAGCATGACAGGGACTCTTCATGACGAGTCCCTGTGTATATCATCTACGACTTGGGTTACCTTCCCCTGGCTGAGTGGGACAGAGTCAATGGTCTGGACGCTTATGGGTTTTGCTAGCAACCTACATCTCAGGCCAAGAGTTTGGACAAAGTGAGCATCCACTAGATTGACAACAGATCCACTGTCCACAAGCACCGGTATACCCTCAGTTACATCACCAACCACCACTTCAGCAGACAGGGTACACTGAAGGCAAAAAATGGAGGAAATATACACTCCCTGGTCGCCTCCCTCCACACGACCAGGGGGACGCGGCTTCTTGGATGGCATAGGTATTTTGGCACGAGCTGGGCAGACCCCGATGAAATGTCTGCCCATAGTAAAAACATGCCCCCACACCATGGTGAACCGCAGGCAACCCCATTTGGGAACCAACTCCTCCCACCTGCATGGGTTCGTCTGACTGCTCAGGTGTGTCCTACACCCTAGAAAGGACAACAGGGGGCAGATTTGGTATATAACTCTCCATGAGGCATCTATCCAGCCAGATGACAAGGAACATGGCGGCCTCCAACGACCTGGGGGCAGCATACTGCACAAGAGTATCCTGCAACCTTGGGGACAGACCCTGCACAAAATGACTCCTAAGGGCAGGGTCATTCCACTGTGTGTCATTGGCCCACCTCCTGAACTCAGAGCAGTACTCCTCAGAAAGCTGGCCCCTTGCTTGATTTTACGGAGTCAGGATTCCACCAGGGAGATGCCATCAGGATCTCCATACACCAGCACCAGAGCCACAAAAAACCTGTCCACCGACCGTAAAGATGGTGAATCGGTCGACAGGGAGAAGGCTCAGGATTGGGAATCACCCTTGAGAAGGGAGACAATAATCCCCACACGCTGTTTCTCTCTCCCTGATGAACGGGGATGGAGCCTGAAGTATAATTTACAGGCCTCCTGAAAAACCAGAAATGTATCTTTCCCTCCAGAAAACCTGTCAGGGAGAGATATCTTAGGTTCTGGTTGAGTCTGCACCTGAGCCGAGGCCCAGAACCCCACCAACTGCTGTAACTGCTGCACCACCTCACCCCGCAGCACCTTAAGCTCATCAGTGATGGTCTGAAGCAGTTGGGCAAAGGCCTGCATTTGGGCCATGGCTCACCAGAAGCAATGTGTCGGTTGGTGATAATGTCACGGGGCAGTAATGGGAAAACGAGATGAGGAACCTGGACCCCTGAACTGCCCCTCAGCCTAAGGGGGTGCCCAGTCTTTCCTTAACTTGGGGATACCCTTGAAGGTAGGAAGGCCCAAGTCACCGACCCGTCCCTAACTCCTGTTTAGCCCTGAGAAAGCTAAACTCCCAACCCCTCCCCAGGAGGTGAGACAGGGAATAAAGTGAACTGCACCAATATAACAAAAGGAAAGAAAAGACAGACACCTAGGGGACAAGGCTACTAAAAAACAAAACTTAGCTTTCTCTGCTGCAATGCACCGCACAGCAGAGTAAGAGAGTAAGTCACTAGATCAAGGTAATAGCTGAAGTACCACTGCACTCAGAAAGCTCCTGACTCCAGCTTGGATGGTCTCCAAAGAGGAAGTGATCCAAAAATTGATTGTGACACCTGCGTTCAAAAGCCGGCAGCACTTTGGACGCAGTGGACATGTGCCACATACAAAGCACTGCCAATTACTGACCGTGTGCACCTACCCAAACAGTTTAAACCTTAGGCCTATTTCACACATCCGGCGGGCGCCTGGCGGCGCCCCCGGCATTTTGCCACAGCGCCGCATGTGAAAAGCTTTCACACTTCCGGCGCCCAAAATGCGTTTTTTTGCCGGATGATTTCTGATGCTTGGAGAGATAAGAAATCATCCGGCAAAAAAAAAAAAACGTTACATGCAGCGTTTTGTCCGGCCGCCGCAATGTACATTTGCGCCGCATCCGGACAAAAAACCACATGCAACGCATTGACATGCGACGCCATCCGGCGCTAATGCATGTCAATGCGAAAAAAGCCGCATGCGGCGCATCAGATTTTTAGATGCGGCGCTGCGGGAAATTGCCGGGGGCGCCGCAAGGCGCCCGCCGGATGTGTGAAACAGGCCTTAGTCAGTGCTTATTTTTTGGACCTATTTAACCCCTTTAACCCCGAGAGTGGTTAGCATGTTAATGGCCGGGCCTATTTTTACAATTCTGACCACTGTCTCTTTATGAGGTAATAACTCTGAAACGCTTCAATGAATCCCGCTGGTTCTGAGAATGTTTTCTCACGACACATTGTACTTCATGATAGTGGTAAAATTTCTTTGATATGACTTGCATTTATTTGTGAAAAAAACGTAAATTTTGCCAAAAATTTAAATTTTCATGCCTTTAAATCACAGAGATATGTCACACAAAATACTTAATAAGTAACATTTCCCACATGTATACTTTACATCAGCATAATTTTGGATCCAAAATTTTTTTTTTGTTAGGAAGTTATAAGGGTTAAAAGTTGAACAGCGATTTCTCATTTTTACACCATTTTTGTGGGGGGGGAGAACACACCACATTTGAAATCACTTTGAGGGGCCTATATGAAAGAAGATACCCAAAAGTGACACCATTCTAAAAACTGCACCCCTCAAGGTGCTCAAAACCACATTCAAAAAGTTTATTTACCCTTTAGGTGCTTCACAGGAACTTTTGGAATGTTTAAAAAAAATGAATATTTAACTTTTTTTTCACACAAAATTTACTTTAGATCCAAATTTTTTTATTTACCAAGGGTAACAGGGGAAATTGTGATAATATAATCCCCTTAAAAGACAACTTATAATAATAAATGTTAAAACACATCTACCCAGTGAAAAAATAGGGTTAGAAACCCAAAAATTATTGGACCAAAAATACAATTTGCCTAAAGATACCCTACAGAAGACCTAAAATTGCCCCTGCCTGACTGTGGAGGTTGGCACCCTAAAGTATGATTTTTGGCGACACACTCAACATGGGCTATCCCTCACTCCCCTATTATAGCCCTACAAATATAGGTTGGAAAACAATATTTTATAGAAAGAGATTTAAAGAGCCTTTTCTTGATTAAAAAAAACACAAAAATTCCCTATGGGTATCTTATTGGCAACTAGATAAATAAATAATATATCAATTAACAACCCCCATCATGACTGGTACTCCACAATATTTAAACATACTAGAATGCTTTTGGCACATGACAGCATGTATACCAAGTATACTAAAAATAAACATAATGATAATTAGGGGATCAAAAATTGATGTAAATAGAAATACCCCTTTAGAATTCCACAACATGACCCATCAAAATGTAAATATTAGGACTTGTGAAAGAGACCTTATAGCGGGTTTTTATGTTTGACAGATGTCACACACTAAAAGACGCTTTTTATTGCAAAAAAATAGTTTTTGCATCACCACATTTTGAGAGCTATAATTTTACCAAATTTTGGCCACAGAGTCATGTGAGGTCTTGTTTTTTGCAGGACAGGTTGACGTTTTTATTGGTACCATTTTCGGGCACATGACATTTTTTGATCGCTTTCTATTCCGCTTTTTGGGAGACAGAATGAACAAAAACCAGCAATATATGAATTTCTTTTGGGGGGTTTATACTGTTCCGTGTATGGTAAAATTGATAAAGTAATTTTATTCTTCTGGTCAGTAATATTACCGTGATACCTCATTTATATCTTTTTTTATGTTTTGGCGCTTTTATACCATAAAAACTATTTTATAGAAAAAAATATTTTTGCATCACTTTATTCTGAGAGCTATAACTTTTTATTTTTTTGCTGATGATGCTGTATGGCAGCTTGTTTTTTGCAGGACAAGATGACGTTTTCAGCGGTACCATGCTTATTTACATCTGTCTTTTTGATCGCGTGTTATTCCACTTTTTGCTTGACAGTACCATGATAAAGCATTGTTTTTTGCCTTGTTTTTTATTTATTTCTTTATGGTGTTCACTAAAAGGGTTAACTACTGGGACACTTTTACAGGTTTGGTCGTTGCAGTCACGGCGATACCAAATATGTGTACTTTTATTGTTTATATATTTTTTTCATTCAAATATTTATTTAGTGATAGAATATATCGATTTTTTTATTATTATTTTTGATTTATTTTTTAAAATATTTTTACAATTGTTTGAAATTTTTTTTACTTTTTTCTAACTTTTCTACTTTGGTCCCACCTTGGGTCAATTATTTTTTTCAGGCTAATTGCTTCTATAGCATGCAGATTAAGCAGCATCTGCATGCCATAGAAGCTGTCAGCTCTGCACTGACAGAGAGATTTGCTGATGATGCACTACACATGATCAGCAAGTTTGCTATGTCTGGTGACCTAGATGTCATCACGACAACGATCGGGACCCCGCGTCACACCATGGGGTCTCCGATCCAAAGGCAGAGGAGCTGTCAGCCCACTGCAGGCTCATGGAATGATGCAATCATGTTCTATCGCAGCAATTCAGGGGTTAAAATGTCGGGAGTTGTCTGTGACCACTCCTGGCACCTAGTGCCGGGTATCAGCTGACACCCGGCGGCGACCGCCAACGCACCCCCCCATGTGCGCGGCCAATCACGATGAAGTAATATTCCGCCCATGGTCAAATAGGCCCAGGTCACATGGACGGAATATTACTTCCGATGTAAAAAAGGGTTAACAAAAAAAGAAAAACAAAGTAATTTAAAAAGCAGTCTGTCAACCCAAGCTGCCAGTATAAACTAAACACATTGCATTGTGTATAAAAAAATCGGTCCCATTCTCATCCAGGAGTATGGGATGTTTTTTTTCTCACTTGTCATCAGTATACAATCCATTTTTTTACTCGGTAGCTATTAATCCTTTACAGGACCATTTACAGTTTCCTATGCTACAGTATTGCAATGTATGGGCTCGCTCCCACCGGCGATTAAAGCCGACGAAGGCAATCCAATTATAAATTTGTACCAATTTAATCCTATGCTTGTGTTCTCAGTGGGGTTTTCGTTTCCTGCTTCGATCGCATCGCCATTGGACAGAAAATTAAACGCAGCATGCTGCGATTGCATGCCGAGTTTGTATCGCTCGCACCCATATAAGTTTGTGGGAGAGTGTGAAACATCATATTGTACTCGGATATCACTGACATCGGCAAAGGAGGAGATGGAGAAATTCCTGTTTCTCTGACACGAGAGGATCGGAGCACAGAGCACTGACTGTGGCTCGACTCACCCTCGCAGCAGAGCAGGAGCCCAGTGTCATTAGCATATCGCATCAGTAAAAATCGGATGCCATACTGATGGTCCGTATGACATGCAGTTTTTTCTTGTGCTGTACCGATTTTGGAGTGAAATCGCATCATGCTGTGATTTTTTTCTCATGCTGATTACAGCGGATCTGCACGACCTCATTGAATAACATTGGTCCGAGTGCAATACAATTTTTCATCGGATTGCACTGAGTTATATGCTAGTGTAAACGAGCCCCAAGGCTAGAGTCACACAAGTATATGTGCTCTTGTGCAACGGATTCGGGTGCTGATTTATGCAAATGACACACGGCTCAAACTCTGTCAGTCTCAGTTCACTCTGCCCTGATTCTCTCACATAATAGAATTGCAACATAGGTGTGTAGGAGAGGGAGAAAGTAATTTCTCCATCTTCTCCATTGCTGGCATGCGCGTTAATTGGACTGCACTCGGATGACATATGAGTACAGTCTCATGTTTCACACACACCCATAGACTTGTATGGCTGAGTACGATCTGATACTTGTTCTTGGATGCAATCCAAGTATTCTCATTCTGAATCGGCATAAGAAAACAATCGCAGATCTGATCTACCCCATAGAATAACACTGGGCCAAGTGCTATGTGATGTTCAGGTAGGGTGGACCAGATAGACCAAAAAAGGAGCCTATGGGTTTTTGAAAATTAGCTACGGTACTTCATTTATCAAGGCAGTTAGTATTACTTTCTCTATATTATATATTTAAGGGCACTGATGTACAGTTGTTACTATTCAAATTGACTACTGATTATAACATTCTTACCATAGAGGACTTGGTATTATACTGCATTATGACTATTGGAACAAGTCAAGAAGAAAAAGAAGGATTTTTTTTAATGATAAAGGCAGGTTGAACATTTTCTAGTATATATGCCAGCTATTTTTATTAATGACAAGCCAAATGGTTTATTGTTACCATGGAAATGTAAAAAGTTTATCTGAAATGATGTTGTCTCTTAAAATAAAGTGAGTGGTGAGAAAAATCTACATTCTGCTAAAATACATTTACAGGCAATAAAGGACTGAGGCATATATGTTGTGAATAGGCTGGAAATGAGTTCTGAGCAGAAGCTCCCTCTGGTGGTTACAAACGGTACTGGACTGTCCAGTGAAGATTGTGAGGATTGGGAATCAGGTGTTACTGACTGGTCTTATATAAGGGAGTCGCCTTCCCATCAGGGTTGCCGGTGATCAATTGTTCTGGTCTCAATCCTTGATTTCTGTTTCCTTGGTAGCCTGCTGTGTCGTGTCTGAATCTCCTGCTAACAGATAAGACATTTACTTCTTTTTGTTTTTTGTGCTTGATTTTTGCATTTTGTCCTGCACTTCTGTGGGGGCCTTCTGGGTCCCCTCTGGGGGCTTTTGCCTCTCTGTTCAGTTCAGCCACTGATGTTTGTACATTTGCTTTTTCCAGTTTTTTCAGTGGCTGCTGTTTTGTTTTTGGTTACACCAGAGAACTAATTTAGGTGGTAGAGGTCGTGTGATCTCAGGTGTTTTTGAAATTAGTAGAGTTGGTGCTTTTCAGGGTTTTTTTTGGGATTGCAGTAAGTGCCCTTCCTATCCTTTTCTATTTAGTAAGTTTGGGCCCCAACGTTTGCTCATACTATTTTCTGTCTGTGTCAGTATTTCTTCTTGTCTAACCGCCATTACATGTTTGGGGGCTTTCTATGTTCTTTGGGGATCTGCTCCGGGGCAGATAGCTTTCTTCTTTCTATCTTTAGGTGTAGTTAGTTTCTCAGGCTGTGACGAGGCGTCTAGGACCAACGTAGGAATGCTCCACGGCTGCCTCTAGTTGTGGTGGTTAGTCAGGGTACTGCAATCTCATAGTTTTCAACTGCTCTGGTGTATTTCCTTTTTTGCCTGCTCTCCTCAGCTACCAAATCATAACAGTATCACCGGCCGAAACTGAAAATTATATGGTACTCACAGAAGGGAAAAATATTGTTGAAAGAAAAAAGTTGTCAGAGTTGTCAGAGATTTTTTTTTTTTTTTCTGTTTGTTGCATTTTTTTTTTTTTCCCTCTGTATCTCTGGGTGCTGAGGAGGATTTTTTTTTTTCTCTCTCAATGGAGTTTGCACAGTTGTCTGGCCGTGTGGATCAGCTTGCCACTGAAGTTCGGAGTATTGCTACCTATCTTGCTGGGTTGCCTGTTGTGGAACCTAGGATTCCCATGCCAGATTTGTTTTTGGGGGATCGAGCTAAGTTTCTGAATTTCAAAAATAACTGTAAATTGTTTTTTGCCTTAAAATCTAAGTCCTCAGGGAACGCAGTGCAGCAGGTTCAAATTGTCATCTCTCTCCTGCGCGGCGACCCTCAGGATTGGGCTTTTTCCCTGACACCTGGGGATCCTGTTTTGAGTGATGTTGATGCGTTTTTTCAGGCTTTGGGGTTATTGTACGATGAGCCTAATGTCACTGATCAAGCTGAAAAAACTTTGTTGGCATTAAGTCAGGGGCTTGAGGACGCTGAGTTATACTGTCAGAGATTCCGTAGGTGGGCAGTCCTGACCAAATGGAATGACGACGCTTTGGCAGCTCTTTTTCGGAAGGGACTGTCAGATAATGTAAAGGATGTTATGGTGGGGTTCCCTGTTCCCTCTGGTCTCAATGATTCTATGTCATTAGCGATTCAAATTGACAGACGTTTGCGTGAGCGGAAAGGTATGCGTGGAATAATGTTGCCTTGTGAACCTGCTTCTGAATCCATGCAGTGTGATAGAGTGGTTTCTGGGGCACAGCGTCATGAATTTCGAAAGCGCAATGGGTTATGTTTCTACTGTGGTGATGCCTCTCATGCTATTTCTGTCTGCCCTAAGCGGGGAAGACGTTTTGCTCGCTCAGTTGTCTTGGGTAGTGCTCAGACTAAGTTTTTATTAACTGTTACACTGATATGCTCTTTGTCCTCATTTTTTGCTCAGGCTTTTGTTGATTCTGGAGCAGCTATTAACCTGATGGATTTTGATTTTGCTAAACGTTGTGGGTTTCCCTTGATACCCCTACGGAAGTCTATTCCCCTACTGGGGATCGATTCTACCCCTTTGGCTGAGAATAAACCTCAGTTCTCTACTCAGGTGATAATGAGGGTAGAACCTGATCATCAGGAGAGTTGCAAACTTTTGGTTCTGTATAATCTGCATGACATTATCGTACTGGGTTTCCCTTGGTTACAGTCTCATAATCCTGTTTTGGATTGGAAATCTGTGTCTGTTACCAGTTGGGGCTGCCAATGTGTTAATACCAACACTCCTGTTTTTTCTGCCTCCCCCAGGCTCAGGATGTTCCTGACTTTTTTGATTGATTTTTCTGATGTGTTTAGCGAAAGTAAATCTGCATCCTTACCTCCCCATAGGAGCTATGACTGCGCTATTGAATTAGTGCCTGGTAGTAAATTCCCTAAAGGTCGCCTTTTTAACTTGTCTGTACCTGAACATGACGCTATGCGGTCTTATATCAAGGAGTCATTGGAGAAGGGTCATATCAGACCATCCTCTTCACCCTTAGGTGCCGTTTTTTCTTTGTGGCCAAAAAGGATGGTTCATTAAGGCCGTGTATTGATTATCGTCTCTTGAACAATATTACTGTAAAATATCAATATCCGTTACCCTTGATCTCTGATCTGTTTTCCAGGGTGAAAAACGCTACTTGGTTTACCAAGCTTGACCTCAGGGGGGCATATAACCTTATTCGCATTAAGCACGGGGATGAATGGAAGACGGCATTTAATACCCCTGAAGGGCATTTTGAGTACCTTGTGATGCCCTTTGGGCTCACTAATGCTCCTTCTGTCTTCCAGTCCTTCATGAATGACATTTTCAGGGATTTTGTGGATAAATTTCTGATTGTTTATTTGGATGATATCTTGATTTTTTCCAATGATTGGGACTCTCATGTAAAACATGTTCGGACTGTGTTCCAGATTTTGAGAGAGAATGCTCTGTATGTGAAGGGATCAAAGTGTCTTTTTGGCGTTCAGAGGATCTCATTTCTGGGATTCATTTTGTCCCCATCTGTTATTGAAATGGACCCGGTCAAAGTTCAGGCTATCTGTGATTGGGTCCAACCTACTTCATTAAAGGCTCTTCAAAGATTCTTGGGTTTTGCCAATTTTTATCGTAAATTTATTGGTAATTTCTCGGTTATTGTTAAACCATTAACTGATTTGACCAAGAAGGGTTCTGATGTGGTGAATTGGCCTCCTGAGGCAGTCTCTGTATTTCAGGAACTTAAGCAGAGATTCACTTCTGCTCCTGTTCTACGGCAGCCTGATGTTTCTCTACCATTTCAGGTGGAGGTTGATGCCTCTGAAATTGGGGCAGGTGCCATTTTGTCCCAAAGAGATCCAGAGACCTCTAAAAGTAACCCTTGTGCCTTTTTCTCTCGAAAATTTTCTCCCACTAAACGTAATTATGACGTGGGTAATCGGGAGTTATTAGCCATGAAGTGGGCTTTTGAAGAGTGGAGACATTGGCTGGAGGGAGCCAAACATCAGGTGGTGGTCCTTACGGACCATAAGAATCTGGTTTATCTGGAGTCTGCAAAGCGACTTAATCCTAGACAGGCCAGGTGGGCCTTGTTTTTCACACATTTTAATTTTGTGGTTTCATTTCTTCCTGGCACTAAAAATGTTAAGGCGGATGCCCTCTCGAGGAGTTTCCTGGCAGACTCTCCTGAGTTATCTGATCCTTCTGTTATTTTGAAAGAGGGTGTAGTTCTTTCCGCCATCTCGCCCAATTTGAGACTGGCTCTGGAGGGGTGTCAGGAGGATAAGCCCGAACGCTGCCCTGTTGGGAAATTGTTTGTCCCGGACCAGTGGAAAAAGAGTGTAATGTCTGAGATTCATTGTTCCGTGTTGGCCGGTCATCCCAGAATTTTTGGTACCAGAGACTTGGTTAGTCGGTCCTTTTGGTGGCCTACCTTCTCTCGTGATGTCAGGGAGTTTGTGCAGTCCTGCGGGACTTGCTCTCGCTCCAAGCCTTGCTCTCGTTCTAGTGGTTTGTTGATGCCATTACCTGTGCCCAAGAGACCATGGACCCATATCTCTATGGATTTCATTTCCGACCTCCCTGTTTCTCAGAGAATGACCGTCATCTGGGTGATTTGTGATAGGTTTTCCAAGATGATACATCTTGTGCCATTACCTAAATTGCCTTCCTCCTCTGAATTGGTGCCTTTGTTCCTTCAGCACGTGGTTTGTTTACACGGCATTCCTGAGAACATTGTGTCTGACAGAGGAGTCCAGTTTGTTTCCAGATTTTGGAGGACCTTTTGTTCTAAAATTGGTGTTCAATTGTCTTTCTCCTCGGCGTTTCATCCTCAGACCAATGGTCAAACTGAGAGAACAAACCAGACATTGGAGACTTATCTAAGATGCTTTGTGTCTGCTGATCAGGATGACTGGGTCTCTTTTTTGCCTTTGGCTGAGTTTGCTCTTAATAATAGGGCTAGCTCTGCCACTTTGATGTCTCCATTTTTCTGTAATTCTGGGTTTCACCCTCGATTTTCTTCAGGACAGACGGAGGCTTCTGTCTGTCCAGGTGTTGACTCTGTTGTGGAGCGTATGCAACAGATTTGGGACCAGGTAGTGGAGAGGTTGTCCCTCTCTCAGGAGAGGGCCCAGCGGTTTGCTAACCGGCATAGGACTGATGGTCCTCGGTTTAAAGTGGGGGACTTGGTCTGGTTGTCCTCAAGAAATATTCCTATTAGAGTGGCATCTCCTAAATTTAAGCCTAGGTTCATTGGACCTTATAAGATCATGGAGATTCTTAATCCTGTTTCTTTTCGTTTGCTTCTTCCAGGGACATTTAAGATCCATAACGTGTTCCACAAGTCCTTGTTGAAGAGGTTTGTTGAGCCAGTGGTTCCTACTACTGTGCCTCCTGACCCTGTTTTGGTTGAGGGCAATCTGGAGTATGTGGTTGAGAAAATATTGAATTCTCGTTTTTCTAGACGGAAACTCCAGTATTTGTTTAAATGGAGAGGTTATGGTCAGGAAGACAATTCTTGGGTGTTTGCTTCAGACATCCATGCTAGGAGACTCATCCGTGCGTATCATAGAACTCATCCTGACCGACCTGGTTGCTCAAATGAGGGTTCGGTGACCCCTCCTCAAGGGGGGGTACTGTTGTGAATAGGCTGGAAATGAGTTCTGAGCAGACGCTCCCTCTGGTGGTTACAAACGGTACTGGACTGTCCAGTGAAGATTGTGAGGATTGGGAATCAGGTGTTACTGACTGGTCTTATATAAGGGAGTCGCCTTCCCATCAGGGTTGCCGGTGATCAATTGTTCTGGTCTCAATCCTTGATTTCTGTTTCCTTGGTAGCCTGCTGTGTCGTGTCTGAATCTCCTGCTAACAGATAAGACATTTACTTCTTTTTGTTTTTTGTGCTTGATTTTTGCATTCTGTCCTGCACTTCTGTGGGGGCCTTCTGGGTCCCCTCTGGGGGCTTTTGCCTCTCTGTTCAGTTCAGCCACTGATGTTTGTACATTTGCTTTTTCCAGTTTTTTCAGTGGCTGCTGTTTTGTTTTTGGTTACACCAGAGAACTAATTTAGGTGGTAGAGGTCGTGTGATCTCAGGTGTTTTTGAAATTAGTAGAGTTGGTGCTTTTCAGGGTTTTTTTTGGGATTGCAGTAAGTGCCCTTCCTATCCTTTTCTATTTAGTAAGTTTGGGCCCCAACGTTTGCTCATACTATTTTCTGTCTGTGTCAGTATTTCTTCTTGTCTAACCGCCATTACATGTTTGGGGGCTTTCTATGTTCTTTGGGGATCTGCTCCGGGGCAGATAGCTTTCCTCTTTCTATCTTTAGGTGTAGTTAGTTTCTCAGGCTGTGACGAGGCGTCTAGGACCAATGTAGGAACGCTCCACGGCTGCCTCTAGTTGTGGTGGTTAGTCAGGGTACTGCAATCTCATAGTTTCCAACTGCTCTGGTGTATTTCCTTTTTTGCCTGCTCTCCTCAGCTACCAAATCATAACACATATATCACTTAATGATCCTCTAAGAGGATAAACACATAAATAACATCACAGGAACACAGCAGCCCTGATGACTGCATGTACCTTCACTATCTAATGCTGGGGAGGGCTAAAGATGTGAATAAAGATGGTACTCAGGCTGGGATTCTACGTGGTAGGTCACTAATAATCAAGACAAAGTGAATGGGCGAGACAATCTAGTTTTAATGTGGGATTGTACTACAAAACATCATGGCCTTAATAACTTGGAAATTAATTGATTAGTGGTAGCGGGCTTAGTAGATTGATTTCATTCAGAGGTGGCCAGTAACCTCAGCAATGAGCCATGGACTATAACATGTTTTAAAAAATCACTTCGTTCTAGAAAATGTATATTATTAATAAGTAATAACCACTAAATGGCAACTAAATTGCAAAGCTACTTGTTTTTAGAACCACTTTGACAGCTTTAAGAAGCTTTAAGAAGCTGTATCCTCTTAATATATTGCAATCATCATATTGTTTAGCAGTGTGCACTGTAGGGATTCACTCTCAGGTAGTTATTAGGTAGTCGTTCACATAGGTAATGCAGTTTGCTGCAAACAGGTGCAGTTTTATTGCTTTTATGAAACTTCAAGGGATTCAGAGCCAAAAACAGCCTCTTCTGGGCACAAAGGTATCACAGACAATAAACAGTTCGTTTAGCAGGACACACATACTGTATGTCAGTGTAGGCTCACCTGTACAGATAACAGACCTTTCTACTAAAGCAAACGTCATACAAATAAAAGGCACAATGTCACCACATCAGTTTCGGTATCACCTTCAGCCTGAGCTCCAGCAGCTTCCAGTGCCAAACAGAAGTGTTCAACTCCAGACACAGTTCACACTGAACAGGCTGTAACTTCCACATGGTTCTCAGCAGCTCCCACAATCAGACTGCTCAGCTTTCGAAGCTGACCCTTGCAGTCTCCATTCAGAGAGAAACACATCTCTCTCTCATCTACAGCTCACATTTTGGCTGGTCGTTCACCAGCAGCACATTCAACTCAGCTCCATGCAGCAGACTGACACCCCTAGTGAACACAGGCCTTGGTTCTAGTAAAAAACTAGGCAAATGCATCTAATCAAGACTTGCAGAGCTGGGACTTAACCCAGCCCTATTTGGCTCTGCCACTGCACTTACAATTGCTAATTTTGCCCTTCTAACAAGCTAATTCTTCTCTTTACCATTAAATGTATGACATGATGTGATTAAAAACTTACTAGTTGAATCTTGCTAAGATCTATGGGGAAATAGGAAGTCAATTTTCCCTGCATGACTCATGTGTCACTGAAAAATCCCTTTCAGGGGAGGGGCAAATCAGCTTGGTCAGGAAAAGGGAAGAGCGGAATTCTCTGCTTTACATATTTTCTGCACCTAATATATCAGCTGTACATGGAACGTCATTACATGGTAATCATTATTATTATTATTATTATTGTTTATTTCTATAGCACCATTGATTCCATGGTGCTGTACATGAGAAGGGGTTACATACAAATTACAGGTATCACTTACAGTAAACAAACTAACAATGACAGACTGATACAGAGGGGAGAGGACCCTGCCCTTTCGGGCTTACATTCTACAGGATTGTGAGGCAATCGAACATGATGGCAGTAAATGAAAACATGTGATACAGCTGTAATAAAGATATTGGGTTGGCTTCATATTCTTTCTTTCGAAGGGTTGGATGACTGAACATAAATCTGTTTATGGATTAATGTCAAAGCAATTGTAAACTGGTTAAATTCTGTAAACAATAAGAGCAAAAAACTGCGGTGTCACGGAGAGACATTTCTCAGGAAGATGTTTTGTATAATGAACTAGTAAATGTAGCTTTGTGGTTAACCAATTCTTTGAAGCTCTCAGGAGACATTTACTTTTTTTCATCATGGTTCTGATTTTGGTATCATTAAAATCAGTAGGGGCTCCAACCTATTTGTCTTCTTTTTGCTTAAACTTTATTTAGGTTTAATGAGGTTTTCTGCTTGGTAATTCCATTTTGTGTGCGCTGCTTCTCACCTTATCCTTCGCAGCGTACAGCAGAATGCCAGCTAGCATTCACTGTAGTGTTTCAGAACAGTGATAGTTTGTGGTCTGTTGCTTAGGAGCTACTGAGGGATTGTCAGCTTTAATTATGTTTGAAAATTTCACAATGACTATAACGGGAGCGTCTGTTTAGAAAAATAGTAGTAGATAAAGGGTGTGCACACAGGTCGCGATTGTATTGGTGCTGGTGAAAATGGACCTATAGAGGTACCAAAATCATAAGGAAGTAGCAATTCACCGCACACGTCAATCAATGTTGTAAATGATGTGTTGTAAATGGTATATGTATCTTATTTTGCTACATGGCACTCTTTCCTCTATGTGGTGAACTACAATAAATATTCTTTATTTGCATCTAAATTGATTAACGTGTTTAGAAAAATAAACATTTTGAAATATCTTATTAAAATATTCAGAGTTTTTAGAGAGTTCTGAAGACTTAAAAGGGTATTCCCATCTTCAAGATCCTATGCTAAATGAGAATAGGTGTAATGACAATAGTATTAGCAAACATCTCCAATTAGATATGTAGAATAGTTCTTCTGATTCACTATGTCGCTTACCCCATGTGCAGGACATTGCAGTACCTTAGGTATCCATTGTTACAACCACTCATATAGTGACAGTTAGTTTGCTGTTCTTGGTCATAACCATGGATACCTAAGCTACTACAATGTCCTGCACATGGTGTATGTGGCATAGCTAATCAAAAAAACTATACTAAATGTCTAATTGGAGGCATTTGATTATATTATTATATTATATAATATTATTATATTATACACCTGCTACATATTGGAATAAGATCTTGGAGATGGGAATACCACTTTAACCCCTTTATCCCAAGGGTGGTTTGCATGTTAATGACTGGGACAATTTTTACAATTCTGACTACTGTCTCTTTATGAGGTAATAACTATGGATCGCTTCCGTGGATCCCGGTGATTCTGATATTGTTTTCTCGTGACATATTGTACTTCATGACAGTGGCAAAATATCTGATATGACTTGCGTTTATTTGTGTAAAATACAGAAATTTGGCGAAAATGTTGCAATTTTCCAACTTTGAATTTTTATGCCCTTAAATCACAGAAATAGGTCACACAAAATACTTAATAAATAAGTTATAAGGGTTAAAAGTTAAACAGCGATTACTCATTTTAATAACATCATTTTTTTAGGGTCCACATCACATTTTAAGTCACTTTGAGGGGTCTATATGACAGAAAATACCCAAAAGTGACACCATTTTAAAAACTTTAAAAACTGCACCCCTCAAGGTGCTCAAAACCACATTAAATATGTTTATTAACCCTTCTGGGGCTTCACAGGAATTTTTAGAATGTTTAAAAAAATTTAACATTTAACTTTTTTCACAAAAAATTTACTTCAGATCCAAATTTTTTTATTTTCCCAAGGGTAACAGGAAAAATAGGACCCCAAAAGTTATTGTGCAATTTGTACTGAGTACGCTAATACCACATATGTGGGGGTAACCACTGTTTGGGCACATGACAAAGCTTGGAAGGGAGGAAGGGAAAGATTGCAGTTTGACTTTTCAATGCAAAATTGGCTGGAATTGAGATCGGACGCCATGTCGCATTTGGAGAGCCCCAGGTGTATCACTAAAGCTTATAACGCCCCAGTGTGAAAATAAAAAATCATATTTTTTCCACAAACATGACCTTTTAGTCCCCAATTGTTTAGTTTCACAAGGGTAACAGGAGAAATTGGACCCCAAAAGTTGTCCAATTTGTCCTGAGTATGCTGATAACCAATATGTGGGGGGAACTACTGTTTGGGCTCACGGCAGAGCTCGGAAGGGAAGGAGCACCGTTTGACTTTTTCAAATCAAAATTGGCTGGAATTGAGATTGGACGCCATGTCGCATTTGGTGAGCCCCTGATGTGTCTGAACAGTGGAAACCCCCTACAAGTGACCCCATTTTGGAAACTAGACCCCCTAAGGAACTTATCTAGATGTGTGTTGAGAACTTTGAACCCCCAAATGTTTCACTAAAATTTATAATGCCCAGCTGTGAAAAAAAAAACTTTTTTTCCACAAAAATGATTTTTTAGCCTCCAATTTTTTATTTACCCAAGGGTAACAGAAGAAATTGGATGCCAAAAGTTGTTGTCCAATTTGTCCTGAGCACGCTGGTACCCCATATGTGGGAGAAAACTACTGTTTGGGAACACGCCGGGGCTCGGAAGGGTTGTAGTGACATTTTGGAATGCAGACTTTGATGGAAAGGTCAGCGGGTGTCACGTTCCTTTTGCAGAGCCACTGATGTACCTAAACAGTGGAAAACCCCTACAAGTGACCCCATTTTGGAAACTAAACCCCCCAAGGAACTTATTTAGATGTGCCTTAACAGTGGCAATGCCCAACAAGTGCCCCCTTTTTGGAACTAATCTACTGTTTCCTGGTATGTGAATTTTATAAGTGACCCCAGATCTCACCACAGCTCAGCCCAGCTGGGAACAGAGCCCAGTGACCGGATGTAACTGCGGTGACTTCGGTGAGATCCCTACTAGAAACATGAGCGCTCACTATGCTAGCGGGGATCTCACCGTAGCTCAACCCGGCTGGGAACGGAGCCCAGTGATCGGAGGTAACCTCTATGATATCACCTCCGATTTCTGACGCTGCATTCCCAGCAGCTTATTCATCAGTGGTTCTCAGCATGGACGGTCGCATCTTGGCACTGTCCAGGTTGAAAACTAATGTTTTTATGTTTGCCAGCTGTCACTCGCTAAAAGACGCTTTTTATTGCAAAAAATAGTTTTTGCATCACCACATTTTGAGCGCTATCATTTTTCCAGATCTTGGTCCAGAGTCATGTGAGGTCTTGTTTTTTGAGGGACGAGTTGACGTTTTTATTGGTTCCATTTTCAGGCACATGACATTTATTGATCGCTTTCTATTCCTATTTTTGTGACAGAATGAGCCAAAACCAGCAATTCATGAATTTCTTTTTTTTTTTTGGGGGGGGGCGTTTATACCGTTCCGTGTGTGGTAAAATTGACAAGGCAGTTTTATTCTTCGGATCAGTACAATTACAGCGATACCTCATTTTTTTAAATGCTTTTGCGCTTTTATATAATAAAAATTATTTTATAGAAAAAATTGTTTTTGCATCACTTTATTCTGAGAGCTATAACTTTTTTATTTTTCCATTGATGGAGCTGTATGGCACATTTTTTGCGGGACAGGATGTCGTTATTAGAGATACAATATTTATTAATATCCGTCCTTTAGATCGCGTTATTCCACTTTTTGTTCGGTGGTATGATGATAAAGCATTGTTTTTGCTTTTCATTAAAGGTGTTAACTAATGGGACAGTTTAATAGGTCGGTTCGTTACAGATGCGGCGATACCAAATATGTATACTTTTGTTATTTATTTATTTTTTTCATTAATATATTTATTTAGAGATAGAATATATATTGATTTGTTATTATTATTTTTGATTTTTTAAAATAATTTTACAATTATTTAAAAAATTTATTTTTACATTTTACTAAGTTTTTTACTTAGTCCCACTATGGGACAATCATTTTTTGCAGACTGATCGCTTCTATGGCATGAAGATAAAGCAGCATCTGTATGCTATAGAAGCTGTCAGCGCTGCACTGACAGGGAGACCTTGCTGATCATGCACTGCGCATGATCAGCAAGTTAAATAGCTCTAGTGAGCCGGATGTCGTGATGACAACATCCTCTCACCATGAAAACCTACAAAAAAATGTGCAATAATGATATAATTCCAAAAAAATTGTATATAAATTAGTATATTTTATTGAACAAGCGTAATAAAATTTGTAACAGCTGTATAAAAACTGGAGCACATATAGTAAAAGATATAGCCAATCAAGATAAATAAATCACAAAGAGCTCCATCAAAAATTCATATATATATAAATAAATAAATATCAGTACAAATCCACGGTCAAAATCTATATATAAAAATACATAATTATATAAAGTGCAAAAGTGCAAATAGGACAAAAATGTGCTGTTGAACAATATAAAAATGAGCAAAAATATGCAATATAGAGCATAGAGCAAAAACAGGAAAAAGTGCAATAGTGCAATTATATCCACCATTGAAAAAATATATCACATGCACAATAAATTAGTAATAGTGTTAATGCAAAAAAAAAACAAAACAAAAAACAAGATAGTGGCCGTTGAATAGAACATAAAATGTTATGTTACCCCGGATGATACAAGCCATGCTGGATACTTTTACATGGTTACATTCTACATAACAAAATGGTTCTAAATACTGTGTAAAGTAGGAGATTTTCCTTTATGCTATAATTCAGGCAGTGGCTAATCTGTACTTTCATTTTAAAAACTAGAGTTTCTAGAAAGATACCAAACTTTTGCAATAATTGTGAACCTTTCAGCAGCAGCTATGGCTTATTGTTATCTATGCTTGCTGACAAGAATGTCCTGTTCTATGTAGAAAAATATTTAGACTTGAGAGTCCTCAGTGGTTGATACCTTTTAATGGCTAACTGAAAAGATGGTAACAAATTGCAAGCTTTCGAGACTACTCAGGTCTCTTCATCAGGCATAGACTAATACAACATGTTGTTGTATTGTTGTATTAGTCTATGCCTGATGAAGAGACCTGAGTAGTCTCGAAAGCTTGCAATTTGTTACCATCTTTTCAGTTAGCCATTAAAAGGTATCAACCACTGAGGACTCTCAAGTCTAAATATTTTTCTATCTACTGGCTAACACGGTACGAAGATACACATCTTTCCTGTTCTATGTAGTCTTTTCTATCTGTTCATTGGCTTGATATTCTGGTGAACATCTCTCTGCATGATACCTTTTAAGTTAGGAACGATGTCAGACACCATGCAGGAAATGTTAAAGATTGCATTCTGATTTAGTTATTGTGGGAATTTATATACCGAAAGACATACTGTACCTGTACATGGGAGATGAATGGGAAAGATATAAAAGGTAAAAACTCTAGAGATTTTTTAACACAATGTTATCCTGAATAATACATGTATTATATCAGGAAGAAAATTAATTTGGAGGTAATGAAAGGCAGGGCACTAATATAATTTGCAATATCCATTTTAAAGGGATATTTCAATCTTATACTGTATATTTAAGGCATTATGATATATAATTGTATTTAAAATGTATCTGTCTGGAATGGTACATCAAGGAAGATCTGTTAGGATCCCTAGGTAAGCTGAAAATATAGGGGGAGGTTCCGAGGCCGAGTCGCATTGGGAGTGGGAGGGAAGGGGGGAAGGGTTAGGGTTGTTAAATAAGGTTGGATTTAAGACATAATAAACTGTTGAAGGTTGGGAGGAGGAAAATAGGAAGGAAGACTATATAAGGAGGAGGTGATAGAGGCAAACTGGAAGGATTTTGTGAATTTAGTGAGATTCCTTGATAGTTATTACGATTTTGATATATTTTTATAAGCTAATACTTATCCTTTCTTTTATACAAGTTGTATATTGTATGCAAGAAAATCAATAAAAAGTTGGTTTAAAAAAAAATTATCTGTCTGTTTGGGTAACGCTTCAGAATAAGCTTTCACATGTGTGACATGAGGAATAACACTACCGTATTTTTTGGACCATAAGACGCACTTTTTTCCCCCAAAATTTTGGGGGAAAATGGGGGTGCGTCTTATGTTCGCAACATACCGGAAAGTTCAGTGGCGGCGGCGCTCCCAATGCAGCTTGGCTGCGATGCGGTGGTGGTGTCTGGGCAGCAGCGGGCCTCTGGGCTGCGTGGGGGGCTCCGCCGGGATCTCGTCCCAGCCGGAAAGCCCCGCCGCAGCTGCGAAGCGGTGCCGGTGCCTCCGGTGGCGGTCCCAATCCAAAGTGTGGTGCGGTGGTGGTATTCGGGCAGCAAGCGGGCCTCTGGGCTCCGTGGGGGGCTCCGCCGGCATCTCGTCCCAGCCGGAAAGCCCCCCCGCAGCTGCGACGCGGTGCCGGCATGAGGAATGGCCGCCTGGGGCCTCCGGCAAGATGGCCGCCGCATACTCTCGTTCAAATCTCGGCAACGAGATCTCTTCCCGAGATCTCAGGACAAGATCTCGTTGCCGAGATTTGAACGAGAGTATGCGGCGGCCATCTTGCCAGAGGCCCCAGGCGGCCATTCCTCATGCCGGCACCGCGTCGCAGCTGCGGGGGGGCTTTCCGGCTGGGGCGAGATGCTGGCGGAGTCCCCACGCAGCCCAGAGGCCCGCTTGCTGCCCGAACACCACCACCGCACCACACTTTGGATCGGGACCGCCACCGGAGACCCCTGGCGGCCTTCAGCCCGGCACCGCGTCGCAGCTGCGGGGGGCTTTCTGGCTGGGACGAGATGCCGGCGGAGCCCCCCACGCAGCCCAGAGGCCCACTGCTGCCCGGACACCACCACCGCATCGCAGTGAAGCTGCATTGGGAGTGCTGCCGCCACCGGATTTGTGAGTATATGGTCACCCTGGCCACCCCACATAACACAGCCACCCCACATAACACAGCCACCCCACAGTGCCCAACCACCCCACAGTGCCCAACCACCCCACACAGTGGTAAGCTAAATTCGGACTGTAAGACGGACCCCCATTTGACACATTATTTTTTTTCCCAATTTTCCTTCTGAAAATTTGGGGTGCGTCTTATGGTCCGGTGCGTCTTATAGTCCGAAAAATACGGTATTTATGACTATGATATGACTTTTATAAATATTTTACCACTAGTTAGTTATCCTGTCTGCACGCTTTGTCTCAGCTTTCCTCTCTGCAGACTCTATACCTAACCTAGTGGGTGGAAGCCACCTACTATGATGTCCCCCCTTCACAGTACACATAGAAAAATCAATTATTGCTCTTTTTTTTACATCACACACACAGAGAAGCAGCAGCTACAGCAAAAAATACATTACACAATACTACTGAGCTGTGTGGCTGTGAATCCAGTTCTGGAATTAAGTAAAACATTAGCTTGAATCTGCAGCTCTTTCTGCTTATGTCTGCTGGTCTCTCACTCCTCCTCCTCTCCCTTTTCTCTCCATAAAGTACAATAGGAGTTGTTATTATTATTATTATTATACATTTATATAGCGCCATTTATTCCATGGCGCTTTACATGTGAAAGTAAGTTCATCTCACTGTGTCCAGCAGTGCATTTCAGTAAGGGTGCTTTCACACTGCTTTCTTCACCACATTTAGTTGTCTCATTGGGGCAAAATGAGTTTTGAGCATAGGTGCCTGTCAGGAAATATGAATAAGTCCTAAAATTCTATGTGCACTTCCAGAACTCGTGCTGCCCCTCCCCCATTACGTTTGTGCAGTGCAGGCTCACATAGCTGCAGCCCCCTGCCTGTGTGTAATTCTATCCCATTGCTACCACCAATATGTCAGGACTGTGGGTGTCAGGTTGTCCCCCAGTTGTCAGGGAGTTATTACATCCCACTGCTGCCACCAATATGTTATGAAAATTTTGTGTTTCCGTGCGGTCGCCGCTCACGTCAATTCGCCGCATGCGGACGCATCCGCATACAACACATGTCCCTGCATACCCAATGTTAAAGATAGGTACGCAGGGAAACGCAGGACACATACAGAAGTAGGCGAAGCGTAGGCAGAGCTTCAGGGGTGAAGAAAGGAGGAAGTAGGCAGCCATCCGCTGCCCTCCTGAACGCAAATGTGAAATCAGCCTTAGGCCATTTTAAGGTGAGTGCAAGATTTGTACACATATTAAAGACACAAGTCCTGGCCTTCAGATCTAATGACTAATATTAGGTAGGTTAAGTTCACATTTTGGTTTTCTGAAAATGACCTAATAGTGTATTCTCATGTGGCAGATTTGTTGCAAAAATTTCTGCAACTAAAAATCAGTTCTATTAATTTATAGTGTTGTTTTAGCAGAAAACACATTAACCCCTTCACCCTCCAAGCCTTTTTTTAATCTTCATGACCTGGCCAAATTTTACCATTCTGACCAGTGTCAATTTATGAGGTAATAACTCTGGAACTTCAAGGTCGGTATGTACCAGCCAACCAAGACGTACTAAGTGTGTCCAAAGTCATGAAGGGGTTAATATCTGCAAGGCCTATTCAGATGAAGGACACTGTTGCAGATTTTTTTTGTGACAGCTGTACCATGTATGAATTAACCCATGAGATAGGTTTACACACCCTGATTTGAGGTGTTAAACAGCCATGCATCTAATCTATACTTACCTTGTAATGTCTTCACATCCTGTTCCGTCCAGATGTGTTCCCAGAATTCCCAGCGGTGGAAGTTCACCGACCGCCATATTGGGACACCCATGTGATGGTGTCTCAATATGGAAACAGCCTCTAGTTAATAACAATCTTGCAGTGTAAATGCACCCTTGGGCTATAAGGTTTATGACCATGGATGGTTGCTACATCTAGATTATCACCTGATAACGCTATTTCTGTTTGTTTAATTAATGTAATAATATAAAAAAATCTAAAAATAAATGATTAAGTTGCTTTATACCAATCTACTTTATGAACTGTATGTTGTAATTGTCTACTATAACCATTAATTGATTTTGCTTTGAAATTAAACATTGTTTGCATGTTGAAAGCCTTAAATTATATGTATAGGCATTATCAGGTTTGGAGTACTAATTTATTCATCATAAAAATAGTAAATGTGAAAACAGTAATTTGACAGCTATAATTTAATTACCTGCATCCCGGTTTAACTCTTTGCATGTAAATATAGTTGCACATTACATAATTGGAGTATTTACAAACAATTTGAACTTAATGTTTTAATAGTTTTATTTATATAATACTTAAGGTTGAAGTAATTTTTTTAAGAACATTTCAAGTATAATAATACTCTAGATCTGGATTATATAATAATAATATTCTTTATTTTTATATAGCGCTAACATATTCCACAGTGCTTTACAGTTTGCACACATTATCATTGCTGTCCCCGATGGGGCTCACAATCTAGATTCCTTATCAGTATGTCTTAGGAATGTGGGATGAAACCGGAGTACCCAGAAGAAACCCACGCAAACACGGTGAGAACATACAAACTCCTTGCAGATGTCCTTGGTGGGATTTGCCTAATAATTCTGCATGCAGTGTAGTTTTAGACAAATTTTATGCAGAAATCTGGAAAATTCTAAAGGCTTTACAAACTTTAAAGCACCTCTTTACTTTTCTGTAATACATTTTTTTTCCTTCTAAAATGAAAACGTTAAATTGTATGACTGTATAACTTCTGTTTTGGCCTAGTTTAGATTTTAATTAGAGACAGAAAAATGACAAAACTATGGCACATTAAAGAAATGTTTTTTTCTTGATGTCAAAACCATTGTTTGAAGGTATACAATGCACAGCACAAATGCTACATTAATTTTCAAATAACCTATTTAGTCTACAGTATATTTTCATTACATTATATGATTTTTATGTACATCAGGTCAATTGATCGATTACTAAACGTTTCTGACCTGGGGACTGGACTGCCCTTGAAATTCCATGGTTTCTTTTATTCTGCTATGACCTTTTCTTAGTGCATAGTATAAATTTATGAAAAATAGGATTTTTTTGTTTTCTTAATCAAGGAGACCTCAAATTTATCAAATTTATCCATTAGAAAGTGCCTGCCTTGAGTAGAAAATACATCTTTAAGAAGGTAACACAGTACAAAGTCAAAAATGTATGAAAAAGCAAATACAACACAATTTTGCTTTGCACATAATTTCTAGATGTCAATAATATTGGCACATATTAACCCCTTAACGACCGCCGATACGCCTTTTAACGGCGGTCATTAAGGGTACTTAAACCACAGCGCCGTTAATTAACGGCGCTGTGGAAAAAGCCTATAGCGCCCCCCCAGAGGCGCATTTTCTCCGGGGTCTCGGCTAGCCGAGACCCCAGAGAACATGAATCGGGTCGGTTTTTACCGACCCGATGTTGCGATCGCCGTTATTAACCCTATAACGGCGATCGCAACAAAAAAAAAAATAAAAATCTGATGTGCCATTTCATTTCTCTGTCCTCTGATGTCATCGGACATCAGAGGACAGAGAAAAAGGGTCCCCGGGACCCCCCTTGTGTCCCCCAATGTTCCCCTTGTGGCCCGCGGGCCCACCTGCTTCCTCCGGTGGGCGCCGCCATCTTGAATGGCGAGCGCATGCTCAGTGCGCCCGCCGCTTTCTGCCGGGGGGTGGGCAATTTTCTCTGGGGTCTCGGCTGCCGACGGTAGCTGAGACCCCAGAGAACATGATCCGGGTCGGTAGTTACCAACCCCGGTGTCGCGATCGCCGTTATACTAAGTATAACGGCGGCCGCAAAAAAAAAAAAAAAAAATTTATTTCTCTTCCCTCTGATGTGATCGCACATCAGAGGGAGAGAATGAGAGTCCCCAGATCCCCGATCGCCCCCCATATACCTCCCGGTGTCCTCCTCCTCCTCAAGGCCCCAGGATCCCGGTGTCTTCTTCCTGCAAAAAAAAAATGGCGGGCGCATGCGCAGTGCGCCCGCCGATCTGCTTGGCGGCAGATTCAAAAAAAGTTTCATTCATTCTCACAAAAGTACATTTTGATCACTGTGATAAACTATCACAGTGATCAAAATAAAAAAACAGTACATAACCCCCCCATTTATCACCCCCTTAGTTAGGGACATATAATAAAATATAGAAATTATATTTTTTTTCATTTTTCCTGTTAGGGTTAGGGTCATAATTAGGGTTAGGGTTATAATTAGGGTTAGGATTAGGGTTATAATTAGGGTTAGGGTTATAATTAGGGTTAGGGTTAGGGTTATAATTAGGGTTAGGGTTATAATTTGGGTTAGGGTTAGGGTTATAATTAGGGTTAGGCTGGGTTCATACTGCGTTATGGCAGTCCGTTAGACGGACTGCGTTACACCGCGGTATAATGCGGTGTAACGCAGTCCGTTAACGCTGCCATTTCACCCCCATTTGAGGGCGCATCGCGACGTATGCCGTTAAGCGGCATGCGTTCGCGACGTGCCATCATTCAGTGATGAATAGAGTTGAGCGATACTTTCCGATATCCAAAAGTATCGGAATCGGAATGGTATCGCCGATACCCAAAAAATATCGGCGATACCCGATACCGATACCGGAAATCCAATGTAAGTCTATGGGAACAAAATATCGGAATTAAAAAAACCCCATTCTTGCCTTGTTGGTTAATTGTACATGAAGGAAAACAACAAAGAGTAATGTAGAATGTATTGGGGGAGGTTGAGGAGACATTAAAGGCATAGATGTTTAACCCAATCAAATGGAATAGCATTAATATTTTTTTTTTAAAAGATGTTCGGATTGACGAAGAAATTGACAATGTTGTTAACGTTTTTTCTATTTTGGCAAATATGTATATTTCACAACTTCCATGCTCTTCACCTTTTTAACTTTTGACACACTTTCTCCTTCATAATCTTCAGCAGCATCATCTTTTTCATCAAATTATTCTTCATCTTCACCTTCTTTATCTTCTTCTTAAACTTCTTGCTATTCATCTTTTTGTTAACATTACTCATATTGTTCTTATTAAACTATTATTCTTCTTCATATTCTACTTCATCTTCATCTTCTTCATCATATTCTTATTTGTGACAGAGATTCCTGTACTTGTAATCTGCAAAAGTATGAATTTTTCATCCTTCCGTTCTTGCTGTCACAAAAGATTTAAATTACAACAGTATTTGTCCATGTTCAGTTTAGCCTGCAGCAGCAGGCATTTTCCAGGGGCACCACGAGGAGGAACGGACTCACCCCCATACACTGCTTAGTCTTCTTCTGCTTATAATTTAGAGCATACATTTTGCTCTTCATTTTGGTCTTATACTTCATGTTCTTCTGCTTTTTGATCTTCTGCTTATTGTTCTTCTGTCTCTTGTTCTGTATCTTGTAGTTTGTCTTAACCTTCTTTGTCCTGTTGGTGATCTTCTTTTGGGTAATCTTTTATTTCTTCTTTGTGATGGTGTTCAGGCTGGTTGGCTTGATGCTCGTCGTCCTTGTGGTCGTCATCTTCTTCGGGGTGGTCATCAGGGTCGTTGTCTTCATTGTTGGAGATCCAGAGTGATTACCCAAAAAAACATTTAAAAAATCTTCAATTTGCAAATGTAGCTGAAGGTACAAGAAGGCTGACTAACTTCCGAGAACCAGCTGACGTTACTGGAACCCGGACGGGTAGCAGAAGGTACAAGAGCCAATGCAAGTAACGAGGACCAGCTGACTGTGCTGGAACCCGGAGGGGCAGCAGAAGGAAAAGAGCCAATGGCACAACCGAGGACCAGCTGACGTTACTGGGACACGGTTACTAAGCAGGAGGTACCTGTGCTCCAAAGCACTACCAAGGACCAGCAGACGTTGCTGGAACTCGGATACCCATGCACCCATGAAAATGTAAGTTGACAGGCCGCAAGCCGTCCGCAGTTACCGAATCACACAGTCCTACAGTGGGTGCTTGTCCTATTGTCACAACGGAAACAGCCTTTATTTACATATCCCACAGCACACATAGGAATGACCAAAACTGCAGGCACCATATAGTCGGCTAAACAGAATGCAACACGACAGGACAACTTATTGGAGGCTAATTGACGTTGACACTGCCAGGAAACAGCTGTCGTGCTGTAACCAGGCTGGGCAGGAGTCAGTACCCGTGCCAAGTACTTCCGAGCAACAACTGGCGGTGTTGGAGCCCAGGGATGAGAAGAGAACAGGGTGGAGGCAGCAGGACTTTTTGCCGTACACACAGCAGGGGAACAGCTGACATTACTGAACCCCAGTAACACAGGAGCAAGTGTTGACTGTGCTAACAGCACTTCCAGGCAACAACTGGCGGTGTTGGAGCCCAGGGATGAGAGGAGGACAGGGTGGAGGCAGCAGGACTTTTTGACGTACACACAGCAGGGGAACAGCTGGTGTTACTGAACCCCAGTAACACAGGAGCAAGTGTTGACTGTGCTAACAGCACTTCTAGGCAACAACTGGCGGTGTTGGAGCCCAGGGTCAAGGAGGATGTTTAAATAGTAGATCAAGTATTTTCCTTGTTACGTGTCAATTTTAAATGTCTATACTCCAAACAAGAGAAAGATAAGCTTTACTACCATAAGATGATGATTTCAGTTAAAAAAATATCGAGATAAATAAAGAATTGACAAACATAAACGCATACATTAACATGTTTAACAGCAATGCAAACCACAAAATAAATTAGTTAAGGAATCTGCTATACGGTTGTACATAAAAGCATACAAGTACATATCTGAATCCATTAATGATGGATAAGTAACAGTATGTACACCATTTTTATTGTATAGACAATGAATGTCTGACTTCAAAACATCATCAGCATTACAAGTTATCTGTGACATTAATAAAATGTTACATTTGCTGAATAATGTCACTAAACAGTTTATAAAAATTATACAATTTCCATCATGTAATACTCATAATATGTGCCAATAATCATTTTTATTAACAAACATAACCTTTAAAAAGTGCATAGTGCAAATTGCTATTTATGCCTGACTGTGGACTTGCAAGCATGACAATGGATAGATAAGGTATATATAGATGAGACTGCATAGCCACAGATGGTGAATGGCCATGTAATACTGTACCTCAATAAAGTGTGCGTCACTACTACATAATTTTTTTTATATAGCTTTATAAACAGGGTACGTGCATGTATGCTTGCGCCTTTGTTTGGACGCACAGACTGCCTTCCTGCTGCGACGCGTTGGGTAGTGAACAGTTGTGTGCAGTGTTCACTGCAGTCTTTGCGGAATAACCACACTTAGGCCTTATAACTTTTCAGACTTTCTTTATCAATCTACCAAGATGAGTAAGGCACGTGGTCGTGGCCGTGGAGTTTCAGCAGGGAGAGGACGTGGGGATTCTGTGGCTGCTGCCGCACCCAGTGACACAGCATCCACCAGTTTTCCCCGTGAATGTTCCTTTATGCGCACTTTTGTAGGAGGTCGGCGTACCCCCCTGCTGCAGGAAGAACAAATTGAAGCCGTTGTTGGTTGGATGTCAGCCAATGCATCGACTTCAATTGCTTCCACCTCCTCTCAGGACCACAGCACTGTTGAGCAACCATCTGTCTCTTCACCGCCTGCCAAATTGCCCAGGCAGTGACAGAGTTCTGTACAGGAGCCAGCTGAGTGTCTGCTTCTGTTCTCAGAATCTGTTGGCTTGCAAACAGGGGCCCAGCCAAGCAGCATTCTGGAATGTGAAGAAGAGGGAGTATGCAGTGATGCGCAACAGCTGTGTCTCTCTGAATCTGAAGAGGCGGGTGAGACAGTGCCGATGGTCCGCACACCGCAGAACGCATCTGATGATGATGAGACTCAGGTGCCAGTTTCTGTTGAGCATGGTGCTGGCCAGACCACCCAACAGCAGAAGGTGTTGAAAGAGGTTAGTGGAGATGATGAGGTCCAAGACCCAACATGGCGTGAGGAACAGGAAGGTGTTGGGAGCAGCTCAGAGGAATACTACTACTAATAATAATAATATTAATTTATATAGCGCCATCATATTCCGCAGCGCTTTACAGTTTAGCAGTTTCAGAACACAAGTCATAAGTAACAACGTTAACAATACAATAATTTAAGCAAAATAAGTCGCCCCTGCTCGTGACAGCTTACAATCTACAATGAGGTGGGGGAGATACAAAGTATAGGTGTTTATATACAATGGTGCTGTTACAATGATGGTCCAGCCATCTTAAGGGAGTGAGGGATGGAGATAGTGAATGGGCTAGACACACACACACACACACACACACACACACACACTTACACAGAATACATAGAATGACTTTGATTAGTGAATGTGATAGGCCGCTCTGAACAAATGTGTTTTGAGGGAGCGCCTGAAACCATGCAAATTGTGGATAGTCCTAATTTCTTGGGGTACAGCATTCCAGAGGATTGGCGCAGCGCGGGAGAAGTCTTGGAGTCGGGAGTGGGAGGTACGGATTAGTGCAGAGGTTAGTCGAAAGTCGTTTGCAGAGCGCAGCAGTCGGTTAGGCCGATAGATAAAAATGAAGGGAGGAGATGTAGGGGGGTGCTGCACTGTGGATAGCTTTGTGGCTGAGAACCAGTACTTTGGTTGAAAGCTGTGAGAGGCCTAGAGAAGTGGTTAGTGATAGAAGGAAGATAGAGGAAGACATTGAGCTTCTGCTCAGAATTCATTTCTAGCACATTCACAACAGCAAGACCAGTATGTTCCAAATGTGGCGAAGTTTTGTGGCAGCGCCACCAATGTCTACACCATCCGAGATGGCTCCAGTCAGCAGGAGGCAAAGTTTACGTAAGATGGTGACAGACTACATGTCTTGGCCTCTCAGTGTACTCCCAGATGGCTCTTCCCCATTCAAGTTTTGGGTCTCTAAGCTGGATACATGGCCAGAGCTTAGCCAGTATGCATTGGAGGTGCTGGCTTGCCCTGCTGCCAGTGTATTATCGGAGCGCTTCTTTACTGCTGCAGGTGGTGTACTAACAGACCGTAGCATGCGACTATCCTCCGATAATGTAGACCGGCTTACTTTTCTGAAAATGAACAAGGCATGGATCTCGCATGAATTTGCCTGTCCGGTTTCAGATTAAATAACTGGTTGGCAACGTTATCCATGTCTTCTGTTATGTTCATATTTCTACCACCTGAACTCTACTGCCTGGGCTATAACACTGCCAGTTGCTGCTCAGAAGTGTTGGATGCACAGATCAAAACAATCGCTGATGTGTTTGTGGGGTTCAGTAACGCCTGCTGTTCCCCTGCTGTGTGTCCGGCAAAAATTACTGCTAGGTAGCTACACATGTTGAAAAAAACATGACATGTTAAAGTGGCTACTGCTACACATAGATAAGAGGCTACACCCTTATTTCTAAGCTGTAAACAAGTGAAACGTCACCTTTAAAACCATAAAATTATTAGTCTTTGTCACAAATCTGTAACAAAATAATTGTGACATATTACTGCAGATATCCACATGTCGAACACAAATGCTAACACAAAAGCCTACTTATGCTATAGGGTACTGATGGTGAACCTTGTCACTCCATAACTTAGACAAATCCAACTCACATCATGCCTCAAATGCTGCAATGTTGGAAGTGCATAATGTGGGTTGAACTTTGACAACAGCTGCAGTGCGAAGGTTAGCCTTCAGTGTTCTTGGCTTTTAAATAAAAGCATACAAGTAAATTTAATAATCCATTGTTGATTAAGGGACGTGATGTACACCTGTAATATTGTGCAAACAATGGATGTAGGACTAGTCCTCTTCAACATTACTTATATTTGTGTCATTTCAAAAAATACATATTTAATTACAAATTTAACAACCCATATCATAAAGGTCCATCATGTAAAAATGAGAATCGGTAACAAAACTCATGCATTACCTTGTTAAAGTCAATAGTGCATAGTCACAATAGCTAAATATATACCTGCAAGTTTTGCTGAAACAACGACAACTGATAGAAAAGGTGAATGATATCTAGTTATCAGACTGAATAGCGACACCTGTACAATGTCGATATAATACTGTACCTTAACAAAAAGGCTGTTTGCAACCAATGTATTATATACGGATGGAAGCGCATCACACTAATAGATTTGAGTTATTTGAAATAGAATGGAGCAGCACCAATTAGAGAAAAATGTCAAGGATGAGGCAGTGAGACACGCTCAGCAGAGTACAAGCAGCAGTGGTTGAAGAACTAACTGGAGCGGGATCTGCACTCCAAAAATGAAAACCTCTGACTACAGTAAACACTGCACACAACTGTTCAGTAGCTGTGAAAGGCCCATTTGTGTACTTCTATATTGTTTGCAACCAATGTATTGGATACGGATGGAAGCACGTCACACTAATAGATTTAATTTTTTTTAAATAGAATGGAGCAGCAACAATTAGAGAAAAATGTCAAGGATGAGGTAGTGAGACACGCTCAGCAGAGTACAAGCAGCAGTGGTTGAAGAACTAACTGGAGCGGGATCTGCACTCCAAAAATGAAAACCTCTGACTACAGTAAACACTGCACACAACTGTTCAGTAGCTGTGAAAGGCCCGTTTGTGCACTTCTATATTGTTTGCAACCAATGTATTTGATACGGATGGAAGCACGTCACAGTAATAGATTTGAATTATTTGAAATAGAATGTAGCAGCAACAATTAGAGAAAAATGTCAAGGATGAGGCAGTGAGACACGCTCAGCAGAGTACAAGCAGCAGTGGTTGAAGAACTAACTGGAGCGGGATCTGCACTCCAAAAATGAAAACCTCTGACTACAGTAAACACTGCACACAACTGTTCATTAGCTGTGAGTGGCCCGTTTGTGTACTTCTATATTGTTTGCAACCAATGTATTTGATACGGATGGAAGCACGTCACACTAATAGATTAGTTTTTTTTTAAATAGAATGGAGCAGCACCAATTAGAGAAAAATGTCAAGGATGAGGCAGTGAGACACGCTCAGCAGAGTACAAGCAGCAGTGGTTCAAGAACTAACTGGAGTGCGATCTGCACTCAAAAAAAGAAACCTCACAGACTAGAGTGAACACTGCACACAACTGTTCACTATCTCTGAAAGGCTCCTTTGTGTACTTGTATAGTGTTTGCAACCAATGTATTGGATACGGATGGAAGCACGTCACACTAATAGATTTGATTTTTTAAAAATAGAATGGAGCAGCACCAATTAGAGAAAAATGTCAAGGATGAGGCAGTGAGACACGCTCAGCAGAGTACAAGCAGCAGTGGTTCAAGAACTAACTGGAGCGTGATCTGCACTCAAAAAAAAAAACCTCACAGACTAGAGTGAACACTGCACACAACTGTTCACTATCTCTGAAAGGCTCCTTTGTGTACTTGTATAGTGTTTGCAACCAATGTATGGGATACGGATGGAAGCACGTCACACTAATAAATTTGAATTATTTGAAATAGAATGTAGCAGCAACAATTAGAGAAAAAGGTCAAGGATGAGGCAGTGAGACACGCTCAGCAGAGTACAAGCAGCAGTGGTTGAAGAACTAACTGGAGCGGGATCTGCACTCCAAAAATGAAAACCTCTGACTACAGTAAACACTGCACACAACTGTTCAGTAGCTGTGAAAGGCCCGTTTGTGTACTTCTATATTGTTTGCAACCAATGTATTTGATACGGATGGAAGCACGTCACAGTAATAGATTTGAATTATTTGAAATAGAATGTAGCAGCAACAATTAGAGAAAAATGTCAAGGATGAGGCAGTGAGACACGCTCAGCAGAGTACAAGCAGCAGTGGTTGAAGAACTAACTGGAGCGGGATCTGCACTCCAAAAATGAAAACCTCTGACTACTAGTGTTGAGCGATACTTTCCGATATCCAAAAGTATCGGAATCGGAATGGTATCGCCGATACCATTAAAATATCGGCGATACCCGATACCGATACCGGAAATCCAATGTAAGTCTATGGGAACAAAATATCGTAACTAAAAAAAACCCATTCTTTCCTTGTAAACACTAAATATACACACATAGAATACATATATATATACATGTCATTGTGACATATATATATATATATACATATATGTATAGTTTATACACTTCTACATAGTAAAATATCTTCTGATTCAATTGCCGGGTAAAGCCGGCTTCTGTGAAAAGACAGAAGCACCCGACATGAAATGACACTTGGTGTACATAGGGTTAACCATGTCTTTTCATGTCGTTTGCTATCTGATTTGCACAAACAATTACATCAGTCTATGTGTGCAAAATTTCACACCTGTAGGGGTTAATTAAAGGTGTAAATTCGTTGTAAAAAAACCGGACTTTTTTACTACGAATTTACACCTTTAATTAACCCCTACAGGTGTGAAATTTTGCACACATACACTCATGTAATTGTTTGTGCAAATCAGATAGCAAAGGACATGAAAAGACATGGTTAACCCTATGTACACCAAGTGTCATTTCATGTCGGGTTCTGCATTTTCACAAAAGCCGTCAATTGAATTAGCGGCTATTATACTATGTAGAAGTGTATGAACTATAAATATAAATATATATATATATATATATATGTGTCACAAATTCAATGACATGTATATATATATATATGAGGTGTAAAATTGCTGAAAAAAAATGCGTGGGCTCCCGCCCTATTTTCGCAACCAGACAGACAAAGCCAGTCAGTGGGGGCAGATAATAATAGCCCAGAGAGGGACCATTATTTTTGCCCTCCCCCTGGCTACTAACATCTGCCCCCAGACACCCCAGAAAGGGCAAATCTCTAATTAGATTTGCCCTTTCTGGCACTTTGCCCGTCTATTCCCATTGCCCTGTAGCGGTGGCGAATGGGTTAATAAGGGGTTAAAATGACCTTGCAATTGAAAGGTCACTTTAAGCCAGGTTAATAATTGAGAGCTGTCAATTAGACAACTATCAATTATTAATCCTATTGCATGAAATAAAAATAAAACACACACACTTTAATTAAAAATCATTTTAATGAAATAAAGACACATGTTTTTGACCATCTTTTATTTTACTGCAAAAACCATTTCCTGTAATAAAAATAAAATAAAAAAGCAAAATTATTCTTACCTATCCCATGCACAGTCAGGTCCCACGGTGTAATCCTTCAGAAAGGGTTAATGTTTACTGCAGGGACCGCAGCTAATGCTGCAGCCTCACAGTAAACCCCCAAATGAATGAGTTCCTCTCCTGGCTGACAGGAGAGTAAAGGCTGGGTCTCACATAACGATACACCAGCGATCCCGACAACGATATGCACTTGTCAGGATCGCTGGTGTATCGCTACATGAGCGCTGCTGAGCTGCCAAACAGGCAGCTCAGGCAGCGATCTGGGACAGCGACACTGCGAGTAACATCGCTTAAGGGCCCGTCTCACATAGCGATATCGCTACCGTGATCGCTGCTGAGTCACTAGTTTTGTGACGCAGCAGCGAGCTCACCAGCGATATCGCTGTGTGTGACATTCAGCGACGATCAGCCCCCCTGCCGGGTATCGCTGATCGTCGCTGAAATGTCAGGACCTTTTTTTGATCGCTGGTTTCCCGCTGACAGGCACGCATCGCTGCGTGTGACAGGCGGGAGACCAGCGATCCGCTGGTAACCAAGGTACACAGCGGGTTTCCAGGCGCGGGGCTGTGCCTAGAAACCCGCTGTGTACCTTGGATACCAGCGCCCTGATGCAGGGGAGCTGGTATCCAAGGTACACAGCGGGTTTCCAGGCACCGCGCAGCGCTTGGAAACCCGCTGTGTACCTTGGATACCAGCTCCCTGCATCAGGGCGCTGGTATCCAAGGTACACAGCGGGTTTCTAGGCACAGCCCCGCGCCTGGAAACCCGCTGTGTACCTTGGTTACCAGCGGATCGCTGGTCTCCCGCCTGTCACACGCAGCGATGCGTGCCTGTCAGCGGGAAACCAGCGATCAAAAAAAGGTCCTGACATTTCAGCGACAATCAGCGATACCCGGCAGGGGGGCTGATCGTCGCTGAATGTCACACACAGCGATATCGCTGGTGAGCTCGCTGCTGCGTCACAAAACTAGTGACTCAGCAGCGATCTCGGTAGCGATATCGCTATGTGAGACGGGCCCTTAAGTGGAAAGCTTAATTGATTGCTTTCCACTTTCACTTCAGGTCAGCCAGGGACACAATCAGTGACGTCAGAGGGAACTGATTAACAAAAATAGGGGTTCCCTTCGAAAAAAAAATGGCGTGGGGTCCCCCCTATTTTTGTTAACCAGCCAGATGAAGCAGACCGCTGAGGCCTGGATTTTCAGGCTGTTAAGGAGCCAAGATCCATGGACCTTGCCAGCCTGATAATACCAGGCCACAGCAGTCTGCATATCTTGGCTGATTAACAAAAATAGGGGATCCCCTCGAAAAAAATTGGCGTGGGGTCCCTCCTATTTTTGTTAACCAGCCAGATGAAGCAGACCGCTGAGGCCTGGATTTTCAGGCTGTTAAGGAGCCAAGATCCATGGACCTTGCCAGCCTGATAATACCAGGCCACAGCAGTCTGCATATCTTGGCTGATTAACAAAAATAGGGGATCCCCTCGAAAAAAATTGGCGTGGGGTCCCCCCTATTTTTGTTAACCAGCCAGATGAAGCAGACCGCTGAGGCCTGGTTTTTCAGGCTGGTAAGGATCCAATATCCATGGACCTTGCCAGCCTGATAATACCAGGCCACAGCAGTCTGCTTAGCTTGGCTGGTTAACAAAAATAGGGGATCCCCTCGAAAAAAAAACGGCGTAGGGGTCCCCCTATTTTTGTTAACCAGCCAAGTAAAATGCAGACTGCTGCGGCCTGGTATTAAAAGACTGTCAAGGCCCATGGATTTTGGCCCTCAACAGCCTGATAATACCAGGCTACAGCAGCCCCACATTTGGCGCATCAAAAGATGTGCCAATTGTGGCACTTTACCCGGCTCTTCCCACTGCCCTGTAGCGGTGGCAAGTGGGGTAATAAGGGGTTAATGTCACCGTTGATTACACGGTGACAATAAGCCCGGTTAATAATGGAGAGGCGTCAATAAGACACCGATCCATTATTAATCCCAAAGTTTTTAAATGTTTAAAAAAAAGACACAGCAAGAAAAAAGTCTTTTAATGAAATAAAAGAGACAACACAGTTTTCATTTCTTTTATTACTCTCTCATTCCTGCTACGCCATCGATCTCCTGTAAAAAAATAAAAAAAACAAACCATCAGTATACCACCTGTCCGACACAGTCCATAGTAACGATTGTCCCACGACGATCCAGCTCTGCTACATCGGAATGACAGGCAGAGCCTGACATCCCGGCGCAGCACAGCTGCTTACCAGCTTCCCCGGCGGTGACGTCATCGGACTGCTTTACGGCCGCAATTACCCAGCAGTCACTGCAGTTATCGCGAGAAACTACATGTGACCGCCAGGGAGAAGAGGATGGCGGCCATTAAGCAGTCCGGGATGTGACCGCCGGAGATCTTCTGCCAGGTAAGTGCCGCTGACTCCTGACAGACCCGACCGACGGACACTGACAGTGACAATCCCGATTCCGGTATCCGATATGACGAAAATATCGGAACTCGGAATCGGAATTCAGATACAGCCAATATCGGCCGATACCCGATATTTGCAGTATCGGAATGCTCAACACTACTGACTACAGTAAACACTGCACACAACTGTTCATTAGCTGTGAAAGGCCCGTTTGTGTACTTCTATATTGTTTGCAACCAATGTATTTGATACGGATGGAAGCACGTCACACTAATAGATTAGTTTTTTTTAAAATAGAATGGAGCAGCACCAATTAGAGAAAAATGTCAAGGATGAGGCAGTGAGACACGCTCAGCAGAGTACAAGCAGCAGTGGTTGAAGAACTAACTGGAGCGTAATCTGCACTCAAAAAAAAAAAAACGTACAGACTAGAGTGAACACTGCACACAACTGTTCACTATCTCTGAAAGGCTCCTTTGTGTACTTGTATAGTGTTTGCAACCAATGTATTGGATACGGATGGAAGCACGTCACACTAATAGATTTAATTTTTTTAAATAGAATGGAGCATCACCAATTAGAGAAAAATGTCAAGGATGAGGCAGTGAGACACGCTCAGCAGAGTACAAGCAGCAGTGTTGAAGAACTAACTGGAGCGTAATCTGCACTCAAAAAAAAAAAAACCTCACAGACTAGAGTGAACACTGCACACAACTGTTCACTATCTCTGAAAGGCTCCTTTGTGTACTTGTATAGTGTTTGCAACCAATGTATTGGATACGGATGGAAGCACGTCACACTAATAGATTTGAATTATTTGAAATAGAATGTAGCAGCAACAATTAGAGAAAAATGTCAAGGATGAGGCAGTGAGACACGCTCAGCAGAGTACAAGCAGCAGTGGTTGAAGAACTAACTGGAGCGGGATCTGCACTCCAAAAATGAAAACCTCTGACTACAGTAAACACTGCACACAACTGTTCATTAGCTGTGAAAGGCTCCTTTGTGTACTTGTATAGTGTTTGCAACCAATGTATTGGATACGGATGGAAGCACGTCACACTAAAAGATTTGATTTTTTTTAAATAGAATGGAGCAGCACCAATTAGAAAAAAATGTCAAGGATGAGGCAGTGAGACACGCTCAGCAGAGTACAAGCAGCAGTGGTTCAAGAACTAACTGGAGCGTGATCTGCACTCAAAAAAAAAAAAACTCACAGACTAGAGTGAACACTGCACACAACTGTTCACTATCTCTGAAAGGCTCCTTTGTGTACTTGTATAGTGTTTGTAACCAATGTATGGGATACGGATGGAAGCACGTCACACTAATAGATTTCATTTTTTTTAAATAGAATGGAGCAGCACCAATTAGAGAAAAATGTCAAGGATGAGGCAGTGAGACAGGCTCAGCAGAGTACAAGCAGCAGTGGTTGAAGAACTAACTGGAGCGTAATCTGCACTCAAAAAAAAAAACCTCACAGACTAGAGTGAACACTGCACACAACTGTTCACTATCTCTAAAAGGCTCCTTTGTGTACTTGTATATTGTTTGCAACCAATGTATTGGATACGGATGGAAGCACGTCACACTAATAGATTTGAATTATTTGAAATAGAATGTAGCAGCAACAATTAGAGAAAAAGGTCAAGGATGAGGCAGTGAGACACGCTCAGCAGAGTACAAGCAGCAGTGGTTGAAGAACTAACTGGAGCGGGATCTGCACTCCAAAAATGAACACGTCTGATTGCAGTAAACACTGCACACAACTGTTCAGTAGCTGAGAAAGGCCCGTTTGTGCACTTCTATATTGTTTGCAACCAATGTATTTGATACGGATGGAAGAACGTCACAGTAATAGATTTGAATTATTTGAAATAGAATGTAGCAGCAACAATTAGAGAAAAATGTCAAGGATGAGGCAGTGAGACACGCTCAGCAGAGTACAAGCAGCAGTGGTTGAAGAGCTAACTGGAGCGGGATCTGCACTCCAAAAATGAAAACCTCTGACTACAGTAAACACTGCACACAACTGTTCAGTAGCTGTGAAAGGCCCGTTTGTGTACTTCTATATTGTTTGCAACCAATGTATTTGATACGGATGGAAGCACGTCACACTAATAGATTAGTTTTTTTTTAAATAGAATGGAGCAGCACCAATTAGAGAAAAATGTCAAGGATGAGGCAGTGAGACACGCTCAGCAGAGTACAAGCAGCAGTGGTTGAAGAACTAACTGGAGCGTAATCTGCACTCAAAAAAAAAAAAACCTCACAGACTAGAGTGAACACTGCACACAACTGTTCACTATCTCTGAAAGGCTCCTTTGTGTACTTGTATAGTGTTTGCAACCAATGTATTGGATACGGATGGAAGCACGTCACACTAATAGATTTCATTTTTTTTAAATAGAATGGAGCAGCACCAATTAGAGAAAAATGTCAAGGATGAGGCAGTGAGACACGCTCAGCAGAGTACAAGCAGCAGTGGTTCAAGAACTAACTGGAGCGTGATCTGCACTCAAAAAAAAAAAACCTCACAGACTAGAGTGAACACTGCACACAACTGTTCACTATCTCTGAAAGGTTCCTTTGTGTACTTGTATAGTGTTTTCAACCAATGTATGGGATACGGATGGAAGCACGTCACACTAATAGATTTGAATTATTTGAAATAGAATGTAGCAGCAACAATTAGAGAAAAAGGTCAAGGATGAGGCAGTGAGACACACTCAGCAGAGTACAAGCAGCAGTGGTTGAAGAACTAACTGGAGCGTAATCTGCACTCAAAAAAAAAACCTCACAGACTAGAGTGAACACTGCACACAACTGTTCATTATCTCTGAAAGGCTCCTTTGTGTACTTGTATAGTGTTTGCAACCAATGTATGGGATACGGATGGAAGCACGTCACACTAATAGATTTGAATTATTTGAAATAGAATGTAGCAGCAACAATTAGAGAAAAAGGTCAAGGATGAGGCAGTGAGGCACGCTCAGCAGAGTACAAGTAGCAGTGGTTGAAGAACTAACTGGAGCGGGATCTGCACTCAAAAAAAAAAAAAACCTCACAGACTAGAGTGAACACTGCACACAACTGTTCACTATCTCTGAAAGGCTCCTTTCTGTACTTCTATAGTGTTTGCAACCAATGTATTGTATACGGATGGAAGCGCGTCACACTATAATTTCAATTGAATGGATCAGCAAGAATTAAACTAAAGAAAAAAAAAAGAGTCTGTGAGTGACACGTGCAGATGCCTACAAACAGCATTGGATGCAGAGCAAATTGCAGCGTCACCTGCACTCTCACACACACACCTTGCACAGAGCTGTTAAAACAACACTGCAAGGCAAAAGGAAGCTTTACACAGCGGTTGGTAAACTAGCCTGCCTAAAGCACAGTACACAAAATCGCAATCTCTAACTGTCCCTCAGAGTCAGCAGAGCAGCGTTCTGTCCCTAACTGAATTCACAGCACAGTGACGCTAAAATGGCGGCGACGCCTTTTATAGTGCATTCTGACATCATTTCAGCATCCAATCACAGCCATGCCATTAGTTAACATGACCGCAGCATTACAGGATGTGCCCACACTTCTTAGGATTCCTCATTGGCTGACTAAAATCACATTGCCTCTCAAAGAATTATGGGAACTTCCGATTCCGGTATACGATATATGGAAAATATCGGAACTAAGTATCGGAATTCCGATACAGCGAATATCGGCCGATACCCGATACTTGCGGTATCGGAATGCTCAATTCTAGTGACGAAGTCTCGGACGCGGGCTGCAGCGTCTGGGCTCCGTCACCGCTAGCGCAGATGAATCATCTGCTGATTCCTCTGCGCTAGCTGGTATAGCATAACGCGATCGCGTTATGCTATACCGTTACCAGCCCTTCAACGGTATGTGTTGAACGGGTTGGTAAAACGCAAATAAAAACCAGCTTGGGGGTTAGGGTTATAATTGGGGTTGGGTTTTAAAAATTAGGGTTAGGGTTACAATTGGGTTGTAATTGGGGTTGGGTTAAGGTTGGGTTTAGGGTTGGGGTTTGGGGATTAGGGGTGTGTTGGGGTTGGGGGTTGGGAGCAGAATTGGGGGGTTTCCACTTTTTAGGGCACATCGGGGGGTCCCCAACATGACGTGGCGTTCAAAAAGTAGATGGCGTCCCTCCCTTCGAGCCCTGCCCTGCGCCCAAAAAAAGGCTTTTTCCCCAACATATGGGAATCAGCGCACTCGGGGCAAAATTTCCCACCAATTTTGGGGTTTAATTTCTTTGTTTTCCCTTGGGGGAAAAAAAAAATAGCGGGGTAAAAAAAATATTTTGGGGAAAAAAATTATTTTTTTCACGGCTCTGCGTTTTAAATTTTGTGAAGCACTTTGGGGGGGTTTAAAGTGCAAACCCCACATCTAGTAATTCCTTAGGGGGGCTGTTTCCAAAATGGGGGCACTTTTGGGGGTTTTCCACTGTTTAGGCTCATCGGGCACTGCAAACGGAACATGACCCCCCCTCAACGTTGTATTCCAAAACTTTTTACTTCCTTTCAAGCCCTGCCGTGCTCCCAAACACTTCCCCCCCCCCCATATTTGGTATCGCGTACTCAACAAATTGGACAACAATTTTTTGGGTCCAATTTCCTTGTGAAAAATAAAAAATTTGGGACAAAAAAATCTTTTTTTGGAAAAATTGTTTTTTTTTTTTTTTCCACCCCGGCATTAAAACTTTTGTGAAACACTTGGGGGGTTCAAAGTGCCAACAGATTCAGATAAATTTTCCCAAGGGGGGGCTAGTTTTCCAAAATGGTGTTACTTGTGGGGGGTTTTCCCCTGTTTAGGGCTCAGGGGCTCTCCCAAAGCACATGGGTCCAATCTCAAATTCCCGCCAATTTTTGGGTTTGAAAAAGTCAAAAGGGGCGCTTCCCTTCCCAAACCCGCCGTCGCCCAAACAGTGGTCCCCCTCATATATGGGTATCAATACTCGGGGCAAATTTGGGCCAAACTTTTTTGGGCTAATTTTTTCCCGTTTCCCCTTTGGGGGAAAAAAAATTTGGGGGCAAACCAA
>JARQOD010000002.1:206875983-206925936 GCA_033576555.1 Oophaga sylvatica
CTTAACAAAACAGCTGTGTCACACCTCACTCCGTTTTTTTTCTTGTTAGTAATAGGGCACATGCTGTATTTTTAAACATAGGTGCATTTTTAAATGATAAACATAAACAACGCCTTTGTTTTTGTGGGTTCCTTGGATGATGAACATGCGCACCGTGAATGTTACCCTGCTCTAAGAAAACCCCTCCTTTACCCCCCGCGCCAGCAAACCATTGTGCTCCAAACAAAGGGCCCATACTTGCATTTAACCCTTTTTATAAAGCTTTTTTAAAAAAAGGGATTATATAACGAAAATTTATTGAGGTCAGATTACATCGCCATTTCAACACTGTGGCTATGCAGTTCATCTATAATCCCCTTTCTATCCTTGTCATCGAAAGTCCAATCGGGCCAAAATTTCTTTTTTACTTAAACATGCACTTTTTAAAGTTTTTGTTTTTTTAAATTATAAATTTTGGCAAAAAATTATCATTTTAACATGATGGAAATTTAGAATTTTTAAAAATTTTTTTGTGATTTTAAATTCCCAAATGTAAAGTTTTATGAATGTCAAAGATAACTTGTAATGCTGATTATGTTTTTAAGTCAGCCATTCATTGTCTACACAATAGAAATGGTGTACATACTGTTACTTAGCCATCATTAATGGATTCTGATATGTACTTGTATGCTTTTATTTTAAACCATATAGCAGATTATTTAACCTATTTTAATTGTGGTTTGCATTGCTTTTCAACATGTTAATGTATGCGTTTATGTTTGTAAATTATTAATTTACATATATTTTTTTAAGTAAAATCATCATCTTATGGTACTAAAGGTTATATTTCTCTTGTTTGGAGTATAGACATTTTTAATTGACACGTAACAAGGAAAATACTTGATCTAGTATTTAAACATCCTCCTTGATCCTGGGCTCCAACACCGCCAGTTGTTGCTCGGAAGTGCTGTTAGCACAGTCAACACTTGCTCCTGTGTTACTGGGGTTCAGTAATGTCAGCTGTTCCCCTGCTGTGTGAACGGCAAAAAGTCCTGCTGCCTCCACCCTGTTGTCTTCTCATCCCTGGGCTCCAACACCGCCAGTTGTTGCCTGGAAGTGCTGTTAGCACAGTCAACACTTGCTCCTGTGTTACTGGGGTTCAGTAATGTCAGCTGTTCCCCTGCTGTGTGAACGGCAAAAAGTCCTGCTGCCTCCACCCTGTTGTCTTCTCATCCCTGGGCTCCAACACCGCCAGTTGTTGCCTGGAAGTGCTGTTAGCACAGTCAACACTTGCTCCTGTGTTACTGGGGTTCAGTAATGTCAGCTGTTCCCCTGCTGTGTGAACGGCAAAAAGTCCTGCTGCCTCCAACCGGTTCTCTTCTCATCCCTGGGCTCCAACACCGACAGTTGTTGCCTGGAAGTGCTGTTAGCACAGTCAACACTTGCTCCTGTGTTACTGGGGTTCAGTAATGTCAGCTGTTTCCCTGCTGTGTGAACGGCAAAAAGTCCTGCTGCCTCCACCCTGTTGTCTTCTCATCCCTGGGCTCCAACACCGCCAGTTGTTGCCTGGAAGTGCTGTTAGCACAGTCAACACTTGCTCCTGTGTTACTGGGGTTCAGTAATGTCAGCTGTTCCCCTGCTGTGTGAACGGCAAAAAGTCCTGCTGCCTCCAACCGTTTCTCTTCTTATCCCTGGGCTCCAACACCGACAGTTGTTGCTCGGAAGTGCTGTTAGCACAGTCAACACTTGCTCCTGTGTTACTGGGGTTCAGTAATGTCAGCTGTTCCCGCTGTGTGTAATGGCAAAAAGTCCTGCTGCCTCCACCCTGTTGTCTTCTCATCCCTGGGCTCCAACATCGCCAGTTGTTGCCTGGAAGTGCTGTTAGCACAGTCAACACTTGCTCCTGTGTTACTGGGGTTCAGTAATGTCAGCTGTTCCCCTGCTGTGTGAACGGCAAAAAGTCCTGCTGCCTCCACCCTGTTGTCTTCTCATCCCTGGGCTCCAACACTGCCAGTTGTTGCCTGGAAGTGCTGTTAGCACAGTCAACACTTGCTCCTGTGTTACTGGGGTTCAGTAATGTCAGCTGTTCCCCTGCTGCGTGAACGGCAAAAAGTCCTGCTGCCTCCAACCGTTTCTCTTCTCATCCCTGGGCTCCAACACCGACAGTTGTTGCTCGGAAGTGCTGTTAGCACAGTCAACACTTGCTCCTGTGTTACTGGGGTTCAGTAATGTCAACTGTTCCCCTGCTGTGTGAACGGCAAAAAGTCCTGCTGCCTCCACCCTGTTGTCTTCTCATCCTGGGCTCCAACACCGCCAGTTGTTGCCTGGAAGTGCTGTTAGCACAGTCAACACTTGCTCCTGTGTTACTGGGGTTCAGTAATGTCAGCTGTTCCCCTGCTGTGTGAACGGCAAAAAGTCCTGCTGCCTCCACCCTGTTGTCTTCTCATCCCTGGGCTCCAACACCGCCAGTTGTTGCCTGGAAGTGCTGTTAGCACAGTCAACACTTGCTCCTGTGTTGCTGGGGTTCAGTAATGTCAGCTGTTCCCCTGCTGTGTGAACGGCAAAAAGTCCTGCTGCCTCCAACCGGTTCTCTTCTCATCCCTGGGCTCCAACACCGACAGTTGTTGCCTGGAAGTGCTGTTAGCACAGTCAACACTTGCTCCTGTGTTACTGGGGTTCAGTAATGTCAGCTGTTTCCCTGCTGTGTGAACGGCAAAAAGTCCTGCTGCCTCCACCCTGTTGTCTTCTCATCCCTGGGCTCCAACACCGCCAGTTGTTGCCTGGAAGTGCTGTTAGCACAGTCAACACTTGCTCCTGTGTTACTGGGGTTCAGTAATGTCAGCTGTTCCCCTGCTGTGTGAACGGCAAAAAGTCCTGCTGCCTCCAACCGTTTCTCTTCTTATCCCTGGGCTCCAACACCGACAGTTGTTGCTCGGAAGTGCTGTTAGCACAGTCAACACTTGCTCCTGTGTTACTGGGGTTCAGTAATGTCAGCTGTTCCCCTGCTGCGTGAACGGCAAAAAGTCCTGCTGCCTCCAACCGTTTCTCTTCTCATCCCTGGGCTCCAACACCGACAGTTGTTGCTCGGAAGTGCTGTTAGCACAGTCAACACTTGCTCCTGTGTTACTGGGGTTCAGTAATGTCAACTGTTCCCCTGCTGTGTGAACGGCAAAAAGTCCTGCTGCCTCCACCCTGTTGTCTTCTCATCCTGGGCTCCAACACCGCCAGTTGTTGCCTGGAAGTGCTGTTAGCACAGTCAACACTTGCTCCTGTGTTACTGGGGTTCAGTAATGTCAGCTGTTCCCCTGCTGTGTGAACGGCAAAAAGTCCTGCTGCCTCCACCCTGTTGTCTTCTCATCCCTGGGCTCCAACACCGCCAGTTGTTGCCTGGAAGTGCTGTTAGCACAGTCAACACTTGCTCCTGTGTTACTGGGGTTCAGTAATGTCAGCTGTTCCCCTGCTGTGTGAACGGCAAAAAGTCCTGCTGCCTCCAACCGGTTCTCTTCTCATCCCTGGGCTCCAACACCGACAGTTGTTTCTCGGAAGTGTCATTGGCACGGGTACTCACTCCTGCCCAGAATGGTTACAGCACGCCATCTGTTTCCTGTCAGTGTAAACGTCACTTAGCCTCCAATAAGTTGTCCTGTCGTATTGCGGTCGGGTTACCCGACTCTATGGTGCCTGGAGTTTAGGTGCTTCCTATGTGTGCTGCGGGATATGCAAATAAAGGCTGTTTCCGTTGTGACAATAGGACAATCACCCACTGTAGTACTGTGGGATTCGATAACTGCGGCCGGCTCGCGGCCTGTCAACTTAAATTTCCATGGGTACCTTCTGCTACCCGTCCGGGTTCCAGTACCATCAGCTGGTTCTCCGCAGTGCCTTTGGCCTAGGTGCCACCATCTCGGTATCCGAGCTCCAGCAACGTCTGCTGGTCCTTGGTAGTGCTTTGGAGCACAGGTACCTCCTGCTTAGTAACCGTGTCCCAGTAACGTTAGCTGGTCCTCGGTTGTGCCATTGGCTCTTTTCCTTCTGCTGCCCCTCCGGGTTCCAGCACAGTCAGCTGGTCCTCGTTACTTGCATTGGCTCTTGTACCTTCTGCTACCCGTCCGGGTTCCAGTACCGTCAACTGGTTATCCGCAGTGCCTTTGGCCTAGGTGCCTCCATCTCGGTATCTGAGTTCCAGCAACGTCTGCTGTCCTTGGTAGTGCTTTGTAGCACAGGTACCTCCTGCTTAGTAACCGTGTCCCAGTAACGTCAGCTGGTCCTCGGTTGTGCCATTGGCTCTTTTCCTTCTGCTGCACCTCCGGGTTCCAGCACAGTCAGCTGGTCCTCGTTACTTGCATTGGCTCTTGTACCTTCTGCTACCCGTCCGGGTTCCAGTACCGTCAACTGGTTCTCCGCAGTGCCTTTGGCCTAGGTGCCTCCATCTCGGTATCCGAGTTCCAGCAACGTCTGCTGGTCCTTGGTAGTGCTTTGGAGCACAGGTACCTCCTGCTTAGTAACCGTGTCCCAGTAACGTCAGCTGGTCCTCGGTTGTGCCATTGCTCTTTTCCTTCTGCTGCCCCTCCGGGTTCCAGCACAGTCAGCTGGTCCTCGTTACTTGCATTGGCTCTTGCACCTTCTGCTACCCGTCCGGGTTCCAGTACCGTCAGCTGGTTCTCCGCAGTGCCTTAGGCCTAGGTGCCTCCATCTCGGTATCCGAATTCCAGCAACGTCTGCTGGTCCTTGGTAGTGCTTTGGAGCACAGGTACCTCCTGCTTAGTAACCGTGTCCCAGTAACGTCAGCTGGTCCTCGGTTGTGCCATTGGCTCTTTTCCTTCTGCTGCCCCTCCGGGTTCCAGCATAGTCAGCTGGTCCTCGTTACTTGCATTGGCTCTTGTACCTTCTGCTACCCGTCCGGGTTCCAGTACCATCAACTGGTTCTCCGCAGTGCCTTTGGCCTAGGTGCCTCCATCTCGGTATCCGAGTTCCAGCAACGTCTGCTGGTCCTTGGTAGTGCTTTGGAGCACAGGTACCTCCTGCTTAGTAACCGTGTCCCAGTAACGTCAGCTGGTCCTCGGTTGTGCCATTGGCTCTTTTCCTTCTGCTGCCCCTCCGGGTTCCAGCACAGTCAGCTGGTCCTCGTTACTTGCATTGGCTCTTGTACCTTCTGCTACCCGTCCGGGTTCCAGTACCGTCAACTGGTTCTCCGCAGTGCCTTTGGCCTAGGTGCCTCCATCTCGGTATCCGAGTTCCAGCAACGTCTGCTGGTCCTTGGTAGTGCTTTGGAGCACAGGTACCTCCTGCTTAGTAACCGTGTCCCAGTAACGTCAGCTGGTCCTCGGTTGTGCCATTGGCTCTTTTCCTTCTGCTGCCCCTCCGGGTTCCAGCACAGTCAGCTGTTCCTCGTTACTTGCATTGGCTCATGTACCTTCTGCTACCCGTCCGGGTTCCAGTACCGTCAGCTGGTTCTCCGCAGTGCCTTTGGCCTAGGTGCCTCCATCTCGGTATCCGAGTTCCAGCAACGTCTTCTGGTCCTTGGTAGTGCTTTGGAGCACAGGTACCTCCTGCTTAGTAACCGTGTCCCAGTAACGTCAGCTGGTCCTCGGTTGTGCCATTGGCTCTTTTCCTTCTGCTGCCCCTCCGGGTTCCAGCACAGTCAGCTGGTCCTCGTTACTTGCATTGGCTCTTGTACCTTGTGCTACATTTACAAATTGAAGATTTTTTCAATGTTTTTTTGGGAAATCACTCTGGATCTCCAACAATGAAGACGACGACCCTGATGACCACCCCGAAGAAGATGACCACCACAAGGACGACGAGCATCAAGCCAACCAGCCTAAACACCATCACAAAGAAGAAATAAAAGATTACCAAACAGGACTAAGAAGGTTAAGACAAACTACAAGATACAGAACAAGAGACTTAAGAACAATAAGCAGAAGATCAAAAAGCAGAAGAACATGAATTATAAGACCAAAATGAAGAGCAAAATATATGCTCTAAATTATAAGCAGAAGAAGACTAAGCAGTGTATGGGGGTGAGTCCGTTCCTCCTCGTGGTGCCCCTGGAAAATGCCTGCTGCTGCAGGCTAAACTGAACACGGACAAATACTGTTGTAATTTAAATCTTTTGTGACAGCAAGAACGGAAGGATGAAAAATTCATACTTTGACAGATTACAAGTACAGGAATCTCTGTCACAAATAAGAATATGATGAAGAAGATGAAGTACAATATGAATAAGAATAATAGTTTAATAAGAAGAATATGAGTAATGTTAACAAAAAGATGAATAGCAAGAAGTTTAAGAAGAAGATAAAGAAGGTGAAGATGAAGAATAATTTGATGAAAAAGATGATGATGCTGAAGATTATGAAGGAGAAAGTGTGTCAAAAGTTAAAAAGGTGAAGAGCATGGAAGTTGTGAAATATACATATTTGCCAAAATAGAAAAAACGTTAACAACATTGTCAATTTCTTCGTCAATCCGAACATCTTTAAAAAAAAAAAATATTTATGCTATTCCATTTGATTGGGTTAAACATCTATGCCTTTAATGTCTCCTCAACCTTCCCCAATACATTCTACATTACTCTTTGTTGTTTTCCTTCATGTACAATTAACCAACAAGGCAAGAATGGGGTTTTTTTAATTCCGATATTTTGTTCCCATAGACTTACATTGGATTTCCGGTATCGGTATCGGGTATCGCCGATATTTTTTGGGTATCGGCGATACCATTCCGATTCCGATACTTTTGGATATCGGAAAGTATCGCTCAACTCTACTTACCAATACTGAAGTAAAATACTCCCCAAGTACTCAACGCATGTATCTTCCAAAGCCAAGCTACACTACTCTGTCCTCCTCTTCCTGGACCTGTTTTCTGACTTTGACACAATAGACCATTCCCTCTTACTACAGATTCTCTCATTTCTTGGCATCACAGACTTGGTCCTCTCTTGTATATCTCCATACCTAACAGACCAGACATTCAGTATTTCCCACTCACACATTACCTCTTCATCTCATCCACTATCTATCGGTGTCCCCCAAGGTTCAGTTCTAGGACCCCTGCTTTTCTCCATCTACACCTTTAGTACAGCTCATAGAGTCCCATGGCTTTCAATTTAATAGCTATGCTAATGACACACAGATCTACCTCTCTGGACCCGATATCATCTCCTTACTAACCAGAATTCCACAATGTTTGTTCACTTTTTCATCCTTCTTCTCTGCTTGATATGTAAGGCTTAACATGGACAAAACAGAATTCATCATCTTTCTCCCATCTCACTCAACCTCCCCAACAGACCCATCCATCAAAGTCAATGGCTGCTCACTCTCCCCTGTCTCACAAGCTCGCTGCCTCAAGGTAACCCTTGACTTTGCACTCTCCTTCAAACCAAATATCCAAGCCCTTTCCACCTCCTCCCAACTCCAACTCAAAACTGTTTCCCAGATCCATACTTTCCTTAACCAAAAACAAAAACACTAGTACATGCCCTCATCTACTGCCTCAAATACTTCAACCTCCTGCTCTGTGGCTCTTGCACCCCTCCAACCTATTCTAAACTCTGCTGCCTATCTAATCCACCTGTCACCCACTATTGCCAAGCCTCTCCTCTCTGCCAATACCTTCTCCCTGCTCCCAATTGCCCAGAGACTCCAGTTCAAAACTCTAACCATGACATACAAAGACATCTGCAACCTGTTTTATCCATACATCTGTGACTCAGTATCTCAGTACTTACCTGCACGCAACCACCGATCCTCACAAGATCTCCTCCTCTACTCCCCTTTTATCTCCTCTTCCCTCAATCGCATACAAGATTTCTCCCATGCATCCCACAAACTCTAGAATTGCCTACCCAAACATATCAGACTCTCACCTACCATGGAAACCATCAAAAGGGACCTGAAAACCTACCTCTTCCAACAAGTCTACAACCTGCAGTAACCCTCACTTCACTATACCACTGCATGACAAGCTCTACCCTCACCAACTGTATCTTCACCTATCCCATGTAGAGTTTGAGGCCCTCATGTGCATCTTGTTTGTGTGAAAGAAGGAGCAAACATCACAACTGAGCAATGCATGTGACTATTTTATACAAATAGAAGGAGTCTTGAAGCTATCATCAACAGTACGAAGTATTAATTAAATTTCACTAAGCCTGTTCATTATTTTTTCCATGTGTCATTTGTCATTGTAAAGCATAACTTAATTAGTGGACATCTATGGATTGATTTCTTTGTATGTGTGGATTAGATGGATTGTTACCAGTATCTGGTGAGAATTTCAACTCAATAGCACCGTTAGAAATCTATTTAATTAGAAAATTGATGATTTGTTCAATACTTATTTCAGCCACTAGATTTTGCAGACATGTTGATACTAGACAAGTGACTTTTTTAGGGGTTGTTTGTTTGTTTTTCATTAGATTACCGTATATACTCATGTATAAACCGACCCGTGTATAAGCCGACCCCCCTAATTTTGCCACAAAAAACTGGGAAAACTTATTGACTCGCGTATAAGCCTAGGGTGAAAAATGATTTTGCCCCCATATGATGCTCCACAGATTATGCCCCCATATGCTGCACAGATTATGCCCAATATGCTCCAGATTATCCCCCATATGTTCCACAGATTATGCCCCCATATGCTCCAGATTATGTCCCATATGTTCCACAGATTATGCCCCCATATGCTCCAGATTATGCCCCATATGTTCCACAGATTATGCCCCCATATGCTCCATATTATGCCCCATATGTTCCACAGATTATGCCCCCATATGCTCCAGATTATGCCCCATATGTTCCACAGCTTATGCCCCATATGCTCCAGATTATGCCCCCATATGTTCCACAGCTTATGCCCCCATATGCTCCATATTATGCCCCCATATGCTCCATATTATGCCACCATATGCTCCATATTATGCCCCCATATGCTCCATATTATGCCCCATATGCTGCACAATTATGCCCCATAGTATAGGCCTCATATGCTGCTGCTGCAAAAAAAAAATAACATACTCACCTCTCGTGACAGTGGCGCGCTATGGGGGACAGGTGCCGGTGTCACCGCTCGCTCAGGACCCCGGCACCTGAGATATTTACCTGTCCTCTCTGCACCGCTGCGCTGCTCCCTCGGTCTGACTCCTCTGGCTGTGAATGATCTGGCAGGGGCGGGGCGCGCACTAACGACGTCATCGCGTCCTCTGCCTGAACATTCACAGCCAGAGGAGTCAGACCGAGGGAGCAGCGCGCAACGGTGGCACGGGGACAGGTAAATATAGCTATACTCACCCCTCCGCCGCGCGTCCCTGCAGCCTCTCCTCTTCTCCCGGCGCTCTCCGCAGCACTTCAGTCCTGCAGTGGTCATGTGCTACCGCTCATTAAAGTCATGAATATGTGCATATTCATGACTTTAATGAGCGGTGCCATGTGACCGCTGCAGGAAGGAGCCGGAGATCGTGGGAGAAGCAGGGGGGCTGCAGAGACCGCGCCGGCGGAGGGGTGAGTATGATCCGACACCCCCGCTCCCCCTCCCCGCCGACCCCCGTATATGACCCGCGTATAAGCCGAGAGGGGGACTTTCAGTCCTAAGAAATGGGCTGAAAATCTCGGCTTATACATGGGTATATACGGTATAAGACTTTTTATTCAGTGAGATAGGAATTTTATTTTTATTTTTAACAATACTTATATATATATTTACTTTTGGAAACATTTTCTTTTATTTCTTATTTTTGCGATACTTTCTGGTCTTGCAATAGGGCTTTAACATGCAAATCTCTGATCTAATTGATAATACACTGCACTTATGTACTACAGTGTTAGACTGACAGTGTACTACAGTGTTTGACTGACAACTTATTGGGCCCCACCCACAGTGAGATTTGATAACAGTCTATGACAGTAACAACCTGACCGCAAGAAAACAATTCAACCAAAGCGTCCAATAAAATGAATTTTATTAATAAATCTCAGATTAAAAACCAAATGGAAATATTAATACAGCAAGAAGGGACGCAAACCCAGGAAAAGTATCTACAGACTCTTCTGAATTCTCTAAAACACGCTGCAATACAAAAAGCATCCTACATATACATAAATAAATAAAGTGACAAGTGCAAAGGAATATGTATTATTAGTGTAATTAATACTTCCCTAATATATTAGGGTAAAAAAAATCAAGTAACATATTACATCCGGTATTACTACGAGAAAGTGATCTGTGCTCAGTTATCATAAAAAGTAAATAGTATACAAAAAAATAGAAAAATTGTGGTGCCAAAAACACAATATATGCTGATAAAAAATATAGCACTCTACACTACTAAAGTTAGTATGTGACTCAAACGTGTAATAACGTTATTCAAAGCAGCATTTTTAATCATGTGCCAGGAGATTTTAAGAATCGATATTCATCAGTGAGTATATAGCATTATAGCATAACAGCAAATATAGCGACATACAACTCACTAGATAATATGGCACGTCACACTCCTGGATGGCGTCCTTCCCAACGAGCATTTCGGCATCTAGCCTTTATCAGGGACTGGCATCATTAGGAGGATGTGAGGTTTAAATATACATTGCGACCAATAGTAATGGTGGGTATGTACACTCATAACCAATAAGGAAAAGAGGGTGTGACTAGAAGGTTAATGATACAATAGCTATTAATAGCCAATCACAAACAGGGGTGTGAGAATAGACAATTGCTGAAGCCATACAGCGTCTCTCTGTATCTAAGTGACTGACCTTTTTCAGGTCATGGGCTCAATCACGTGATTTACAAAAACTATGCATCCCTCCTAAGTGAACAAAATAACTAAAATATCCATAGATAACATCTCATAATCCCATCAGATGTAACCAGTAAGGACACATATCTAATAATATATTGTCTCCCCATCAGTACCCATATCACATATCCATATCCCCAGCAGTTAGATAAGCTGCACAGCACCATACTACTTCCGGGACCATGTGCCAGGTCTGTGATCAAATGTGATGACGCACCGGAAGCGTGACACCGAGGAGTCCACCCTCGAAAGTTGCGTCATGTAACCACGGCAACCAAGGTAATTGGTCATCTGGGTACACACAGACTCGACCATCAGGGGAGATCCTGGACGTCTACATCGCCAGTGCGTACCGCCATCAGAGGCCCGATAACATAGGTACCTATATGGAATATAATGTTCCAATGGGAAGTGTTCAATACCTAGCTAATAAAATATGTGACATCAATGCACAAAAACAGAAAAATATATAACACAAAAACACAAACAAGGTGAAACATAATGTGAATTGTGATGATACAATAATTGATACAGATTATGGCACAATATGTCAACAACACCCACAAACCATATGACATGATAATTTATCCTTCACAAATATAGAACTATCATGTTCTACTAAATTCCACACCAAATTGGTAATTGATTTCATGTATTTTCTTGTTCCGATTCCAAGTTTTTCTCATTGCACAAAAGGAAGATGACACATCCCAGTTCCTATTGGACATAGCCGATAAACGATACATGCTAGAAAAATATAAAAATATAAGAAGATTAATAATAAAACATAAAAACAATAAATATATAAAAAGATTATATTAAAAACGAGAATTAAGAAATAAATTGAAAAGCCTAATGATCAGAAGGAAATCAGAGAAATGGAACAAAACTCATGTTTTCATTCAGACCCAATGGATGGACCGTTTGCAAGGTCCAAATCCATTTTGTTTCACATTGTGCCAATTTACGGCTTACATTGCCATGACGTTTTGGTCAAATTGTTTTCTTGCAGTTGGGTTGTTACATTTCTTTTGACTGTCCATATAATATAGTCCTAAGTGGTGTGGTGAAGGGGCTCTTTGATATTATATAATAATTATAGTACCCTGCATATATGTCTTTCTTGCCACACTAATTATCTAGAAATCTCCTTTGCAATATTTTTGTAAGTCTATGATAGTAACAGAGACCATTGTTAGGATTCCATGTTGCCATAGTTGAGCGTAATGTCAGGATGTTGATTGGCTGGCAAAGGTAGCCCTCTCCCTTTGTCAAATCCCAGCTGTCACTATTAGCAGCAGCATCTGAGAGGATAAACTACTTGTAACAGTGCTAGATCCAGTCTCAGCACACACGTTAAGAGCTTAGCTGTATATAACAGCCGGCTCCTGCTGCAGATGGCATGGGCACAACGCCTGAGCCTGTCCCATCCCTATGGGAAATCACTTGCAAGCTAGATGTCCATTTGCGGGAAGACGTTAAATGAGTTGTCCAGTTTAAAAATTTACTGATATTATTATTTATTTATTTAGCACCATTGATTCCATGGTGCTGTACATACAAGGGGGTTACATACAAAATACAGATATCACTTACAGTAAACAAACTAACAATCACAGACTGAAACAGAGGGGAGAGAACCCTGTCCTTTCGGGCTTACATTCTACAGGATGGGGGGAAGGAGACAGCAAGTTGGGGGGTTGCAGCAGTTCCGGTGTTGATTGAGGCGGTAGCTCTGGTAGTGGTGATGATGAGGCAGCGGGGGTCATTGCAGGCTGTAAGCTTTCCTGAAGAGATGGGTTTTCCGGTTACGTCTGAAGGATCCGAGAGTGGTTGATAGTCGGACGTGTTGGGGCAAAGAATTCCAGAGGATGGGGGATATTCGGGAGAAGTCTTGGAGGCGGTTGGGTGAGGAGCGAATAAGTGTGGAGGAGAGAAGGAGGTTTTGGGAGGACCGGGATTATGTGAGGGAAGGTATCGGGAGATTAGTTCAGAGACATATGGGGGAGACAGGTTATAGATGGCCTTGTAGGTCAGTATTAGTAATTTGAATTGGATTCGCTGAGGGAATGGGAGCCAGTGAAGAGATTTGCAGAGGAGAGATGCGGAGGAGTAGCGAGAGAGAGATGAATTAGTCGGGCAGCAGAGTTAAGGATGGACTGAAGAGGTGCGAGGGTGTTAGTAGGAAGGCCAGATAAAAGGATGTTGCAGTAGTCGAGGCGGGAGATGATGAGGGCATGCACAAGCATTTTAGTAGATTGAGGGTTTATGAAGGGATGGATTCTGGAAATATTTTTGAGCTGGAGGCGACAGAAGGTAGAAAGAGCTTGGATGTTTGGTTTGAAGGACAGGGCAGAGTCAAGGGTTACTCCGAGGCAGCGGACCTCCGGTATGGGTGAAAGCATTGTGTCGTCAATAGTTATAGATAGATCAGGTAAGGAAGATCTGTGAGATGGGGGAAAGATGATGAGTTCAGATTTGTCCACATTGAGTTTGAGAAAGCGGGAGGAGAAGAAGGAGGATATGGCTGATAGACACTCTGGGATTCTGGACAGCAGAGAGGTGACGTTTGGGCCAGAGAGGTAGATCTGAGTGTCATCAGCATAAAGGTGGTACTGGAATCCGTGGGACTTTATGAGTTGCCCCAGGCCAAGTGTATAGATTGAGAAGAGTAGGGGTCCTAGAACAGAGCTTTGGGGGACTCCAACAGAGAGAGGGTGTGACGAGGAGGTAGTGTGGGAGTGGGAGACGCTGAATGTGCGGTTGGAAAGGTATGAGGAGATCCAGGATATGGCGAGATCCTTGATGCCAAAGGAGGAGAGAATCTGTAGTAGAAGGCAGTGGTCAACTGTGTCGAAAGCAGAGGACAGGTCAAGAAGGAGGAGTATAAAGTATTGTCCGTTAGCTTTAGCTGTGAGTAGGTCGTTAGTAATTTTGGTCAGGGCTGTTTCAGTGGAATGATGGGGGCGGAAACCAGATTGTAGATTGTCAAAGAGAAAGTTAGATGAGAGATGGGAGGAAAGTTCAGCGTGGACGTTCTGTTCCAGGAGATTGGAAGCGAGTGGGAGCAGCGATATTGGGCGATAGCTGGACATAGCGGTTGGGTCGAGGGTTGGCTTTTTGAGGATAGGCGTGATTGTGGTATGTTTGAAAGCAGAAGGGAAGGTACCAGAAGTTAGTAATAGATTGAAGAGGTGGGTTAGGGATGGGATAAGAGTGGTGGCGAGGTTGGGGAGGAGGTGGGATGGGATGGGGTCGAGTGCACAAGTGGTGAGGTGTGATTTGGAGAGAAGATGAGCAAGCTCCCCTTCCGTGATGTTGGATAAGGAGGTTATGGGGTTTGGGCATTGGTCAGATATACAAAGGGGTTGTGGTGGTTGAAGAATTAAGAGTTGCCTTGTTTGGTATATCTTGTTTTTGAAGTGCGTGGTGAAGTCCTAAGCAGAGATTAGGGAAGTTGGAGGGGCAGTGGTGGGCAGAGGAGGGAGTTAAAAGTATTGAACAACTGTTTGGGGTTGTGGGATAAGGAAGATACAAGGGATGTAAAATAGGCCTGTTTCGCAGAGGTGAGAGCTGATTTGAATGCAAGTGTTGCTTGTTTGAGTGCAGTGAAGTCGTCTTGTAAATGCGTTTTCTTCCAGCACCGTTCAGCTATTCTGGATGCTTGCCGAAGCTTTTTAGTGGTGTTATTGTGCCAGGGTTGTCTATTGATTTATCGCAGTCTGTTATGCATGACAGGGGCGACCGAGTCGATGGCTGATGCAAGAGTGGCATTGTAGAAACTAGTGGCAGTGTCTGTGTCGTGGAGTGAGGATATGGATGCCAGTGGTAGAATAGAGTCAGAGAGTTTGTGGGTGTTTAGGTGAGCAAGGTTTCTGCAGGGGTGCGCATGTTGCTGGACATAGGTGACAGGTGAGGAGGACAGGGATGAGAAAGTGAGTAGATGGTGGTCAGATAGGGGGAGAGGGGAGGTTGTGAAGTTAGATAGGGAGCAGAGACGGGTGAAGACCAGGTCGAGTGTGTGCCCGTCTGTGTGCGTGGCTGAGGAGGACCACTGGGTAAGTCCAAAAGATGATGTAAGGGACAGGAGTTTAGAGGCTGCCGACTGGTGGGTGTCAATGGGGATGTTGAAGTCACCCATGATGATGGTGGGAATGTCAGCAGAGAGAAAGTGGAGGAGCCAGGTGGAGAATTGGTCAATAAAGGCAGTGGTTGGGCCCGGAGGTCGGTATATGACGGCCATTTGGAGGTTGGAGGGAGAGTAGATGCGGACAGAGTGGAGTTCAAAAGAGGGGAGGATAAGGGAAGGAAGAGGTGGGATTGGGTTAAAGATACAGTTAGAAGAAAGGAGAAGGCCCACACCTCCACCATGTCTGTTGCCGGGGCGGGGAGTGTGGGTGAAGTGGAGGCCGCCGTAACATAGCGCAGCAGGGGAGGTGGTGTCCGAGTGTGTCAGCCATGTTTCGGTGAGGCCAAGGAAGGAAAAATTATGAGAGGTAAAGAGGTCTTGAATCACATGGAGTTTATTGCAGATGGAGCGGGCATTCCAGAGTGATCCAGAGAGAAGGAGCAGGGTGGTGGGCATTAAGGGCACGGATTTGAGGTTGGAAAGATTTCGGGTGTAAATACTGGGTTGGGAGCGATAGGAGGGGGTAATAATGGGAGGTTTGAGCTGTGGGGGTCCAGGGTTGGGAGATATGTCACCAGCAGTGAGGAGAAGCAGAGAGAGACAAAGCATGTGGGAGAAGGATAGTGGCCAGCTTGTTTTGTGTCTTATTAGGAGAGATCTGAGGTTGAGGAGCAGGTCAGCGGAGGAGGTTAGGTGGGGAGGCAAGAGGGAAGCAGAGATTATTACTTGGTTAGCGGGTGCTAGAGTTTGCGGATAGGGAAGGAGAGTGAGGATTAATGGAGGGAAAAGTGGTAGAGCGTATGTCAGCACGGTGGGAGTAAGTGTGGAGGAAAGAGGAAGAAATATAGTACATTAAATAACAAAAGTTAGTCGTACCTTCTGTTCACTTCTGACTCATTTCTGTTCCATAAGTTTGCATTTCTTCGAAAACAAAATAACAATCACCATCATTCTCACCCTCCAAGTGAGCATTTCTGCTACATACAGGCGACCTGATTATCGCCTGTATGTAGCAAAGCCAATCAGACAACTGCAGCATTAAGTCTCTCATGGAGACTATTGAAGCAATCAAAAAGAAAAAAAAAAGTTTTTAAAAATATTAAAAATAAATATAAAAGTTCAATTCAACCCCCTTTCGCCATATTCAAAATAAAACAATAAAAAATCAAGTATACACATATTTGGTATTGCCGCATTCAGAATCGCCCGATCTATCAATACAAAAAAAATTAACTTGATCGTTAAATGGCGTAGTGAGAAAAAAAGCCAAAATCACAGAATTACGTTTTTTTGGTCGCCGCAACATTGCATTAAAATGCAATAACGGACTATCAAAAGACTGTATCTGGACCAAAATGATATAATTAAAAAGGTCAGCTCGGCATGCAAAAAATAAGCCCTCACCCAACCTGAGATCTCGAAAAATGGAGAAGCTACGGGTAACGAAAATGGCACAATTTTTTTTGTTTAACAAATTTTGGAATTTTTTTCAGCAGTTAAATAAAAAAGAACCTAGACATGTTTGGTGTCTATGAACTCATAATTACCTGGAGAATCATAATGGTAGGTCAGTTTTAGCTTTTAGTGAACATGGTAAAAAAAGCTAAAATCAACTGTGAGCTTGCACTTTTTTGCAATTTCACCACGCTTGGAATTTTTTTTCCCGTTTTCCAGTACACTAAATGTTAAAACCAATGGTGTTGTTCAAAATTACAACTCGTCCTGCAAAAAACAAGCCCTCACGTTGCCATTTTGAGCAGCCAAAAAATAAAAAAAACTATGGCTCTGGGAAGAAAGGGTGAAAAGAAAGAAAATGCAAAAACAAAAATACCTTTGGTCGTTAAGGGGTTAAGTTGGTCTGTTTTTATAAATGATTTATACCTGTTCAGTGTCCACTGTGTAACCTTTTTTTCCATGCTTTACAATTTTTGCACAAGAAAATAACCTTTAAGTATTTTTTTGCTTCAGAGTTTGAGAGCCATATCATTTTTTGTTTTGCTTATTTATTGTTTTGTTTCACAGCTGCATCAATGGTTATTTATTTGTGGAACAAGCTGTGGTTTTTATTGCCACAATTTTGTGATACATAGGACCTTTTTGATCATTTCTATTTCACTTTATTTGAACAAAAATGTTAATTCTGGTGTTTAGCTTTCAATACATGGGATAAATTATGATCTAGTTTTATTGTACTAGCTTATGCAGACATGTTGATACTAGACATGTGTTTGTTTTTCATTAGATTAAAAGACTTTTTATTCATTGCAATAGGGTTTTTCTTATTTTTTTTAACTATTCTTTTTAGTTTTCCTAAAGGACTTGAACATGAGATCTTTTGAAAGCATAGATAGTACACTGCACCATTTATGTAGTGCAGTGTATTATACCTTCCTATAGTGTTTTACTGATAGGTAACTTAATAGATTGTGCATTTGGCATGATTTTTAAGGCTTTAATATATTGCAGACCTAAAGGCCTTTGTTATACTGTTAGTAATGTAGAATCTAACTATTTGTCTATGACAGACATTTGAAGGAAAATAAACTCTACACGGCTGTATTAAGCCATAACGGCCTCTACTGTTCCATAACATGCCTCTAATCCCATAAACAAGAATTTGAAGAATTTATTTCTGTGGGATCAAATGCATTCATAAAAAAATATGTCATGCTCCAATGGAGGGGAACTGTATGTATAAAAGCATTTTCTGAAATAATTGCTTTTAGGGGAAACTGTTTCAATACGTATGGAACTTAATGGTGACTGTACTGCATGTATGAAAAACTTACATGCATGAACCTTTACATACTGGGACGAGAGAAGTAGATCTGATTTAGCAGAATATTGCACAAAAATATACATGAACTATAAACATATAAACTAGGCAAGAACTAGTATGTGCCTGCACTGCACTTTCAGAAATAATTGTAGTGTTCCTGAAAACATTATGTTAGGTCTGCAAATTAAATGCAATGGAGAAAAATAATTGTTTTTTTGTGTCCAAAAATCAATATGCGTTTCATTATCTATCTTTCTCTAATAGGTTTTGGATTCCATAAAATGACTTTGGACACTTAGTAGAAAAAAAGTCAAATGTTTTTTTTTTTCTAAAGACATTTTCCACCAAGATAAATAAGTCACCGGTAGTTATTTCACTGAGGATAATGGTCGTTGTATTTACTTATCTTACATAAAACACATTAATTGTTTTCAACGAATCTAAATGTTTTTAATTTATTTCTTAGCTATAGAAATTAATTTAGAAAATGCTATATAATATATCTCATCCACACTATATTTTTAATTGTAGTGAAGGTTTTATATCTATCAGGTGTTGAATTGGAACGGCTGGTCTTCACAGCAATCCATCTGGAAAGTCTTACAGTCAATGGGGTGTTAATGATGTAAACAGCAGAGTTAGACTCTTTAATACCAGGTACAGGCAATACAATGCCATCTGAATATCCCTTGCCATGCCAAAGTTTTTGTTGATGAATACTTTCACAATTTAATGTGCCTTTTTTGACTCATTAAGGTCACTTTTTCACTTCAGATTTCCTAACTTTGTATTAAATAAGTTTTTACAGGATATAAATTAATTTGCAAATACCCAGAAAGTTTATGGTAGTTTATCTATGGGACACAGGCTATTACCCACTGTGACACATTAATCTGTGTTGGACTGCTGAAAAATTCGGAAAAATGTAGATTCCCAGTGGTTCCTATACTCTAAGCATGGGTTGCACTAATTTATAGTTAAAATGGACCACATTTTTTCAGTGACTTTCTTATATTCTACTTTTCTCAAAATGTCTATCCAAACCTGAACATTCAACACTCTAGATGAAACTAATAAACAGTATAGGCAGGCAATTTTTTAAATTCATGAAGTGCTCATAGCACAGTCATAGGTCGAAAAGGAAAAGCTCTGTAGTAGCTGACACCTGAGGAGGTAACCTTACCTGGCTTCTCCGGAACACAGAACGAAAGAATAATTAGCTCTAGGAAAAATTCCACTCTGAAAAGGTGACTTTCTTGTAATCAAAAAGTGCAACTTGTGCTGATATTTAACATATGAAAGCGGTTACCACTTATACTTGTGTATGAACACTTCAGATCTTGTTTTCATACATGCTCAAGGGTCACATTCTTTATTGTTGAGCTTTTTTTCTTAGGGAAAGGAAAGTTATAATTCTTTTAAATAATGCTATATGCTGTTTCAAAAATGTGAATCCTGCCTGAACTTTCTGCTAAAAAGAGGTAAAACATCTCTAGGATATTTTGATGATTTTCCAAATAAAACTAGCAGCCTAATGTACTTTTTAAAGCAGAGAATGTGCGTTTCTGAAAATTTTGACCCTTTAGTTCATCAAGTATTTATTTATGCCCACCTTTCTTCGATACTACCATTTTTTGTGTGTATTGTGTGCCTTTCAAAATACTTGTCTGTTTGCTGGTATTTCTAGTATTGATAAAGTGTTAAAAATGAAAGGGCTGCTACAATTTGTCTTTATTTGCAACATCAATTTAGTCATGTTTAACCAATGGAGCAATTTTTTTTTGTACCTTTGATTTCTCTTCCCCTTCAAAGAGCCATCACTTATTTATTTTTCCTGTTTTTTTTAAGTAGAGTGAGTTCTTTAATTTTGAATGACAACATTCGCTTAAGGGGAATCTGTCAGGTGATTTTTTGTAGTATCCTAATATATCATGAAATAGAGTTGGGCAGCCCTGTCAGGATATGTAACGTTTATTTCTCTACATCGCCCCATTGTGTTCCAGTAAGGCCAGGACAAATTTATTGTTTCAGCACATGTAAATTTTAAATTATTATTTTCCTCTTCCCCGGCCCATAATCACCCGCCCACCCCTCCCGATTGGCGTGACTGATTCAATCAGAAGGCTGTGTTACTCACCTAAGGATCACATTGTAATCCTCAGACTGGCCATCTTCTCTCCTGACATGAATGTGACAGCATGTATTTCCATTAAGCTGTCATGCTCAGGTCAGGATAGCAGATGGCAAGTCTGAGGATTGCGATGTTATCCATGGGCATCCGGCAGTCTGACTGAATTAGCAATACCAGTGCAGAGGGGTGGGCAGGATTATGGGAGGGCGAAATGGCAAATATTAATTTGCAATTTACATATGCTTTACTTGCCTGCACGAAACAATAAATTTGTAATGGATTTACAGGAACAAAATGGGGCCATGTAGAGAAATAACACTTAAATATCCTTAAAAGGCTACCCAAGCCCTATTTCATGATACTATTAGGAGACTACTGACAGATTCCTTTCAAATGAAATAATGTGTTGAAAAAAATTCCAAGTAGGATGAAAAGGTGAAAATAGTGCAATTCTCAGTTATGATTGTGGCAATATGAAAGTTACATACTGTAGTTTTTTTTACATGTTTTACTGCTTTTAAAAATGTCAGGACTTTGTAAAAATGTTTTTTTTTATTCTGAGACCAATAATGTTGTAATTTTTCTATATATACATATATATATATATATATTTTTTCTATAATGGCTTTTTAATGGGGTAAGCTGTAGTTTTAGTGATTTTTGGGACACAAGATGACAGAAAAACCTCAATGCTGATAGAGTAGACTTTTACAGATACAATGACACCAAACCTGCTTATTTATTATTTCTTTTTTTATGTGTTCAATATCTCTATGTTTGGAAGGATTAAAGGGAGAGAGTTAATCTTTTGTTTGTTTAGATTGTGAATATTTAACCCCTTCACCCCCAAGGGTGGTTTGCACGTTAATGACCGGGCCAATTTTTACAATTCTGACCACTGTCTCTTTATGAGGTTATAACTCTGGAACGCTTCAACGGATCTGCGCGATTCTGAGATTGTTTTCTCGTGACATATTGTACTTCACGTTATTGGTAAAATTTCTTCGATATAACTTGCGTTTATTTTTGAAAAAAATGCAAATATGGCGAAAATTTTGAAAATTTTGCAATTTTCAAATTTGAATTTTTATTCCCTTAAACAGAGAAATATGTCACATAAAATAGTTAAGAAATAACATTTCCCACATGTCTACTTTACATCAGCACAATTTTGGAATCAAATTTTTTTTTTCTTAGGAAATTATAAGGGTTAAAAGTTGACCAGCGATTTCTCATTTTTACAACAAAATTTACTAAGCCGTTTTTTTAGGGACCACCTCATATTTGAAGTCACTTTGAGGGGTCTATATAGCAGAAAATACCCAAAAGTGACACTCTTCTAAAAACTGCACCCCTCAAGGTACTCAAAACCACATTCAAGAAGTTTATTAACCCTTCAGGTGCTTCACAGGAGCTGAAGCAACATGGAAGGAAAAAATTAATATTTAACTTTTTAGCCACAAAAATGATCTTTTACAAACTTTTTTTTTATTTTCACAAGGGTAAAAGGAGAAAATGGACAGATAAAGTTGTTGTGAAATTTCTCCTGAGTACGCCAATACCCCATAAGTGGGGGAAAACCACTCTCTGGGCGCACAGCAGAGCTCGTAAGGGAAGGAGCGCCGTTTGACTTTTTCAAACTAAAATTGGCTGGAATTGAGATTGGATGCCATGTCGCATTTGGAGAGCCCCTGATGCGCCTAAACAGTGGAAACCCCCCACAAGTGACACCATTTTGGAAACTAGACCCCCTAAGAAACTTATCTAGATCTGTTGTGAGCACTTTGAACCCCCAAGTGTTTCACAAAAGTTTATAATGCCTTGGTGTGAAAAAAAAAAGAAACAATTTTCCACAAAAATGATTTTTCAGTCCCAAATTTTTGATTTTTCCCAAGGAAATTGGACCCCAAAAGTTGTTGGCCAATTTGTCCTAAGTACGCTGATACCCAATATGTGGGGGGGGAAACTGTTTGGGCGCACGGCAGGGCTTGGAAAGGAAGTAGTAACGTTTTGGAATGCAGACGTTGATGGGGGTCATGTTCCGTTTGCAGTGCCCCAGATGAGCCTAAACAGTAGAAACCCCCTACAAGTGACCACATTTGGAAACTAGACCCCTAAGGAACTTATCTAGAGCTTTGGTGAGCACTTTGAACCCCCAAGTGCTTCACACAAGTTTATAATGCCCGGCATGAAAATAAAAAATCCTATTTTTTTCCCACAAAAATTATGTTTAGTCACTAATTTTTTTATTTTCCCAAGTGTAACAGGAGAAATGGACCACAAAAGTTGTTGTCCAATTTGTCCTGAGTACGCTGATACCCGATATGTGGGGGGGAACCACTGTTTGGGTGCCGGCAGAGCTCGGAATGGAAGGAGCACCATTTGACTTTTTCCAATCAAAATTGGCTGGAATTGAGATTGGACGCCATGTTGCATTTGGAGAGTCCCTGATGTGCCTAAACAGTGGAAACCCCCACAAGTGACCCCATTTGGGAAACTAGACCCCTTAAGGAACTTATCTAGATCTTTGGTGAGCAATTTGAACCCCCAAGTGCTTCACACAAGTTTATAACGTAGAGCCGTAAAATTAAAAAATCATATTTTTTCCACAAAAATGATCTTTTCACCCCAATTTTTATTTTCCCAAGGGTAACAAGACTCCAAAAGTTATTGTGCAACTTGTCCTGAGTACGCTGATACCCCATATGTGGGGGTAAACCACTGTTTGGGTGCATGGCAGAGTTTGGAAGGGAAGGAGTGCCGTTTGACTTTTTCAACGCAGAATTGGCTGGATGCCATGTCGTGTTTGGAGAGCTCCTGATCTGCCTAAACAGTGGAAACCCCCCACAAATGACACCATTTTGGAAACTAGACCCCTCAAGGAACTTATGTAGATGTGTGGTGAGCACCTTGAACCCCAAGTGCTTCACAGAAGTTTATAACGTACAGCCGTAAAATAAAATTTTTTTTCTTTTTTTTACAAAAATTATTTTTTCGTCCCCAATATTTTATTTTCAAAAGGGTAACAGGAGAAATTGGACCCCAAAAGTTGTTGTCCATTTGTCCTGAGTACGCTGATACCCAATATGTGGGAGAAAACTACTGTATGGGTGCACGTCAGGGCTCGGAAGGGAAGTAGTGACGTTTTGGATTGCAGACTTTGATGGAATGCTCTGGGGGCGTCATGTCGCATTTGGAGAGCCCCTGATGCACCTAAACAGTGGAAACCCCCCACAAGTGACCCCATTTTGGAAAATAGACCCCACAAGGAACTTATCTAGATGTGTGGTGAGCACTTTGAACCCCGAAGTGCTTCACAGAAGTTTATAATGTATAGCTGTAAAAATAAAAAATATTTTTTTTTTTACAAAAATTATTTTTTTCGCCCCCAATATTTTATTTTCACAAGGGTAACAGGAGAAATTGGACCCCAAAAGTTGTTGTCCAATTTGTCCTGAGTATGCGGATACCCAATATGTGGGAGAAAACTACTGTATGGGTACACATTAGGGCTCGGAAGGGAAGTAGTGACGTTATGGATTGTAGACTTTGATGGAATGGTCTGGGGGCGTCATGTCGCATTTGGAGAGCCCCTGATGTGCCTAAACAGTGGAAACCCCCCACAAGTGACCCCATTTTGGAAAATAGACCCCACAAGGAACTTATCTAGATGTGTGGTGAGCACTTTGAACCCCGAAGTGCTTCACAGAAGTTTATAATGTATAGCTGTAAAAACAAAAAATATTTTTTTTTTACAAAAATTATTTTTTTCGCCCCCAATATTTTATTTTCACAAGGGTAACAGGAGAAATTGGACCCCAAAAATTGTTGTCCAATTTGTCCTGAGTACGCGGATACCCAATATGTGGGAGAAAACTACTGTATGGGTACACATTGGGGCTCGGAAGGGAAGTAGTGACGTTATGGATTGTAGACTTTGATGGAATGGTCTGGGGGCGTCATGTCGCATTTGGAGAGCCCCTGATGAGCCTAAACAGTGGAAACCCCCCACAAGTGACCCCATTTTGGAAAATAGACCCCATAAGGAACTTATCTAGATGTGTGGTGAGCGCTATGAAGCCCCAAGTGCTTCACAGAAGTTTATAACGTACAGCCGTAAAAACTAAAAAAATCATTTTTTAAAAAAAATGATACTTTTGCCTCCAGTTTTTTATTTTCCCAAGGGTAACAGAAGAAATAGGACAAATTGCACAATAACTCTTAGGGTCCAGAGTACGCTGATACCCCACATGTGGGAGTAAACTACTGTTTGGGCGCATGGCAGAGGTCAGAAGGGAAGGAGCGCCGTTTGACTTTTTCAACGCAGAATTGGCTGGAATTGAGATCGGACGCCATGTCACGTTTGGACAGCCCCTGATGTGCCTAAACAGCGGAAAACCCCCAATTTTAACTCCAACCCTAACCCCAACACACCCCTAACCCTAGTCCCAACCCTAACCACAAACCTAACCCTAATACACCCCTATCCCTAATCCCAACCATAACCCTAATACTAACTTTAGCGCCAACCCTAACCCTAACTTTAGCCGCAACCCTAACCTTCACCATAACCCTAATGGGAAAATGGAAATAAATACATTTTTTTAATTTTATTATTTTTCCCTAACTAAGGGGGTGATAAAGGGGGGTTTGATTTACTATTTATAGCGGGTTTTTGTGATTGGCAGCTGTCACGCTAAAAGACGCTTTTTATTGCAAAAAATAGTTTTTTGCATCCCACATTTTGAGAGCTATAATTTTTGTATATTTTGGCCCAGAGAGTCATGTGAGGTCTTATTTTTTGCGGTACGAGTTGACGTTTTTATTGGTACCATTTTTGAGCGCGTGACATTTTTTGATCGCTTTTTATTTCGATTTTTGGAGGTTAGAATGAACAAAAATCAGCAATTCATGAATTTCTTTTGGGGGAGGCGTTTATATCGTTCCGCGTGTGGTAAAATTGTTAAAGCATTTTTATTCTTCGGGTCAGTACGATTACAGCGATACCTCATTTATATCATTTTTTTTATGTTTTGGTGCTTTTATACAATAAAAACGTTTATATATAAAAACTAATTATTTTTGCATCGCTTTATTCTGCGAGCTATAACTTTTTTATTTTTTCGCTGATGATGCTGTATGATGGCTCGTTGTTTGCGGGACAAGATGACATTTTCAGGGGTACCATGTTTATTTATATCGGTCTTTTTGATTGCGTGTTATTCCACTTTTTGTTCAGCGGTATGATGATAAAGCACTGATTTTTTGCTTTGTTTTTATTTTTTTTTTTAAGGGGTTCACAAAAGGGGTTAACTAGTGGGATAGTTTTATAGGGGGGTCGTTACGGACGCGGCGATACCAAATATGTGTACTTTTATTGTTTTATTTTTTTTATTTACAGGAAGAAATGAATTTATTGGGGAATATTTATTTATTTTTTTTTATTTACTTTGGAAATTTTTTTTTTACACGTTTATTTTTATTTTTTTTACTTTTTTTTACATTGTCCCAGGGTGTGACATCACTGTAAAATGTGAGATCGCTGGTCTCACAGTGTGCACAGCACTCTGTGAGACCAGCGATCTCACAGGCAGCGCTGCAGGCTTCTCAGTGCCTGCTCTCGGCAGGCACTGAGGAAGCCGCCTCCCTCCAGGACCCTGGCGCCATCTTGGATCCAGGTCCTGGGAGGGAGGAAGCCCTCAGAACAGCGCAATCACATCGCGCTGTTCTGAGGGTCTCAGGGGGGCGCGCTTGGAGCCCCCTCCCTGCGCGATGCTCCCCTGTGCCCCCAGTACACCGCGATCATGTTTGATCGCGGTGTACAAGGGGTTAATGTGCCGGGAGCGGTCCGTGACCGCTCCTGGCACAGAGTCCCGGGTGTCAGCTGTGATAATCAGCTGACACCCGCGCGATTAGCTGCGCTCCCCTGGGAGTGCAGCTAATCGCTATGACGTACTATCCCATCATGGTCAGATTGTCAAGGTTTTTATGGACGGGATAGTACGTCAGATGTCAGAGAGGGGTTAAAAAAAAAGTTATTTTTTTCTTTTTAATAATACTGAAGGGGCTAACATGAACCCTGCCAATTAGCAAAATGTGGTTCTTATCTATGTGCATTCACATTTTCAGCCTGATTTGTATGGTTTCTACACTGGGTCTTCAAGACTAAAACATGGCACCTAGAAAAAGTTTTCTTTAGAAGACAGTGCCTACACATCGTTCATACTTCTCAGTGTAAATGTGCTGACAGTTTCCCTTAAGTCATTGACACACTGAGATATGAATAGTCTTTTTTGGACACCGTTCACTTGCTGCACTATGGCACTGATCAGAGCTCTCCAGTATTTTACCATGAGCCGAAAGCTATTGTTAAACTCCATAGGATATTTGATTTACGATTTATGTGTTGTACTAGAAACGATTGATTGAACTTTAAAAGCTCATGCACATGAGTGTGTAATACCTCACTTTGATAAATTGCTGTCATAAAGTTGCCCAGATATTTATAAAGCCTCTACTGTATTGTATGATTCTAATTTCTCGAGGGGCCATACAGAAGCTTTTCTCTCTGTCACACTTCATATAAATTCATCACAAAAATGCAAGTTCCATAGAAGCATGTACAACACGATCTGGTGACTATTTAGCTCCAAACCAAATATCCGTACTGAATCTGGGCCTTGACACATAGGATCTATACACAGGATTCATAAGCTAATAAAGCAGTTGGGATTTGGTCTTATTAAAACTCTTATGGTAAACGACTTTCATTTCAGGTAGATGCCAAATGACAATAGATGACTTGAGCCATCTTTAATTTGCAGATGTCAGAATTGATTAATTAGGAAAAGTAATCCCAGCAGCACAGTGAGAAGTAATACTAACAAAGTCATATAGTACATGTCACAAATGCGAGAAATCCACTGTCAATGAGAACGTGAGTTCTATATAAATGTTTTGATCAGGGTGATTTATATTAAATGCCAAAGGCAACATTGATACATCAATTTATAGTCACCAAAGTCAAATCATTCTTTTTATTCCTCTCTCTTAGACAGGGCAAAGAAAAAGCCTTTGGTCCTAGATACTTTGTTGTGGCCTTTTCTTCTACTCATTCATTTCTGTAAGCAAAAAAACCCTGAAATGATAGGAAACTCCCTGCTGATTGCTAGCAGGTAAAGTTTTGAGAATCAGTTTCTTGTAACCAGTAATTTAACTCCACAGACGGTATACAGCTATAATAAAAAAAGTCTGGTGCATTATCAATACAAGACTGCAATACAAGACTGCAAGAATTTGGGACATATTATACTTATAACTTTTGATTTCTAATCTATTTAGCAGGAATATGATTATACCTTCCTGCCTCATGATGTACTATAGTGTCGTCTACTACAGCCTGTTAATGGACATTATTAAGCCACAGTGGTGTGCAGGGACGTGAGGTACAGTGGGTGTCGTGATGAGGCAGGCACAGGAGGTACAGTAGGTGCTATGATGGGGCAAGCTCAGGAGATACATTGGGTGTCGTGATGGGCAGGCACAAGAGATACAGTGGATGCTGTGATGGGGCAGGCACAAGAGATACAGTGGATGTCTTAATGTGGCAGGCATAGGACTTACAGTGGGTGCTATGATGGGGCAAGCACAGGAGATATGTTGAGTACTATGATGGGGCAGGCACAGGAGGTACAGTGGGTGCAGTGATCAAAAATTTCAGGGCCCCAGATTGGCAAAATTTTTGGGCCCCCTTGAAACTCCACCCAGGCTCCACCTAAGCTCTGCCTGCAACCCTCAAACCTTCCACAGTCCCACCACCCACTCATAGAAAACTCCACATCTGCACCACATCCTCACCATGTTCCAATCTAACACCATATTACATACATAGCAGCTTTTGTTTTGGCTAAAATATTTTTTTTAATCAGCCACCACAACTAGATTCTTTTGGCTGGGCCCTACTGTACTCTAACCTATTAAATATTTGTTAAAATATCCAATACTCTTTTTAGGTACGGTATATTTTTATTTATGTTTCTTTAAGGGAATATGTCACATACAATTTTTAAAATGAACGATAATATTACCACATATTACCACCACATAATTAACCAAATAATACCACTTACAAGGGACAAATATCACCACACCATGACCAGACTACATATTACCACCATATAAGAAGAATACCACATACAAGGACAAATACGGCCACACCATGGCTGGACTATATATTACTACCACATAGTGTCTGAATGATACCACATACAAGAGACAAATGCGGCCACACCATGGTCGGATCACATATTTCAACCACATAGTGACTGAATACTACAATACTGATGATAAATAAAAAAAATACTAATTTTACCATAAGCACCATTATACACAAGAGGTTTGTATCTAGTACACAGTGTTTAGTGTCAGTGTACATGTAATACAGTGATCACTGGTGACATACACCGGAGCTCTGTATATAGTGTTAGTGAACAGGTAATACAGTGATCACCCATGACATTATACACAGGAGCTCTGTATATAGTGTCAATGTACAGGAAATACAGGGATCACCAGTGACAGTATATACAGGAGCTCTGTATATAGTATACAGTGTATTGTCTCAGTGAATAGGTAACATACTGACTTACCAGTGATGTCTCTAGTTGAAGTCCTTCATCTTCGCTTTTCTTCATCCAGCAGTGACCGCCATCACTTTATTAATGACCTTGTAGGGGGCATACAGAGTAGTATTTCAATATTTGCAGATGACACTAAACTCTGCAGGGTAATAAATACAGGAGGATAATTTTATATTACAGGAGGATTTATGTAAACTAGAAGCTTGGGCTGATAAATGGCAAATGAGCTTTAATGGGGATAAATGTAAGGTCATGCACTTGGGTAGAACAAATAAGATGTATAATTATGTGCTTAATTGTAAAACACTGGGCAAAACTGTCACTGAAAAAGACCTGGGTGTATGGGTGGACGACAAACTCACATTTAGTGGCCAATGTCAGGCAGCTGCTGCCAAGGCAAATAAAATAATGGGATGCATTAAAAGAGGCATAGATGCTCATGAGGAGAACATAATTTTACCTCTATACAAGTCACTGGTGCGACCACACTTAGAATACTGTGTGCAGTTCTGGTCTCCGGTGTATAAGAAAGACATAGCTGAACTGGAGCGTGTGCAGAGAAGAGCGACCAAGGTTATTAGAGAACTGGGGGGTCTGCAATACCAAGACAGGTTATTACACTTAGGGTTATTTAGTTTGGAAAAACGAAGGCTTAGGGGTGATCTTATTACAATGTATAAATATATGAGGGGACAGTACAAAGACCTTTCTAATGATCTTTTTACTCTTAGACCTGTGACGGGGACAAGGGGGCATCCTCTACGTCTGGAGGAAAGAAGGTTAAGCCATAATCACAGACGCAGATTCTTTACTGTAAGAGCAGTGAGACTATGGAACTCTCTGCCGTCTAATGTTGTAATGAGTGAATCCTTACTAAAATTTAAGAAGGGACTGGATGCCTTTCTTGAAAAGTATAATATTACAGGCTATATTCACTAGTTTCCTAGATACTGCGTTGATCCAGGGAGCTAGTCTGATTGCCATATGTGGAGTCGGGAAGGAATTTTTTTCCCCAATGTGAAGCTTACTGTTTGCCACTTGGGTTTTTTTTTGCCTTCCTCTGGATCAACATGTTAGGGCAGGTTAGGATAGGATATGGGTTGAACTAGATGGACTTAAAGTCTTCCTTCAACCTTAATAACTATGTTACTATGTTACTTCTTCCTGCCAGCTCTCATTTCTGCAGAAAATGACACATTTATCTAGAGCACATTCCCCAATTTTTCCCCAACTTTTACACTACACCTGATGAAGAAAAAAACCGACCATGTCGCCCTGCACAGTAACAGAACCTCTCCCCCCCATACTAAAAAGAGTATCTTCAAATATAATATCCTTTAATTAGCCCCAACAGTAATAATATCCCACATTCTGGTCCCCACGTGTCCTCCCATTCTAGACCCCACATGTTCTCCCTTTCTGCCTCATGTCTCTCCATACTTCCCCATGTGTCTCCATATTGCCCCATAGTCATCCATAATAATATAATGCACCCCATAGTAATATATAGCAGTATAATACACCTCCATAGTAGTATAATGTACCCCATAGTCATATATAGTATAATGCACCCCCATAGTAGTATAATCCACCCCAAAGCAGTATAAAACACCCTCATTGTTAGGGTCTGCGGAACGCACCAAATAAATATAAATAATGGATGCGCTCGCAGCCTGGGGTCCACCGTGCAGGCAAAGCCTGCTGCTAGTAAGATGACAGGGTATGGCAGTATAAGCGAGCTCTGTTACTTCACAGAGTCGCAGACATAGACGCTGTGGCACTATATGGCGGTATGAGCGAAATCAGTTACCTCACAGAGTCGCTGACATAGATGCTGAGATAGTGACTGTGTCCTGTTAACACCACAGGAGCACACAGATAACTGCTGAGCGGATAGCAGACTGTGGTCATGCAGTCAGTAATGCAAACAACCAACTCCTCACCTGAGTAGCCGGTATTCTAGAGGCTATTTCAGCCAAGCCCTGAACACGTGCATACAAAAACACCTCACCGGAGGTGCCGGTATTCTAGGGGCTTATTTCAGCCGAGCCCTAACCACATGCGTACATGACCACACTGGCGCAAAGCACATAACAGAATTGATACTAGCGCATGGCTATGCGGCCATGCAACCCTTTTATAGCAGCAACTACAAGACCTTCCAGAAAAGGACCAATGAGAAACTGTTCCAGAACACAAGCAGTTTCAGGAACTTCCTGGCAGACCAATAGGAGTTGCTGCAGTGCCTGAGCATGTGACCCTTGGTCTCCAATGGAAGACCTTGCCCTGGGTATGCTCAGAAGGGGAAAAGCAGGACTTAATCTCACAGCCGTCTGCTGGCCGCTGACCAGTACTGGCTACAATGACAGAACCTGGAAAGGCAGCAGTAACCCTTTGTACCGTATCAGGCTGTGCAAGACACTGGGACCGACATCTCTGCTGAGGAGGCTCCACTGTGGCCAGAGACGGATGGGGGACCGCAGTGGGAATGGCTCGAGATTCCCCTTGTGCAGGAGCGGCAACTCGACCTCTAACACTCATAGTAATATAATGCACCCCCATAGCAGTATAATGCATCCCCATAGAAGTATAATGCACCCTCCAGTCATATATAGTAAAATGCAGCCATGCAGCCCCAGTCATATATAGTATATGTAGCCCCATACCAGTATAATGCACCCCATACCAGCATAATGCACCCCCATAGTAGTATAATGTACCCCTATACCGGTATAATGCAGCCCAATACCGGTATAATGCACCCCCATGGCAGTATAATGCACCCCCATGGTGGTATAATTTAACCCCATAGCAGTATAATGCAGCCCCATAGTGGTATAATGCAGCCCTATAGTAGTATAATACTGCCTCATAGAAGTATAATGCACCCCCATAGTAGTATTGACGGGGTCGTCTCGTCAAACACTCGTCCTCCAGTCACTCCAGATTAGATTAAGAGCATGGGTCGACCAATCAAAGTATGAGTCAGACACAAGGCTGGTTCAAACTTAGAGCACGCTCAGGAATGGTACTAGTGGCACCGATCTCAGCAATGTCCTGTCTTTATTAGCATACATGGGATTATATAGACATAACAAACAGGATGACCCACGTGGGGTAAGCTATATTCATCTAATATCCGGCCAGCCCTGATTGGCCCATGTTTCCAGACAGATGTTGATGTCGTCTTCAATTGTTAAATGTCATTGTGGTCGTCACCAATGGCTTGATTCAACTTTGTCTGTCAGAAGTAGGTGTTGATCTGGGTCAATGTCTCAGGAACAGATGTTGGCGGATACTGGTGCTATCTTTGAACTAAGTTTCGATATGACTTGTCTTCAGAGCACAGAATAGAGGCAAAGCACACAAGCATATATATATATAAGAAAATATAAGAATATAGAAATGGACATATGACATTAGACATTGGGCATATTATAATTGTCCTTTGCAATTGCAATCATGGGCAAATTGTTTATGTTTAGCATCTACCATCTCTGATTAATTATGTCGTGTTATTCAAGCAGGTTATAAAATGTAACGACAGGAAATGTAGCCGCGTGGGCTCATTTCTATGTCTATGATATTCTGCAGATATAAAGTTCAACCATTACATTTCCTTGTTGTGGTCTTGTCCAGACGTCGTGACATTTCCTCAGAGGAAACAAGGTGGGTGTAGGTCGATGCTGGTGTAATCTTAGCTAAAGCATTGTTATATTTGATATATCTGGTTTCACTCGACAAGGAAAATTTATGTTTCAAAATGGATGCAGAACACAAAATGGTGGCAAAGCACATGTAAGCATATATATGTGTGTATAAAGTAAGAAAGTATATTTTACCTTGACAATCCCCCTAAACACTAAATTTTCCCTTGGCGTGGTGACCTTTGAGACTGTCCATGTGTGGGGAGAGGGGAGGTGGATTTCTTCACCCAGCTACCTCAGAGACTGCCCCCTTATGGGACGCCCCCAGGCAGCTGGGTCCCTATGTTGGTTAACACATGGAGTTCTCCCATCTGTCCCTAAACTAACTCTTTTGATTGTATCGCGTCATAGAGGGTTTTGCCAAGAGGATCAGGCGGGGTATATTGTTCCATATCCCCTACATTCATATACATCTCTTCTTGATAAAGGAAAATACCTGAGGGGTCGGTTGCATTGGTTACAGCTTTCCTATATATGGGTACCACGCAACATAGGATTATCAATCCTATGACTAAAAGTCCCATTACCACCAAATAGGCCTGTTGGAGAAATCCTTTAAAGCCTCCCAACCATTCTGAGAAGAAAGAAGTATCAACTCCTGCATTCTCTTTCACCTCCTTAGCCAGCTTCTTAATTTTTGTGAGGGCTATCATAGTTTTTCCATTGTCCCCAGAGTTTTGAGGAATATAAGTACAACATTCTTCCCCTATCATCCCACAGACTTCATCTTTTTCAGCTAGAATCATGTCAATGGCCAGTCTATTTTGAAGAGTCAGTCTTTTGTTTTGGGCCCAGTTTCTCAACTATACCCTGGAAAGCATCTTGACTAAAATTGATATTGATAAATCTTTGCTCGGTGTAGTATATATATTTTATCCAATCTACGTTGTAATTGATCTGCACAGTTGGGATGAGAGAACGGAAACCCGTCAGGATCTGATTCTGAGCTTTGTATTCGTCTGGGACCCCCCCCCTAGGAACACCTATGGAATCCATATAAACTTTGGGATCCTCAGCATAACCGGTGTGCAGCTGACCCAGACTCCTTCTTTTTCTGGATATCAGTGGAGCTATATTCTCGGATCCAGACTCTTTCTCACGTGTCTTTTAATGACTACCCAGTCTCCGGGCTGCAGGCTGTGACTCCCAGGATCCTGGTTTGGATCTGGAAGAGAACTGAAGACATTATCATGTACTTTCTTGAGTCTTTTATGCAAATCCCTTACATATGAACTTAATACATGGTTACTTATTTCCAATGCTTGGGAAAAGAAACATCCTAAGCTAGGCACTTTGCCAAATAGTACTTCATACGGAGAAAGTCCAGTTTTCCTATTTGGAGTGTACCTTACTGAGTATAGAGCTAATGGTAAACATTCAGGCCAAGATTTCCCTGTTTCAGCCATGGCCTTTTGGATTTTTAACTTCAATGTCCCATTTAGTCTTTCTACTTTTCCACTGCTTTGTGGATGATATGGGGTGTGGAAAACTTGTTGAATTCCCAGAGCTGTCAAGACTTCATTCATTATTTCACCTGTGAAATGTGTACCTCTGTCACTTTCGATCACCTCTGGTACTCCATACCTGCACACCTCCTCCGCAAGCAGCTTCTTTGCGGTTGCCGCAGCCGTAGCCTTGGCAATCGGGAAAGCCTCCGGCCAACCTGAGAATAAATCAAAACACACCAACACGTACTCCCATGATCCTGATTTTGGCAGCTGAATATAATCAATCTGCAGTCTCTGGAAAGGATAGAGGGGCCGAGGGGCGTGTTTGGGTGGTGTCTTGACTACCCTTCCCTGATTATGTGTAGCACATACCATGCATCCATGGATCAAACCTTCTATACAGGTGGAAAAGCCTGGTGCCACCCAATGCTTCTGCATCACGCTCATTACAACAATTTTGGACTGGTGGGTTGGCCCATGTAACATCTGGGCGACCGCAGGGTACAACGCCCTTGGAAGGCATCGACGCATCCCTCTTCCCCATACCCCAGTTGCTGCATTCAGACATGCATCTTCTTTTTCCCACTTTTCTACTTCCTCCTGGCGCACCTGAGCCTGCATCTGGGATAAGGCATCCTCCGACACAAAGGGATTTTTGGGAGCGCTTACCTGGTGCATCGTTACCCCTTGGAGTGGTCTACTGGCTGCTGTTTTTGCTGCTGCATCGGCCATTGCGTTTCCTTTACTCACCTGATCAGTGCATCTGGTATGTGCTTTAACTTTTATGACAGCTACTTCTTTTGGTAATTGTAATGCATCAATTAACTGCTGGACTGCATCAGCATTTTTAATGTCCTGCTGCCGTCAGGAATCCTCTAGACTTCCAAATTGGACCAAAATCATGAGCTATACCGAATGCGTATCTAGAATCTGTGTAGATGTTAACAATTCTACCTTCAACTATCTTACAGGCCTCGGTCAGAGCCTTAAATTCAGCCTCCTGGGCCGACTGATGTGGGAGCATTGGTTCTGCTTTGATCACTGCATTCAGGGAGACGATGGCATACCTGGTGTGGAAGGTACCTGAGTCATCTTGGTGGCGAGATCCATCTACAAAAAATTCAAAATCAGCATTAAGTCTTTCAGTTTCAAACACTGTGGGTAGGCCTGCTGTTTCCTGTGCCATAAGCTGAACACAATCATAAGGAATCTCCTCTTCTTGGATCTTCTTTGTACAATACCGTACAATACCTGACCTCCCCCTAGATCCGAGAGAGGTAACAATGTGGCAGGATTAAGTGTGGTACATCTCTGCAAAGAAACATTTGGAGGCATTAAAAGTGCACATTGCAATCGAAGGTGACGTGCAGCTGAAAGGTGTGCCGGTTGCACTTGGTTCAGTATGGTGTATACATCATGAGGTGTAAGTACTGTCAGTGGATGATCAAGCACGATGTCTGACGATTTGTGGAACAATAGCCCTACAGCATGTACTGCCCGTACACAGGACGGGGCACCTCTAGCCACTGCATCTAGTCTTCCACTGAAATAGGCTACTGGCCTTTGATTGTCACCATATAACTGAGTCAATACTCCTGCCGCGTGTCCCTGCTGTTCATGGAGATACAGGGTGAATGGTAGTTCATAGTTGGGGGTTCCTAGCGCTGGAGCTGCCACAATCCTGTTTTTGAGGGAATAAAAAACAGTCTATACCTTCAGGAGTTAGTTTAAAAAGCACAATGGTGATACAGTCACAGAGAGGCTGCATGAGGATTGACACAGCATGTATCCACTGTCTGCAATAGAAACCAGTCCAAGAAATGTCCTAAGAGCGGCAACATTAACAGGAATAGGAAAATTCTGTACAGCTTCTTTGCGAGCGCTGGTCAGATGTCGAGCCCCGGTGTAATACAATGTCCCAAAAAGATAACTGAAGATTTACAAAATTGCAGTTTATCCTTCAACGCTTTACAACCTGCTTGATACAGAAACAACATAAGTAATATTGTTGCAATACGACACTGTTTCCTGGAGGGGGCACAAATCAGTAAATCATCAACATATTATAAAAATAACATTGGCAAAATCAATAACTGTAAACTAAGCAGCATCCTGAGATATCTGGAACAAAAGTGTATATATATTAGACACCACTGGAGTTTCCAGATCAGTAGCTGCATTAACTGCCCATAATTTTTGTACCAACCCGTACACAGGGTTAATTGAAGGGGGGCTGGAGTTTGCCATGTGGGCACTGATAAGAACTGTCCTTGGACCTGCAGCTGCCTGCTTGCAAAATGTGGGCTAGAACTACTCCTGGCTGGCTTTTTTTTTTTTTTTTATCTGATACAGAACAAGCTGAATTCTTCTAACTTTTTTTTTTTTTTTTTTTTTTACTTTTAATACATTGTTCGGAGTGGACAGGAAAAACATACAGGATTACATTCTGGACAGCTTCAGTAAGTAATTGTTGGGACCTAGGCATATTAGTAGAAGTATATCGTGATTTCATTGCATATATTGCATATTGACACGGCAACTGTCCTGCTCTGGTTGCTGGGACCTGTCCTATTTCTACCTGACCACACGTTTGTATATACGAATTAGATTCGTCCTGTATCATGGGTCCGCCTTTCTGTGAAATTGTTGCGGCCAGTCCTCCAGCATAGTGGAGTTGATTATTTGCAGCATTTACTATGACCCCAACATGTTGTTTCGTAAAATCCCCTGTCCCTATCCTAAAGAGTACATCATGACGGTGGGGTCCAGGAATAACATTGGAATATATTTCCTGAAAATCTTCTCTTTCCTCTGTACTAGCAACGTCTAGCGACATGATTTTACAAAGAGTGCTCTGCTTCAGTTCTGGTGTCATAGTGACAGTTCCAACCGGATAATACTCAATACGTGCTTGTAATTGTAACATCACTTTCCTGAAAGATTACATTGACCCCGTGGTGATACCATTAACTGTGTGTGTACAGTGGTTCCTTGAATTTGCAGGGGAATCTTTTTAGTGACGGGGAGCAGGATAGTTGTCTGTAATTACTGAATTTTCTGCCCCCGTGTCCACCTGGAATTCAACCTCATGTCCCCCTAGTAGGTTCACCTGTACTGTGCAATTAGGAATGGGGGGTAAGGAGACAAGGGGGCTCATGCGCAAGCCACCTTATCCTATGGGTGCGGCGCTAATTTTTTTTGGGGGCCTCCTGCAGGCGGGTCATTTGGATATGGATTAGTTGGACAGGCTGGATATGGATTAGTTCTGCAATCCCTTCTGAAATGTCCTGGTTTCTTACACCCGTAGCACAATTTCTGTCCATCTCCTGGCACACGTCTCCTCTCCCTGTTATTTGCAGGACGAGTACCTACAGCGTGTATCCTTGCTCCCCTTTTTGCCTGCGCCAAATCATGCCGTGCCCCCTGTGCCATTCTGGCCAGATCCTCCGCTTCAACTGATCTCCAATCCGGTCTACCCACTTTCAGCTTTCTGTCACTTCCTTTCTCTGCCTGTCTATCTTTCTTCTCACATACACTGACCTTCTATTCACATGCCTAGCCCTTCGATTCTTACGTACTATGTCTATTCCAAAAACCTATTCAACAAAATCTGAAAACTACTGCACTCTGGCTCTGCGTCTCTATGCTGAATGCCTGATGGGAGGGGTAAGTCGGGTCGCTGCGCAGTTTGTCAGTGTGCTCTCCCTCAGCCTTCAGCTTCCTTATCTGTAGAATGACCTTGGTGTACAGCAAAATACCATCTCGCTGCTACCAGCACTTCCTCCCTCCCTTATACCTTTGCTTGCTGTCACTGACTCCTGCATTCTTAGATCAGTTCCTACAAATATAATACTTGTATATCTCATTTATCAATCTATTGTATCTAGCTTCATTTGCCAATTTTTCCCTTAAATTTAGTGTGTTGATCCCTTGAAATCATTCCTATCACAGTTGAATATTTGATAGAAATCGAACTTAAAGATAACCACAGGGTTGTAATATTAACCCAAAGGTGGGCATACTGGCACGAGGTCAGGATATAGCTCAAAGGATATGTAACAGAAGGTTCATGACTGCTGGCTAATCTTGTCCTTCTTGTAGTGGGAGGCGTGAATCCAGGTGCTCTTGCCCTCGAGCTTCGGGTAGTAGGAGTGGTCAGGACCACAGTGTAGGGACCCTCGAATCTGGGCTGGAGACAGTCTCTTCTCATAAATTTTTTTTTATATATATATATGAGGTCATCAGGCGAGAAATCATGCACCGTGTCACCTGTAAATTCTGGGAGAGAAGCAGACACTGCAGAGTGGGTGTTAGTTAACTCTTTAGACAAAGCAATCACAAATTTGCTATTTTATCATTGGTTTCAAATAATTCCTGGTGCCTAATGTCTTCTGTTTTTAACATACCAGCATGATGGAGTATTGAATGTATAGTGGCCCGAAGGGTGGCCCGTGACTCATTTGAGTTTAGAGGATCATAGACTGGACCTACTGCATGGATGATGATATCAGCGGGAAGGTCCCCTGCATGGGTTGTCAGAGTCTGTCCAGGTGGCAAAGGGCCATGAGTGTATATATGAGCCATGCATTCTGCAGTGACGATGGGACCACCTGCTTGGGCTATTAATAGAGCCAGACCCCCTTTCTTGGAGCAGTTGGAGTTGGCAGGACTAACTATAGCACCAACCCGATGTGTCAGGATATCACCGTACCCTATGGATAATGTCACTGGATTTCCGTTGCGGTCTGTGTAATGCTGTGAATGGCTGGGATACCAGTTTTCAAGTACACAGGGAGCTGGGGGCCTGACCGGGGTTTCCGTGAATCTTACAGAGCGACTGTCCTCTCTGAGGATTTGTGAAGGAGAGGAAGGTGCCTTATCTCTGAAGTAGGGGTGGAATAGGCCCTAGGACCAGGGGTTGACAATGATGGTGGGGGAATGGAGGAGGGAAGAAAAGATACTGGTGCTGCTGGGGATAGTGGTGGCTGTTAAGGGGCCCACCCCTCTTCTCTCTCCTGATCCTCCTTCCCTTCATTAGATCCCATAATATCATGGCGGCGGCTCCTGATCATTGTTTGAAAAACGAAGATTCTTTGCATTGCAGCAAGTGGCCTGCGGTTGGGGTGTGTAGGCACAATGGTGTTGATCTGTGCATATTGGGAGCGTGTGGCCTGCGTGTTCAGGGCGGGGGGAGTAGGCCGGTTGGTATCGCAAGGTATAGGCTGAGGGGTTGCTGGGTGTCCAAGATGGCCGCGGAGGAGATGGGGTGTGGTCATTCCTGTATTAGTGGCTGCAGTGCAGCAAGATGGCCTGCTGGAGGAAGGGGAGGGACCATTTACGGGTGTGCAGATGGCTGCTGGAGAAGGGGGACCATTTACGGTGTGCCAAATGGCTGCTAGAGAAGTGGGTGTCCCAAGATGGCTGCTGGGTGTAGTGGGAGGGGCATTTCCCAGTGGGGGCCAGGGGCGGGGAGCCCCACAAACACGACAGGACTCCGCCCAGGGGGGTTCTGTTCACCACACACACGGCACACCCACCCTTCCGGTGATTTGGTGTCGGCACCATTATAGGGCGGTGGCTGGGGCGCACTGGGTACAGTGACGGGCATTATGGGGCTGACGGCCATTTTTATTACATCAACAAGGTCACATTCTGAACATTTTATATATCCAAACAAAGGCTCAGCATTTTCTGAACCTCCTGCACCGTCTACCTCTCTCCAGCCTTAAACTTTCAAATCATTTGCTACTCTGAGATGTGCTTGTGCTTGGTGCAGGAGTCCCTGATCACTTAACATTCCTTCCTTCTGACTTACAAAATCTTTCCACACTGAAGGCTGAAGCCTCCCTGTACTGGGTAGGCCCATCATTTTGTATAAACTCCTCACATTTTTGACAGCCTTCTTGCCATCCCGTGACTGAAACAATCTTACCAACTCCAAAGCACCACCCTCTAACTTGTGGGGTTTTTTCTGATTTCAACATGCGCATCATGATGTTAACAGAGTGTAATGATCTGTCGCGACTCAGACCACCGGCGTCACTTGCAGGTCACCACCCGTCAATACAGAGTCCCCGCTCTATGCACTGACAAGACAAAGAGTCCCTGCTCTATCTGTCTCTTCCCTAACTGTGGATGGTGACTTTACAGCACAGTTCGCCGTGACACTCTTCACAGCACAGAGTCCCCGCTCTATGTGCTGACACCTGGGCTTCTCCTAATGAGACTTCCCAGGTTAGACAAAGAGTCCCCGCTCTATTTGTCACCTCCCAGACGAAGAGACCTACTCAGTTCGTCCTTTTCCCTTGGAGGAATTTGATTATGCGCACCCCTACCACAATTCTCTACAAGATACTAGAAATTTGGACACTTTCAAATTGTCACATGAGGCAGCTATACCCACATCAACACTATACATCTACAGTCACGGGAGACAGCTATCTAGAACAGAGTACAGTGACCGGAGGAGGAGGAAGTGGTGCACACGAGTACGCGCAGGTACGCGACGTCACTCGGTCTGACAGTGCTGGTTCGGGACGTGGCGCGGGGTCGCCCCAGTCTCACCACTCGACTGGTCACTCACCAGACCCAGACAGAAAACACGACAGGACCTACAGTGACTGACACACAGGCAAGTGGGACATATAAATATATGCCCCAACTTACCGTGCTTGACGGAGGGTGATCAGTCCTCAAATTCAGTCACCGCGGGTACCACCGGGAAATCTATGAGACGGGTCTGGCAAGTAGCGAGCCGCTGGCCACGCCCACGTTGTGGCGCCAATTGACGGGGTCGTCTCGTCAAACACTCGTCCTCCAGTCACTCCAGATTAGATTAAGAGCATGGGTCGACCAATCAAAGTATGAGTCAGACACAAGGCTGGTTCAAACTTAGAGCACGCTCAGGAATGGTACTAGTGGCACCGATCTCAGCAATGTCTTGTCTTTATTAGCATACATGGGATTATATAGACATAACAAACAGGATGACCCACGTGGGGTAAGCTATATTCATCTAATATCCGGCCAGCCCTGATTGGCCCATGTTTCCAGACAGATGTTGATGTCGTCTTCAATTGTTAAATGTCATTGTGGTCGTCACCAATGGCTTGATTCAACTTTGTCTGTCAGAAGTAGGTGTTGATCTGGGTCAATGTCTCAGGAACAGATGTTGGCGGATACTGGTGCTATCTTTGAACTAAGTTTCGATATGACTTGTCTTCAGAGCACAGAATAGAGGCAAAGCACACAAGCATATATATATATATATATAGAAAAATATAAGAATATAGAAATGGACATATGACATTAGACATTGGGCATATTATAATTGTCCTTTGCAATTGCAATCATGGGCAAATTGTTTATGTTTAGCATCTACCATCTCTGTTTAATTATGTCGTGTTATTCAAGCAGGTTATAAAATGTAACGACAGTAAATGTAGCCGCGTGGGCTCATTTCTATGTCTATGATATTCTGCAGATATAAAGTTCAACCATTACATTTCCTTGTTGTGGTCTTGTCCAGACGTCGTGACATTTCCTCAGAGGAAACAAGGTGGGTGTAGGTCGATGCTGGTGTAATCTTAGCTAAAGCATTGTTATATTTGATATATCTGGTTTCACTCGACAAGGAAAATTTATGTTTCAAAATGGATGCAGAACACAAAATGGTGGCAAAGCACATGTAAGCATATATATGTGTGTATAAAGTAAGAAAGTATATTTTACCTTGACAGTATAATGCACCCCAAGTCATATATAGTATAATGCAGCCCACACCAGTATAATGCACCCCCATACCAGTATAATGCACCTCCATAGTAGTATAATGCACCTCATACTGGTATAATGAAGTCCCATACTGGTATAACGCAGCCACAAACCAGTATAATGCACCCCATAGTGGTATAATGCACCCTATGGCAATATAATGCACCCCCATAGTGGTATAATTCAGACCCAAAGTGTATAATGCAGCCCCATGGTGGTATAATGAAAGCCCATGGAGGTATTATGCACTCGCATGGTGGTATAATGCACCCCCATGGCAGCATAATACACCCCCATGGTGGTATAATGCAGCCCCATAGCAGTATAATGCAGCCCAATAGCAGTACAATGCACTCCCATAGTGGTATAATGCACCCCCATAGTGATATAATGAATCCCCATGGCAGGATAATGGAGCCCCATAGTCGTATAATGCAGCCCCATAGTGGTATGATACACCCCCATAGCGGTTTAATGAACTCACATAGTGATATAATGCACCCCCATGGCGGGATAATGCTGCCCCATAATGGTATAATGCAGCCCCATAGTGGTATAATGCATACCCATGGCGGTATAATGCACCCCATTGGTGGTATAATGCACCCCCATGGCGGTATAATGCACCCCCATGGTGGCATAATGCACCCCCATGGTGGTATAATGTAGCCCCATAGTGGTTTAATGCAGCCTCATAGTGGTATAATGCAGCCCCATAGTGGTATAATGCAGCCCCATAGCAGTATAATGCACCCCTATAGTAGTATAATGCACCCCATAGAGGTATAATGCACCCCCATAGTGGTATAATGCAGTCCCATAGCAGTTTAATGCAGCCCAATAGTGGTATAATGCAGCACCATAGTAGTATAATTCAGCCCAATAGCAGGATAATGCAGCCCTATAGCAGTATAATGCAGCGTCATAGCAGTATAATGCACCCCATAGTACTATATAACATCCCATGTTGCGGCTTTACAAAAAAAAAGTTTCTCCTTACCTGGCCGAGATCCAATGGTGTCCTCCGCTATGATTCAGCTGAGGCGCACACCATGATTCTAACGTATGACAGTAACGTCATACGTCAGCAACGTACGCGCTGACATCAGCTGCCGACCTGTGATTAGCTGGCGGATGTTAACTGTTGCTGTGTGGGAGGAATGTCTTGCATGGCAACAGATTTTAACTGATTGTGCGTCTGACACCCGATCAATTACTGAAGTGGCAGGATCCTTCCGTTGGCGCCTGGTGAGGCCTCTGTGGGACCCCTCTACTCACAGGGCCCCATACACCCGTAAGAGCAGTAATGCCCTGATGGTGGCCCTGGTCATAATGGATCCAGCACAAGAGATACAGTGGGTGTCATGATTTAGCAGTCACAGAAGGTACAGTTGGTGCTGTGAAGGCACAAGCACAGGAGCTACAATGAGTGTTGTGGTAGGGCCGGCACAGGAGGTATATTGGATGCCATGTTGGAGCAGGCATAGGAGATACATTGGGTGTCATGAAGGCGCAGACACAGGAGGTACAGTGGATGTCTCTAACTACCAATATCTCACTGTATTTGAAATAACTCAGATTATAGCCGTTTAGTGCATTAAGGTACTGTCACACTAAGCGATCGCACCAGCGATCACGACAATGACACAAGCTGGCAGAGATCGTTTGTACATCGCTATATGGTCGCTAGTTAGCTTCCAACAGGAAGATCTCATAAACGACACATCAGCGATCAGCGATCTGTATAACGACTTCGGCGGTCGTTGGGACCTGTATTGTTAAAGATCCCGACCTCGATAGGCGTGATTGAGCGTAACCTTTTCCACGCCCCCCAGCACAGATTGGTGGTCACTGTATGTCATGACAAGGTATAAATGGCAAAGATGAAGCGCTGTAGCGACTCTGACAGGATCGCAAAACCCCACACACGATAGTATCCTCGCAACAACGCACAAAGGACTAGAACGTTGGAGTAATCCACAAAGCGCTCTGGAACAATGGATGGGGGCGCAGTTTTCCGTTTTCATTTATTGCTGAGGTAAAGAAAACCTAGTCCCGCCTGCGCCGCTGACATATGAGTCGCCAACGAGGTCGCTCGTCGTTCATAAAGGGTGTCAAACTCAGCGATTCAGGCTCACCAGCGGGACGCCAATGATCAAAATACGGCCCAGAACGTTCGTGCACGATCAGCGACATCGCAGCAGGGGCCACATAGCTGCTACATGTCACACACAGCGACATCACTGACGATGTCGCTGCTGCGTCATAAAATCGGTATCGCTTAATCTATATCGCTAGCGATCTCGCCTAGTGTGACAGTACCTTTAGATGCAAAAACACACTGCAATCCAGGAGTATTAAAGCATATTATATGAGCAGTTGGAAAGTCATAGTCAAGTCTTTTAGTGGGAGAAAAATAATAATCCTACATGTATTACAAAAAACGCAAAAGTTGTGGAAATCCCTTGGGCAAAAAGAGAGAAGTATGTGGTGTAATCTAAGCATAGTAGATTAGTATAATGGGTCAGGTGAGAAATGAATGTTTGCTCACCTAAATCGGTATTATGAATTGAGGCACAATACTAGGAGCAGTTAGTACAGAGGCAATTGGGTGCAGCCGACCTGGTATGCTGTGGAAATTCCTCCAGTGGAGTTCTGGCAGTGCGTTAATATGGTGAAAGACCCAGGTGATTGACACTCCCACAGTTGGGAATTGATAAAAATTAAGTATTGACAAAAAATATCTTCAAATGATATTTTTTTTAAATTAAAAATAGAAATAAAAACGCATTTCGGCTGCTGACAGCCTTTCCACAGGTGTCTGGAGATGAAATGGAGATCTGGACTCATTTATACATCTCCTCAGTTGGAATGGGTGGAGTTATTAATTTGCAAAAAAAGCACACAGCATATTATAAAAACAATTATTCTGAACAGTTTATATCATGAACACATTAAAAATCCATTATATAGAACCTCATGGAAAGGGCAGGAAACGCTAAAATAAACCAAAAATGCATTGTACAATTAAATACTATCCCGTAGAAAAGATGAGCTGAAGCTGTTATCATTCCAGATATAATTACTTGTCAGCACAAGGTCCACGGGACAGCAACAATTATCACAAACTGAGAGTGTCATAAACATAGTGAAAAAAAGGTTTAGCGAGAAAGAAAGGCAACACCATGATATAAATAAAGTTGCTCTGGAAGCTCCAAGAGCTCAAATATCTAAGGAAAGCATTGTTCATTTAAACGCCTCTTCGCAGAGAAGAAATGTAGATCTTTAAGAGAATAGAACATCATTATAAAAGGATATGGATATACACACTAAACTTGCTTACTACATCATCAGGATATAGACTTTGTAATTTATAGATTCAATAAGAATCTTTTTATTTTAAGATTTCCGTTATATTTGGTATTTCACTACTTATCTGTTCTAGGGATTTAAATTTGATCACATCAAAATTCTTCTCATATTTAATAGCAAGATGACGTGAAAGACTTTGCTTCCATAAAATTTTTTAGCATTGTGTCTGTGTCCATTCATACGAGACTGTAATGTTTGTGTTGTGTGGCCAACATATTGAAGCCCGCAAATGCAATTAACCACATTTGCACATTAACCACATAAATTATGTAATCATAATTGTTTGCTAAACTATGAGTAATATTAAAATCTTCACCAGTAGTATTGGGTATTCTTTGTTTAGAACCATGATCATAATTTTGCAACAGCAACCTTTTTATGCCACATCTGGTGACTCCTTTATTCACACTAGATGATATGTCTATTTTTGTTGTTTGTTCTTTTGATTTGCTCTTTCTTAATTAATTGCAATCAGATTTTTAACAGTGATACCCTACGGAGTGTAATATTTGGTTCTACTGGAATGAGCCCTTTTAGAATTTGGTCTTTTTTAGGTGTTACCAATATGTTTTGAGAAATTTTCTAATAGTCTGATTGCCTTTGTTTTAGGTTGTAATACAGTTATATTTCCAATAGTTATCTTTATTGTATTCTTTTTTAGGATACTTTATTATTACAAGCTAAACAATCATTTTGAGTTATTTCTAGATTTTAGATTTTTTTAGAAAGCTATCTTTATTATTGTTTTAGGGTACCTTTTATTAGAAAACCCTTTCATGATTGGCTCACATAATCTTTGTACAATTTCTCCTGCTGAAATTGTCCCACGCCATTTGAGAATTTCTTTGGCACCAGGCTTGAGATATAAGAGTCCTGATTTATTGAGTAAATGGGAAAGAGAAGCCACTAATAGTTCACTCAAGTTTATGCAGATTCTACTTGATGATGAACGTATCACTTTGAATAAATGTAATGAGATATTAAAAGATCAAATTGAGGTCACAAAAAAATTTTCTTCTGAAGCAGAATTTTCTGCAAAAGAATTAGGTGTACAGAATACTCTTGAACGCTTTCAGTATCACCTGAAAGAAAGGAAACACAAACAATTTATTCGTGACCTACAAGATTTTAAAGAAAACAAGGCCTATCTCTTTCCCAATAGACCATCTGAACCTGTTTACACCTCAACAGATACTGAAGCATCTGACATTGAGGGTAACCACAAATCACAGAGGGGTAGACAACGTGGTCGGGGTGGATATCGGAGAAGGGGTTACGATCGGAGATCAAATATTCTGCCGGTCCAAACTACTCTACTGGTCCTAACCCTCAACCTCTACTTCTGCTTCTTTTTTAGAGCAAGGTTACCCCTTACGGAGCAGATCAAACCCACAGGCACACCATTTCAAGGGGAAACCCACAGGTCATAAATTTATCAGATAGGGTTCTAACTGAGACCGAAATGTGTGTGCTAAGTAAAGGGTTGTCTTTTGTTCCGTCTAGTAATTTTGACTCATTTGAGGGTACGAAGGACCTCAATTTATTTGTCAGGAAACTTAAATGGAAGAAATTTCATATTCAATCTCAAAAAAGGACGTGTGATGAATTAGGGGTTTCTGACTCCTCCTGGAGGATATTAGAGTCCTGTATAACCTCTCTGACACTGACTCTAGTTTAAGTGGTAAAGGTCCTTTTACAGATCTTAAATGCAAGAGTAAAAAATGCCACCTCCCAATCAGACCTTACGTCGATCGATATATTTTTGAATTTGGTTTCTAAAGACATACAGAAACTTGGTGAATTTCCTTCATTTACCCAATATAATTTGACCCGTCAGGAAATGATGGCACTTAAAGATCTGGAAAAAGATCAAGACATTACCATTAAAGTTCTGACAAAGGTGGTAATTTAGTAGTACTTAATTCTTCAGAGTATAAGAAAATGTGCCTTAATATTTTGAACAACAGAGAGTGTTACTGTGTTCTTTCTTCTGACCCTACTATGGTATTCACTAAGGAGTTAAGACAAATTATATTGAATGGCCTCTCAATAGGGGCTATAGACAAAAATGAGAGTGAATTTATTATACCTAAGTTTCCCACATTGGCTACATTCTACTGTCTCCCCAAGGTACACAAAGGGGTCGATCCCCTTAAGGGGAGACCAATTGTGTCAGGTGTGAGCAGCCTTACGAAAAATCTGGGCATTTATCTTGATAAAATTTTAAATCCATTTGTTCTTGCCCTTAGCTCATACACGAGGGACACAACTGATTTATTGAGTAAATCGATGGAGTGGTTATGGAACCCGATACTATTCTTGCAAGTATCGATGTGGAGGCACTTTATTCATCTATTCCCCATGTTAAAGGGATTGAGGCAACTGAATACTTTTTAAAGAGTAGAGGTTCACAGTTTAAGGCACATAACATCTTTGTCTGCGATTGTCTACATTACTATTGACACATAATTTTTTTGTGTTTGATCGCAAATTTTACCACCAGCTCAGGGGTACTGCGATGGGAGCCCTTGTGCCCCCTCGTATGCTAATTTACTCCTGGGCTGGTGGGAGGAGACAGTGATTTTCGGTGAAAATGGTGTCGTCGGAGCTGAAAAGGCTCTTTTATGGTTGAGATTTATTGACGACGTTTTTATCATTTGGAAAGGTACAGGAGAATCTTTTGCTGAATTTGTCAGGAGTCTAAATGTGAATGACATTGGTTTGAGTTTCACATATGAATGGAATCCATCAAAACTGCCATTCCTCGATGTGGTTATTGAGAAGAACTATGATGGAACCCTGAGTACCAGCATTCATAGGAAACCTACGGCCACTAATTCTCTTCTGAGATGGGAGAGCAGTCATCCTTTGGCCCAGAAGAAAGGTATACTAAGGGCCAATATACAAGGATACGTAGAAATTGCTCAGATGATAATAATTTCAGATATCAAGCAAATGATCTACGAAATAGATTTTTGGATAGAGGTTATCCTGATCATGTGTTGAAAGGAGCCTATAATGATATCAAAATAAAAAACAGGATGGAATTACTGACTCAATCCCCTAAACAAGAAGATGAATTTCTGGGTCTTAGATTTATCACCACATATAATAACGGGGCCGATGATCTAAGGCGGATTTTGAAAAACCATTGGCCTATCTGAAAATGGATCAGGACATTGGCGATCTCTTGCCTAGTCATCCCCAAATTACTTTTCGTAAAGGGAGGTCCTTAAAGGATAGACTGGTCAAGAGCCACTTTGTAAATGCTGAAAAAACAACATGGCTTAAATCCAACGTTGTGGGGTGTTTCAAATGTAGTGGTTGTATTGCCTGTAAAAACATGGAAGTTGGCAAACAATTTTTTGCATCTGACAACTCAAGGAAATTTGAGATCACCTCTTTTATCAACTGCAGGAGTGAAGGTGTCATTTACAGGGCTATTTGTATATGTGGTATGATCTATGTGGGAAAGACCATTAGAGAGTTCAGGAGGAGAATTGGTGAGCACATGAGGATATAGCGAGGAAGATGGATACACTGTGGCCAGGCATATCAACCCAAGCATGGGGGGGACCCTAATGCAATAAAATTCATGGGCATTGATAAAGTACCCAGACGATTCGTGGTGGTGACTGGGACAATTTAATATTACAACGAGAGACAAAGTGGATTTTTCGACTAAAAACTGTCTCTCCATATGGTTTAAATGAACAAACTTTCCTACTCCTGCTTTCTCTAGTATAGGGTCGTGCAGGGTGATTTAGTTAGGGTCAGCCGCCGTGGACCGGGGGGGCCACCTGCGCAGGAATTTAGGGCTCCAACCTCCGCTGCTAGGTAGGGTCGGATGGAAATAGGTACCTGATAGGGATCTGTCAGGCTTTTCTTTTTCCTTTTTTTCCCTTCCAAAATTGAAATGTTATTTTTATTATGACCTATGGATGCTGGTCTCCATATTTGATTATGTATTTTATATCCTTTAAAACTTCCTCAAATACATCAATGAAATTATCAAAGTATCGTTCCATAGTGTGGTAAGCCAGCCGAAGCTCCAATTATTATTTTTTTACATAGAAGGATATTCCTTCTTCTCCATATCTATATTTTGGATTGGAGTACCATGGGACACCTCATGTGGATGCTCTTGAATATATTTTTTTGTTTACCTCTTAGTGCGAGAGGATCAATCTCCAATTTTCTTCGTTTGGGGATTTGTATACTATGTCTGTGTTAATAACGGTATTGAATGAGTTAAAATGAGCTAAAATGATCTTGCGCGCCCTTTTTTATGTTTTCTATATGGTTAATGTCAGATTTTGGTGAAACTATTGAATGTCTCCTAAGATGGCATGATTTTGGTCGCAATAAGTGATACTGGTTAAAATAATATTTAATGACGCCATTTGGGACGCAATATATTTGTATTTTGATGCTTCTGTTGTGTAGTGACAACTTTTATATTAGCATTATACCCTTCGTCGCAATTTGCGATTTAATTCAACGTCCATGATTTTGGGCGCAATAAGTGATACTGGTTAAAAAATATTTAATGACGCCATTTGGGACGCAATATATTTGTATTTTGATGCTTCTGTTGTGTAGTGACAACTTTTATATTAGCGTTATACTTCGTCGCAATTTGCGATTTAATTCAACGTCCCAATATAGGACACAACAATTGTGCGTTCTGTGTTATTCTTGAAATGTGCGACTGAATTTATACATCGTAAGCCACTTAATTTGTATCACGCATGCGTGCGGTGGTTTTTACATCACAGAGTGGGACGCCAATGACGTAGTCTCAGTAGACCGACGGTCCAATGATGCGATTACGGAGTCACTAAATGCGCATGCGCCACTAATATAGGGCGCGCGATCACTATTTGGCAAACGGTGGATCGCTATATGCATTTCGTTATATGTGGCGTGCGTTTCAACATGATTATGAGCTCATTGAACAGGCATGTATTTTTAACCATGCACATCACGTTTGATTGGTGATTCATTATTTTGTTTTGCACTGATTGGTTTTGAATGGTGGTGGGAGTGTCTTATTTAATTGATATAAGGAGGAGTTATATGATTTTTCTCCCATGAGAGCAATGCATTTGATATAGATGTCTCTAGTCGCCATATTCCCTGATGAATCCTGAAAGGAGGAAACGCGTTGGGAAAGGGCCTTATCTATT
>JARQOD010000002.1:206926036-207014140 GCA_033576555.1 Oophaga sylvatica
CTGCGATGGGGAGCCCTTGTGCCCCCTCGTATGCTAATTTACTCCTGGGCTGGTGGGAGGAGACAGTGATTTTCGGTGAAAATGGTGTCGTCGGAGCTGAAAAGGCTCTTTTATGGTTGAGATTTATTGACGACGTTTTTATCATTTGGAAAGGTACAGGAGAATCTTTTGCTGAATTTGTCAGGAGTCTAAATGTGAATGACATTGGTTTGAGTTTCACATATGAATGGAATCCATCAAAACTGCCATTCCTCGATGTGGTTATTGAGAAGAACTATGATGGAACCCTGAGTACCAGCATTCATAGGAAACCTACGGCCACTAATTCTCTTCTGAGATGGGAGAGCAGTCATCCTTTGGCCCAGAAGAAAGGTATACCTAAGGGCCAATATACAAGGATACGTAGAAATTGCTCAGATGATAATAATTTCAGATATCAAGCAAATGATCTACGAAATAGATTTTTGGATAGAGGTTATCCTGATCATGTGTTGAAAGGAGCCTATAATGATATCAAAATAAAAAACAGGATGGAATTACTGACTCAATCCCCTAAACAAGAAGATGAATTTCTGGGTCTTAGATTTATCACCACATATAATAACGGGGCCGATGATCTAAGGCGGATTTTGAAAAACCATTGGCCTATCCTGAAAATGGATCAGGACATTGGCGATCTCTTGCCTAGTCATCCCCAAATTACTTTTCGTAAAGGGAGGTCCTTAAAGGATAGACTGGTCAAGAGCCACTTTGTAAATGCTGAAAAACAACATGGCTTAAATCCAACGTTGTGGGGTGTTTCAAATGTAGTGGTTGTATTGCCTGTAAAAACATGGAAGTTGGCAAACAATTTTTTGCATCTGACAACTCAAGGAAATTTGAGATCACCTCTTTTATCAACTGCAGGAGTGAAGGTGTCATTTACAGGGCTATTTGTATATGTGGTATGATCTATGTGGGAAAGACCATTAGAGAGTTCAGGAGGAGAATTGGTGAGCACATGAGAGATATAGCGAGGAAGATGGATACACCTGTGGCCAGGCATATCAACCTCAAGCATGGGGGGGACCCTAATGCAATAAAATTCATGGGCATTGATAAAGTACCCAGACCGATTCGTGGTGGTGACTGGGACAATTTAATATTACAACGAGAGACAAAGTGGATTTTTCGACTAAAAACTGTCTCTCCATATGGTTTAAATGAACAACTTTCCTACTCCTGCTTTCTCTAGTATAGGGTCGTGCAGGGTGATTTAGTTAGGGTCAGCCGCCGTGGACCGGGGGGGCCACCTGCGCAGGAATTTAGGGCTCCAACCTCCGCTGCTAGGTAGGGTCGGATGGAAATAGGTACCTGATAGGGATCTGTCAGGCTTTTCTTTTTCCTTTTTTTCCCTTCCAAAATTGAAATGTTATTTTTATTATGACCTATGGATGCTGGTCTCCATATTTGATTATGTATTTTATATCCTTTAAAACTTCCTCAAATACATCAATGAAATTATCAAAGTATCGTTCCATAGTGTGGTAAGCCAGCCGAAGCTCCAATTATTATTTTTTCTACATAGAAGGATATTCCTTCTTCTCCATATCTATATTTTGGATTGGAGTACCATGGGACACCTCATGTGGATGCTCCTTGAATATATTTTTTTGATTTACCTCTTAGTGCGAGAGGATCAATCTCCAATTTTCTTCGTTTGGGGATTTGTATACTATGTCTGTGTTAATAACGGTATTGAATGAGTTAAAATGAGCTAAAATGATCTTGCGCGCCCTTTTTTATGTTTCTATATGGTTAATGTCAGATTTTGGTGAACTATTGAATGTCTCCTAAGATGGCATGATTTTGGTCGCAATAAGTGATACTGGTTAAAATAATATTTAATGACGCCATTTGGGACGCAATATATTTGTATTTTGATGCTTCTGTTGTGTAGTGACAACTTTTATATTAGCATTATACCTTCGTCGCAATTTGCGATTTAATTCAACGTCCCATGATTTTGGTCGCAATAAGTGATACTGGTTAAAATAATATTTAATGACGCCATTTGGGACGCAATATATTTGTATTTTGATGCTTCTGTTGTGTAGTGACAACTTTTATATTAGCGTTATACCTTCGTCGCAATTTGCGATTTAATTCAACGTCCCAATATAGGACACAACACAATTGTGCGTTCTGTGTTATTCTTGAAATGTGCGAACTGAATTTATACATCGTAAGCCACTTAATTTGTATCACGCATGCGTGCGGTGGTTTTTACATCACAGAGTGGGACGCCAATGACGTAGTCTCAGTAGACCGACGGTCCAATGAATGCGATTACCGGAAGTCACTAAATGCGCATGCGCCACTAATATAGGGCGCGCGATCACTATTTGGCAAACGGTGGATCGCTATATGCATTTCGTTATATGTGGCGTGCGTTTCAACATGATTATGAGCTCATTGAACAGGCATGTATTTTTAAACCATGCACATCACGTTTGATTGGTGATTCATTATTTTGTTTTGCACTGATTGGTTTGAATGGTGGTGGGAGTGTCTTATTAATTGATATAAGGAGGAGTTATATGATTTTTCTCCCCATGAGAGCAATGCATTTGATATAGATGTCTCTAGTCGCCATATCCCCTGATGAATCCTGAAAGGAGGAAACGCGTTGGGAAAGGGCCTTATCTATTCTGGAAATGACCAGATGCATATTTTATTAGGAGATGAATTTTGGAGCGCATATCTCCATTCAAATGGGTGAGATCATTCCTTTTATACATACTGTCTCACACACGTTTGATTGCGTTCCAGACAAATGACTTACAAATGAGCGATGCATACACTTGCATTTAGGTAGTCAATTTTTTGCTCTTGCGGTGCAGAGCAAACTATAAGTTGTCTGGTTTATATTTATATCTCCTATATTTTGTAGTCCCTATTGGACTTTACTCTCTGATTATATCATGTATCCTCACTGTTTGTTTGGAGGATGGTAATTGTCTGTGTGTCCCCTTTTTAACATTAGGTTCATTAAATGTTAAGTTTTACATCCCAATTCTTTTGCTGCTATACATTGAAATACATTTTGGGGTATACCTCTATTATATTGCTTTATTGATTCTGTGATGAAATTGACTCAGGTGAATATTTCTCTTCCATTTGGGAAAGTACCGTATATACCCATGTATAAGCTGAGATTTTCAGCCCATTTTTTAGGGCTGAAAGTCCCCCTCTCGGCTTATACGCGGGTTATATACGGGGGTCGGCGGGGGAGGGGAAGCGGGGGGTGTCGGATCATACTTACCCCTCCGCCGGCGCGATCTCTGCAGCCCCCCTGCTTCTCCCACGATCTCCGGCTCCTTCCTGCAGCTGTCACATGACACCGCTCATTAAAGTCATGAATATGCACATATTCATGACTTTAATGAGCGGTAGCACGTGACCGCTGCAGGATTGAAGCGCTGCGGAGAGCGCCGGGAGAAGAGGAGACACTGCAGGGACGCGCGGCGGAGGGGTGAGTATAGTTATATTTACCTGTCCGTCGGTCCACCGCTGCGCACTATGCCCTTGGTCCGACTCCTCTGTGTGTAAATGATCATGCAGAGGGCGTGATGACGTCGTTAGTGCGCGCCCCGCCCCCTGCCAGATCATTTACAGACAGAGGAGTCGGACCGAGGGAGCAGTGCGCTGCTGTGGACCGAAGGACAGGTAAATATCTCAGGTGCCGGGGTCCTGAGCGAGCGGTGACACCCCCGCCTGCTCAGGACACCGGCACCTGGCCCCCAGCGACGAGAGGTGAGTATGTCATTTTTTTTTTGCAGCAGCAGCATATGAGGCCTAATACTATGGGGCATAATTGTGCAGAATATGGGGCATAATATGGAGCATATGGGGGCATAATATGGAGCATATGGGGGCACAATATGGAGCATATGGGGGCAAAAGCTGTGGAACATATGGGGCATAATCTGGAGCATATGGGGGCATAATATGGAGCATATGGGGGCATAAGCTGTGGAACATATGGGGCATAATCTGGAGCATATGGGGGCATAATATGGAGCATATGGGGCAAAAGCTGTGGAACATATGGGGCATAATCTGGAGCATATGGGGGCATAATATGGAGCATATGGGGGCATAAGCTGTGGAACATATGGGGCATAATCTGGAGCATATGGGGGTATAAGCTGTGGAACATATGGGGCTAATCTGGAGCATATGGGGGCATAATATGGAGCATATGGGGGCATAATCTGTGGATCATATGGGGGCATAATCTGTGGAATATATGGGGGCATAATCTGTGGAGCATATTGGGCATAATCTGTGGAGCATATGGGGGCATAATCTGTGGAGCATCATATGGGGGCATAATCATTTTTCACCCTAGGCTTATACACGAGTCAATAAGTTTTCCCAGTTTTTTGTGGCAAAATTAGGGGTCGGCTTATACGCGGGTCGGCTTATACATGAGTATATACGGTATGTACTCTAAAAATCCAAATAGTCATTTCATTCTACAGATTTAAAATGTGTTTTGGTCATAATGAACTTTTTTACATGAAAAAGTTCTAAATCAAGAAATACAAGTCTACCCTTGGCAATATGAGCAGTAAAGGACAATTGCCACCTGTTATCATTTAATAGCTCAACCAAATGAGAAGCCTCTGAGAAAATGCTGCGCTAAAGAATAAAAGATTGTCAATGTAACGACAATACTATCTAATATGGTTGGGGTAGGTGTCTGATGCAATGGGCGATAGGAACTCGAATTGCCCCATGAAGAGATTTGCAAAACTTGGGGCAACTCGAGTCCCCATTGCCGTACCAAGTTGCTTTAAATACAGTTTGCTCAAAAATTAAAACAAATTATGCTTCAATATGAACTCTGGTCCATTTAAGAGGAAACGTTTTTGTTCAAACTGAATACTAGAATTCATTGATAGATAATAATCTACACTTGAAAACCTACATTTGGTCTATATTTGAATAAAGGGCCGCTACATCCAGTGTCATGAACAAAATGTAATTTTACCATTGAATTTATCTAGTTTCTTCAATTGGCTAAGTAGAGTCCCTGAGATATGAGAGTAATTGGACCACCAGATCTTGTAGGAATAGATCGATGTAATGTAATAGCAAACTAGTGAGAAAGTCAATTCTCGATTTGATGGGACATCTTGGAGATTTTTTTTATCCTTATGGACTTTGGGGAGATGGTAAGATATAGCCTTTTTAGAGGAAGAGTTGGTAAAGAAATGTTTCTCTTTTTTATTTAAATTTGACATGTAAAAGCATCAATGACAAGTTTTTGATTTTCAAGCTCATTGGTCACTAATGATTTCCATATAATATTTATTATCTGACAAAATATTATCAGCTTCTTTAAGTCATCTGCAGTATTTTGTATCACCACTACCACTCCCCTTTATCTCCTGTCTCATCATGATACTCTCATTCGTTTTAAAGGCTTCAAGAGCCTTCCTTTCACTAGTGGATAAATTAACAGAACCAGTCTGTTTGGATTTAATAGACCTAAAGTCCTCAGCCAATAAAAAGAAAAAAACTATCAATATGATGATCTCTATGATGTGGTGGGTAAAAGCTGGATCTGGGTTTCACATCATGATGTATAAAATTCTTATCCACTGCAGTTGTTTAATTTTCAGATAAATGTTTTGTAATTGAAAAGTGTCTAGTACATAATGTCAATTTATGGACAAAAACATTCAAATCAAGAAATAAATGAAAATCATTTGTACTTTGGGAAGGACAAAAATGTAGACCTTTACTAAAAAGAGCAATCTCTCATGAGATGAGGAAGATAATTGTGGGTGCTCTGACTCATTGGCATGTGTGGAGAGTGAGTTGGAAGATGAAGCGTGGGTCTCAATTCTAAAAAACAAATCTGAGAGAAGGTGCTGGCAGAAGAAGGGGAGGACAGTGGAATATGAAGTGATGGTGAGTGTAAATGACAGTGGTTTGTGTGGAAGATTGATAGGAGTGTTCAAGGAGAGTGAGTTCACTCAAATCAAGTGGGTGTTCCATGGGATCAATTGTCAGGGATTTGGGAGAAAGTAACTGAGCTGGTAGTGAAACAGAAGGGGTCAAAAGATGAGATGAGGGAGATGAGGGAGATGAAAATTGGGAGCAGGAAAGGGAGGTTTGTAAAGGGAGGGAATTGAGATTGAAAGGGGAGAAAGGGGATTAGTAGATGACACGGAATGGCTGTCTATGATTAGAGAATGTGAAATGGTGAGAGGTCAAGTGATGGTAGTTGTCATACGTTTACTGTGGGAGGAATATGTGGTAGTAGTAATATTATTGTTGCTATTGATGATGTGTGATGTGGATCGGGTGTTCCAAAGGGTTCTGGATCGTATTGAAGGAGAATTTTAATGATTCTGTAAAGTATGACATGATAAGGTGATATGAGTTTTAGGGTAGTCTTTATTTGAAAAAGACTGACCAAGATGGGAATATGCAATATTACCTAAATGAGACAAAAAAATGCATATTAGTTTGCTAGCTTTTCTCTCCACTATTTCTTTCACAAATATTTTAAGTCTCCATATAACTTTTTTTGTTAGATCTTCAAAAATGGGTAATGATTTATATTTGTCTGAACCAGATAACAAAGTTTAACACTGTGATTTCGCTTTGGGAGCTATTATTCTGTGTTTAGTTATTAAAATTTGAATTAGACCCAAGGAACATGTATCTAGTCATTCCACTCAGTGGTGAATATTTTATCATCAGGGAAGGTAGATGGTATATTGATTTTTAAAAATTATAGTACCTGAGTTTTTTGTATACACATTTCCCAAAAATCAGCATCCAATTGATGTCTTATTTCTAATTTCATACTTTTTTCAAATTGAAGAAAAAGTTCAATGAGTTTCTTATGAATCTCAATATCATTAGAACATTAAAAGAGCATGGAGCAAATAATGAACAAATAATGAAGAAACCTATATCATATAAAATATTTGCATTTTATTTGTTTTCAAAAAATAGGTTTCAATTGCACAGCAATATGTACACCAGTAGACGGTCAAACGGTCAAACCGGTGAAGACATAAATTATGTGACAGCGTAAAAGGCAAATAATGGATGTTAATATAAGGCTAGCACTATCTATGGAATCATGTATGGAATGTGCCTCTAACAGCCGCGGATGGAATCGCAATCCACCTGCGACTGTTAACCTGTTAAATGCTGCTGTCAATCTCTGACAGTGGCATTTAACTCGCTTTTACCGGAAGTGTTCCAGAAATCCCCCCCATCGGTGAACCCGTTATGTGATCACGGGTCTCAGATGGGTTGGCATGACAACCAGAGGTCTCCAGAAGACCTCTATGGTTGTCATAGACTGATTGTTATGAGCACAGCCTAGTGTTTGGCGCTCATAGCAAGTGAGCATTTCTACTACACAAAGGCGATCTGATCATCACCTGTGTGTAGCAGAGGCGATAAAAGAAGTGCAGCTTCTAGTCTCCTATGCAAAAAGTAAAAAAAGTTTTAAAAAATGTTTAAAAAATAAAAAAATAAAAAAGTTCAAATCACCCCCCTTTCATCTCATTCAAAATAAAAATATAAAAAAAGGATACATATTTGGTATCGCTGTGTTCAGAAACACCCAATCTATCAATATAAAAAAAGAATTAAACCAATCACTAAATGGCGTAACGAGGAAAAAATTCTAAACGTCAGAATTACATTTTATGGTCTCTGCTACATTGCAATAAAATGCAGTAACGGGCGATCAAAAGATTGTATTTGCACCAAAATGGTATCAATATAAATGTCAGCTCGGCGTGCAAAAAATAAGCCCTCACCCATATCATGAAAAATGGAGACGCTACAAGTCTCGGAAAATAGCGCCTTTTTTTACCAAAGTTTGAATTTTTTTTCACCATTTAAATAAAAATATCCTAGACATGTTTGGTGTCTATGAACTCTTAGTGACCTGGAGAATCATAATGACAGGTCAGTTTTAGCATTTAGTGAACATGCTATAAAAAAAACAAAAAACAATTGTGGAATTGCACTTTTTTGAAATTTCACACCACTTGGAGTTTTTTTCCCATTTTCCAGTTCATGATATGCTAAAACCAATGGTGCCGTTCAAAAGTACAACTTGTCCTGCAAAAAACAAGCCCTCATATGGCCATTTTGACAGAAAAATAAAAAAATTATGGCTCTGGGAAGAAAAGGAGCAAAAAAGAAAGCGCAAAACCGAAAATTCCTCTGGTCATGAAGGGGTTAATCCTAGACAAGAAACAATATACATAACAGTGCAATAATGCAGTGTGTCAACTTGATGGCACTCCTGAGCACTGCACAAAAGAACGGTGATAATAGTGAAGACAGGAAAAAGTCCTGTATGGAAGAGTTGTCATACATGCACTAAAGGAGTGTCACATGAATCATATGGTGCGCTAAAAAAGCACAGATGTGGAAAAAATGACAACATTAGAATTAAGTAATGAGTGCTTACCCATAAAGTGCGCTGTGCCTATGTGCATTGATAGCCCCGATGTGCGTTTCACGTAGGCTTCCTTGGTGGGCCTGTACTGTATATTATGTGTGCATAAGGTGGGTTTATATATACACACCTGTCCCACCATGTGTATGGCATAAACACTGCATTAGATGGGCACATGTGGGCAGAGTACAATCTCCCAGTCTCATTTCATGCTGGTCACAGGTTTATTTTACCTGTCTTCACTATTCTATGAAGACATGGTTTTTTCCTTAACATGGCTTTCTTAATCAAGCCAATCATATCAGCTGCTCATTTATTTCTATGCGGCTTTTTCACCTAGGTTAATTGTTACATTCATCTTTATTGATTCATGAGTTTTTGTCATGCATTTTTGTTACTGGTATTCATTGCTGTTATTTTCTAATTTGCTGTTATTTTCATTGCATATACAATGATCTTATAATTTGCTTCATTTTGCTATTATCTGCAAATTTATTCAACTGCACACCTGTTTCTGTTTCAGCCAGCGATAATTGGGAGTTTTTGTAAATGGATCCTTACATGGATCTTTCTGAGTCTCATTATGGACCGTTTCTGGTCCTTTTTAATTGTTTTTAACTTTATCCTGTTTTTCAGTGTGTTTCTTTTGTATCAATAAAATTTGATTATATTTTCATATATACTTTATCAGTTTCATTTCTGAGGTTGATCGTGACTTTATACACACTGCCTTTCTCTCAGCTTGTTCTAATGTTTATCACAGTGTGTTGTCACAGATCCCTTCCAAAATATTTTTTGTGGTGCCCTCAAATTTTCCTTTTTGTGTTACATCGCAGTCACGTCACTGCCCGCAGATCTCGACAGTGATGGGTGTCAAGAAAAACTTCTTGTGACATCAAGTGGTGATCTCAATATCACCATTAACAGATTTCATCCTTTTAATCGTGAGTCCTGAAGATACAACTAGAGATGTAATTAAGTCCCTCCTTGATCACAACACAATACCAGACCCCAATCAGAGGGCAATAAAACTTTCACACTCCTTATCTATGAACTGTTCCAATATTTATGTTCATCTCTATCTCCCATAATGACAGTTCTGCTTTACGTCACTTGTCTTACCTATTGCATTGTTTCTGTGCTGTGTGGTGTATAAATATGTGATTCTTCAGATTTTGTATTAGTCTTTGCCTGATGAAGAGACCTGAGTAGTCTCAAAAGCTTGCAATTTGTTACCATCTTTTCAGTTAGCCATTAAAAGGTATCAACCACTAAGGACTCTCAACTCTAAATATTTTCCTTGATTTTAGACATGTAGAAATGTATTCCATTCTCCTGGTTACAAAGAAATAATTCAGCAGAAAATACACAAAAGTGAAATCCCATGTGGAAAAGGAGAGAAATAAATGGTGCTAACTAAGCATAATAGATTAGTATAATGGGTCAGGTGAGAAATGAATGTGTGTGCTCATCTGAATGGGATGTGCTAACTGAGCTTCCGTAGCAATTTTTTTTATAACATTGAACAGCCTTTCTTTCTTGCTAAATCTTTTGTTTCACTATGTTTATGACACTGTCTGGGATAATTGTTGCTGTCATGCGGACCTTGTGCTGACAAGTAGTTATATCTGGAGCGATAACTGCTTCAGCTCATGCTTTTCTACGGGATAGTATTTAAATGTACAATACATTTTTGGTTTATTTAGTTTATTTGGTTTCTTGCCCTTTCCAAGAGGACCTATATAATAGATTTTTGATGTGTTCAGGATGTAAACTGATGAGAACAATTGTTTTATTATATGCTGTAAACTCCACCCATTCCAACTCAGCAGATGTATAAATGAGTCCAGATCTCCATTCCATCTCCAGACACCTGTGGAAAGGCTGTCAACGGCCGAAACGCGTTGTATTTTTATTTCTGTTCTTAATAAAAAAAACTTTTTTTTTTTATCATTTGGAGATATTTTTGTTAATACTCCAATGTTATCAATTCCCTACTGTGGGAGTGCCAATCACCTCCATCTTTCACCATAAAAAAAATATTAAAAGCATAAAAAAAGTTTAAAGTTGCAAACAAATTAAGAAAATCCATTGGGCCATATATGACATCTGGTATTATTACACATATTTAAGTCTGCAGTTGAGAGTGGTGCTCTAGTCCATCAGCTTCTTCACCTGGTGAAATAACCCTCAGCATACTCCCAGATTCCAAACGTTGGCATTCTAGTTATCAGACATTCAACATATGGCATTAACTGTGGACTGGACGTGTCGTAAAAAGTTCAAGTTGGAATACCTTCTTCATAATACACTATGCAGATAATCATTCTCTTAATATGAGTATTTTGCAATAAAATAACTGAGCAATTGTGCCATATGTTGGTCAAATAACATTTTCAAGCAGTCGCCTATATAAGTACTACCATTACAATACACTGCAATAATAATAAGCTGTTCAATAGTTGTGACACACCACAGTCAAACAGTACCAATATATAATGACAGAAAACATAAGGTAACCTAATAACAGGGATATACAATTTTTATACCAATAATGTCCATAATTGTTTAAAGCCTTAACAGCACAAATGGCACACTCCAAAAGTTGCTCTTGACTAATTTAAGCTATGGTTTTCGAACAGGGCTGTTTAATCATGTACATTATATATACTTATGAGAATGTCATCTGCTTTTTTAATCTTTCAGGGTAATGCCCATCTTGCCAAGCAGAAATATGTTCTACTCCTTGTAGCTGAATCGAGAACCTTTTACAGCAATTCATAACAGTAACTCAGTTTTGCTACATACAGATAGACTCCTGATTTATGATGAAATATATTTGGTTTTACTGAAAGGAACATTTTCACAACTCGCAAGTTATCTTGAGTTATTGAAAGCATAGCTCGTGCTGGCTAAGATATGCAATAGAAGCAATGTGAACAGAATTCAGATAATCTCTACCAGGAGCAGTCAATCATTTTTACCACTTTCTATGGTCACATGAAAAGCAGAAAGTTCTTGTTTGTTCTAATGTGGGGAACAACAATCCTTATGTATATCATATACGTATTATATTTAGAGCATTATGATATTTACCAGAGATTCATTTGCTCTTCCTTTCCTTAAGAATAAAGATAAATTATTTTTACCCTGTTTAAAAAGCCAAGGTTTGGAGTCCAAAATCAGCAAATGTAGAATATAGGAAATTCTTAAAATTCATAGGGTGGATTTTGTACTTGTTTTATTTATGACGTAGAGCTAAGTTTGTTATTAAACTCTCTTTTGTAAATTTTATATTATGATAACTCAAAATAAAATCAAGTCTTTAGGCCTTCCTTCAGTCCTATGTAAGATCACAGATGATAAATTGTGATATTTGGAAAGTTGGAAGACTCATCATGCTTCACCCTGCAAGTTTATATAACCTACATTTCAGATTTGGATAAGGGTCAATAACATATATAATAGTAAATAAATGTATTGATAATAATTAATTACACATTATTATAAAGGGGGACTGCGCACACAGCGTACACTGCTACTAGTCATGGGTAATTACTAAATCTATCTTACTCTATCCTCTACATGTCCATCGTTTGGTCCATTTATCTGTTTCCTGGACACATGCATATACCTTGGGACAGACATACTTTTTTCTACTACCAAACTCTGAGTCTCTTATACGCCATTGTGCTAGGTAATTGTTTATTTTGAACTCTGTTATGCTGTAGCCAGAGTTCATTCTTTGAGACCCACAGTGTACTTTGGCATAGAATATTTGTAAACCAGGGACACAATCTGCTACTGTTACATATTCCCAGTGCAAAATTATAAAACAAATTAGCAGTCACCAGGGAGCGCCAGGAGAACGGTGATAAACATATTGCAACGTTCAAAGCAGCTCCAGCTTTGACCTCCAGCATTGTCTCTCTTTTTTGCTCAAGTTACATTCCCAGGATGCACATGCATGAACATTACAAAAATGTACTAAATATCTGTTAATACCCATGGAGCTACCCTCCACTGCCACTTACCGCTTTAACTCTGGGTCTACTGTCACTCCCCTTTGTCCTCATTTCTACTCCTTTGCCCAACTGTTCTATGCATTTTAATATGTATGTTTAAATTTCCAATAAAATTTGTTTTGACTGACAAACTTTTTGTGGCATTTAACTCAATGTTCTCCCTTTTGTATGCATAATTATTAGAGTTGCTACTAAACTTACATACAGCTCTGGCATAGGTATTATAAGATAAATAGTCTAGGGATAGAAAGTTGATTGAAGTATAGGTAATGATGATAGGGTAAGATAGGATAGAGTTGATGTTTGGGACTAGCCCATAGTGGAAGGGGCTTAGTATTAGGGCAAGGAACTTCTCCTGTAGATAGTTTGAGTTGAAGTTTAAAGTGTAATGTGAGCTTTGCTGCTGTGTGATGATCAGATGTAGCAAAAGGAGACCTAAGGACAGGGATAGCGAGATCCTGAGACGTGACTGACTAGTCACAGTGGTCATCTGCAGAAGGGTCCGTGGAAAGGTCGCCAAATCATGAACCCTCGAGCTTGCTACAACTAAGGTAAAGGGCCTAAACAGTACAGAGTTTCATAGCACTAGTGGGGGTCCGGAGAGGTAGATCCAAGACAACATTAGTGGAAGAAATATAACACAGAACCGGTTAGTGAGTACAGAGACTCGCTGATCAGGATTGTGTCATTAAAGCTGAGTTGTGGTGAAATATGGCAAAACAGTGTGCCTCACTAGACCTAGAGTAGACTACACAAGAAGGATACTATGTGAAGGAGAATTCTGTATGCTTTAGGGGAAATAAGTATAAGACTTTGTACCCACTATCCCTTGTATAAACCCGTTATCAAATTATCGTTCAGGAAAGACTCTATGTTGGAATACCGGTCTACTTTATTGAACTGTGGAACCCATGGTCCTGGCCAACCCACCCCACTGGCTACCTGCAGCCTATATGGGCATAAGACCCTGACAGCATAAGTCCACATACTCAGCTAGGCCCCACACTTTCATATAGCATGTCAGGACTCAAAGAGAGACAAGTGCCTCTCCTGCTGCTACAGTGCTGCTCTTCATCTTTATAATAATAGAAAGAAGAATATCCAAATAATTATGCTGCTGTAATAGGCATAAGTTTGAAATAAAAAACAAATATACAGCTCTGGCAAAAATTAAGAGACCACTTTCAAATGTTCAGTTTGTCTGATTTTTCTCTTTATAGGTATATTTTTGAGTAAAATGTAAAGTGCTCTTTTATTCTATAAACTTCTGACAACATGTCACTGAATAAATTTTGCATTTTTGTTCTGACAAAGAAAAATGGTCAAAATTTAAAAAAAAACAGTGCTTTCAGACCTCAAATAATCCAAAGAAAACAAGTTCATAATCATTTAATAACAACAATACTAATGTTTTAACTCAGGAAGAGTTCAGAAATCAATATTTTGTGGAATAACCATGAATTTTAAAAACAGGTTTCATGCGTCTTGGCATGCTTGCCACCAGTCTTTCACGCTGCTTCTAGCGCAAAAGCAGTTCTTTGTTTGATGGCTTGTGACCAACCATCATCCTCTTGATCACATTCCAAAGGTTTTTAATGGGGTTCAGGTCTGGAGAAAGGGCTGCCCATGATAGGGTTTTGATGTGGTGGTCTCTTAATTTTTGCCAGAGCTTTATATATTAGAAAATACATTTGAAGATTTTACCAAAGTATTATTTAAAATTTATTTAAAGTAAATACATGTATATCTACATGGAGATTAACATTTTAAAGCCCTGGAAAGAAAATGACTCCAACAAAAAAAATAATATTGATTCCTATTATTGTCATGTAATTCAAACTTGTCATGCTCAACTTCATACCTATCCTATCTAAAGACAGAGGGTCCGATACATCAAAGTATTTACACCAGTGCAAAACAGTTTAAAAAGGCAAATTTTTTTTGGGGGGGCACTGCATAGTGGTGCAAAAACATTGAAACTTTTGGTGTTTTTACAGTAGTTTTAAAGCAGGGTCACCAAATTGGGTAAAGCTGCAGAGGACAAGGGATGCATGCCTATTCAAATTCATCAAGAGTGGCAGCATTCCTCACACCAGAAATGTTACTTCAGTACCTGACTGGATTAATATTTCTAGTAAGGTGCAGACCACTAATAAGATTTGCCAAATTCATTAATTGATGAGCACCTCTTAATGAATTTGGCTTATACCTGAATGCAACTCATTAAGACAGGCATACGAAATGCCAGTGTTAATGTATCTGGGCAAGAATGTTTTAGACCAGAAGGAGCTGATGAGATTAATATGTAGTTCTGTGGGGAGTAGATTGTACATTTTTTATTTAACTTCATGCTCTTTGTGGTCTAATGAATCCAGTGGGTGGTCCTAATCAATGATTGACAGCTGTCTTTGTAGGAATACCCATAGATGAGGGATTCTGATCAATGTCATTCTTCCTACTGGATTCATAAATTACAAGTCAACAAGGATTTAAATCAATAAATTTGTGAGCTAGTGAGCCTTACTTCTATACTTATATACCAGGAAAGATCTTTGAACAAATTATTAAATAGCATGTATGTAAATACTTGCATAAGAACACAGTAATTAACCAGAGCCAGCATGGGTTTGTAGCAAACAAGTCATGCCACATTAACCTAATTTCCTTCTATGATGGCGTCACTGACTGGGTGGATCAGAGAAATGCGGTAGATTTATCTCAACTTTAGCAAAGCATTTGATAAAGTATCTCATAAAATCCTTATTGAAAAAATTACCATGTATGGGATTGACGAAGCTACGGTTAGGTGGATTCAGAACTGGCTCGGTGATCGTAATGAAAGAGTGGTAATAAATGGTTGCACATCTACAGTACAGACCAAAAGTTTGGACACACCTTCTCATTCAAAGATTTTTCTGTATTTTCATGGCTATGAAAATTGTAGAATCACACTGAAGGCATCAAAACTATGAATTAACACACGTGGAATTATATATTACACTTTACAAAAAAGTGTGAAACAACTGAAAATATGTCTTATATTCTAGGTTCTTCAAAGTAGCCACCTTTTGCTTTGATTACTGCTTTGCACACAGAAAAGGTGAACGGATGGATTCTACATGCCTGGTTCCCACCGTGAAGCATGGAGGAGGTGGTGTGATGGTGTGGGGTGCTTTGCTGGTGACACTGTTGGGGACTGTAATTGTAAGAGTGTTTCAAGTGGGATACAACAAGGTTCTGTTCTGACCCCACTGTTTTTATAACTGATCTAGATAAGAGAAATAAAAATAAACTAATCAAATTTACAGATGATACAATGCTAGGAGGGGTAGCTAACACCAAAGAAAATAGACAAAGGATTTAGAAGGATCTAGATAAGCTTGAACAATGGACAGTGACTAATTGAATAGTATTTAATAGGAAGAAATGCAATATTCTACATCTGGGCAAAAAAAACGAAAATTACATCTATAGAATTGGAGGAATAGAACTAAGCAACAGCATGTGTGAAAAAGACTTGGGTATACTAATAGATCACAGACTGTACATGAGTCAACAGTGTGATGTACCAACAAAAAAGGCAACCATAATTCTAGGATGTATTAAGGAAAGCATAGAGTCTAGATCATATAAATTAATTATCAGTGTTGTAGGGATCCACTTTGGTAGGCAGGGGCCGGGCCGCAGTAATGAGGTAAACACACAGGCGTTCAGTTCAAAGTTCAGTGGTTTTTAATGATAAGTTCAACAAAAGTCCAGATAACAAAATCAAAAACAGAACATAAATCACTCCAGTTTGGAGAACCACTGGTCCCAGACTCACCCTTGCTTGGGACAGGCTTAACTAAGCGGTGGAATGTCAGCAGAAACCGCCAGGTGCCATTCCCGGGTGGTCTGGTACTCGCTTCCTGGTGTGCACTGACACACTGTCACGAAAACAATCTTCCAGGCTGACTTCAGCCAAACTCCTTCCTTCCACACCTCATACTCCCACAACTTCCTGTTAAATAGGCCTAGTCCACACCCTCAGGTGAGGTACACATCAGCTGACCTGATCACGTGACTATGACCTCATCACAGGTCCTGTGATCATGGAAAATCCCGAGCAAACTTCAGTCTGCCAGAAGAAATATATCTCCCATCAAGCAAGATCCCCTTTGGTGTACCACATACCTCCCCCCTTTGTTCAACCTTAGGAGGGTGGACACATGACATACAGTGAACTCTGGACAGTGCATCTGCGTTCCCCTGTAATTTGCCTGCCCGATATTCTACTGAAAATTTGAAATTTTGTAGAGACAGAAACCACCTGGTGCATTTCTCTCTTTGGCTTGACTCATCCAAGTCAGAGGGGAATGATCAGTTACCAACCGAAATGTTCTCCCCAACAGATAGTAGCGCAATGACTCCAGTGCCCACTTGATCGCCAGGCACTCTCTCTCTACAATGCTGTATCTGGTTTCAGCTGGAGTAAGCTTTCGACTCAAGAAACTAATGGGATGCTCCTCCCCGTTAACCTCCTGAGACAACACGGCACCCAGACCTACCTCTGACGCATCAGTCTGGACAATGAATTCTCTTTTGAAGTCGGGTGTGATCAAAACTGGTGACCCGCACAGTGCCCCTTTTAGTTTTACAAACGCTTCTTCAAGCTGATCATTCCATCGCACCATTACTGACTTCCTGCCTTTTAGGCAGTCAGTTAACGGCGCCGACAGGGTTGCAAAATTGGGAATAAACCTCCGGTAGTATCTCACTAACCCCAAAAACCCTTTCACTTGTTTTGTGGTGAGGGGACGGGGCCAGTTTTGGATTGCCTCCACTTTGTTTATTTGGGGTTTGATAACTCCTCTCCCAATCACATACCCCAGGTACCGAGCTTCCTCCAACCCTATGGAACACTTCTTTGGGTTGGCAGTTAGCCCTGCTTGTCGCAGAGAATCAATCACCGCCTGTACCTTGGCCAAGTGACTTTCCCAGTCTGTACTGTATACCACAATATCGTCCAGATAGGCCGCGGCATATCGGCGATGGGGACGAAGAACAACGTCCATTAACCTCTGGAAAGTCGCTGGAGCGCCATGCAACCCGAAGGGTAGGACTATATACTGGAACAGTCCCTCGGGTGTTACAAAAGCCGTTTTCTCTCTCGCTGCTTTGGTTAGGGGCAACTGCCAATACCCTTTTGTGAGGTCAATGACTGAAAAATACCGGGCCTGCCCAAACCGCTCTATTAACTCATCGACCCGGGGCATGGGGTAGGCGTCAAATTTAGAAATGTCATTCAGTTTTCTAAAGTCATTACAGAACCTTAGTGTCCCATCTGGTTTTGGTATTAGGACTATTGGGCTGGCCCACTCACTCTGGGACTCTTCAATAACCCCTAACTGCAGCATCTTCTTTACCTCTTCCGAGATGGCTTGTCGCCGGGCCTCAGGCACCCGATATGGCTTTAATCGGACTTTGGCCTGCGGCTCCGTGACAATGTCATGTTGGATTAGGGAGGTACGGCCAGGGAGCTCTGAAAAAACATCGGTATTTCGGCTAACAAACTCTCGGACCTCCTGAACTTGTCTAGGAGACAAAGTGTCTGCTATTTTGACGGCGGAGAGGACTTCTCTTGCCTTCTCCTGAGGCAAGGGAGCCCTCTCTACTGGAAATGCAGGCCGTGGACAATCCTCACCAAGAGGGTCTCTGTCTTTCCATGGTTTGAGCAGATTCACATGGTATACCTGTTCTGGCTTTCTTCGCCTGGTTGGTGTACTTTATAGTTTACAGGACCCACCTTCTCCATAATCTCATAGGGTCCCTGCCACCTTGCAAGGAGCTTACTATCCACTGTAGGCACAAGTACCAACACCCGATCCCCAGGGTTAAAGGACCTTACCCGTGCCTCCCGGTTATAGACCTGCCTCTGTGACCTTTGTGCTGCTTCCATATGTTCTCGGACTAATGGTAGGACTGTCTCCATTCTCTCTTGCATTTTGGCCACATGTTCTATCACACTTTTGTGGGGAGTTGGTTGGTTTTCCCAGGCCTCTTTAGCTATATCGAGTAAGCCACGGGGATGTCTGCCATATAATAGTTCGAAGGGTGAGAAACCCGTAGATGCCTGGGGCACCTCCCGCACTGCAAACATCAGGTATGGCAACAAGAGATCCCAGTCCTTACCACCTTTAGAGACTGCTTTTTTTAACATATTCTTCAGGGTTTTATTGAACCTTTCTACCAAACCGTCTGTTTGGGGATGATAGACCGATGTGCGCAACTGTTTAACACTTAACAAGTGGCAGAGTTCCTTCATGATTTTTGACATAAAGGGGGTCCCTTGATCTGTTAAGATTTCTTGAGGGATTCCCACCCGAGAGAACATACCCATGAGTTCTTTTGCGATTAGTTTGGCCGAGGTGTGCCGCAGGGGAATAGCCTCAGGATACCTGGTAGCGTAATCTAGAACTACGAGGATGTGTTGATGACCCCTTGCTGATTTATTAACCGGCCTCACCAGATCCATGGCTATTCTCTCAAATGGGACCTCTATAATTGGTAAAGGCACCAAGGGACTCCGAAAATGAGGCTGCGGACTGGTTACCTGGCACACGGGACAAGAGTTACAATACCGTTTAACTTCTTCATAGACCCCTAGCCAGTAAAACCGTTGTAGAATTCTGTCTAGGGTTTTCTTTTGGCCCAAATGTCCCCCTTGTACATGCGCATGCGCTAAGTCCATTACCAACCTCCGATATGACTGCGGTACCAGCAATTGCTCGACAATTTCCCCATGTATTTTTTCAACCCGATACATCAAATCTTGGTTCAGCTCGAATCGGGGAAATACTGTAGCTGCCCCGGGTGTTGGGGTTCCCCATTGACAACCAGTACATTTTCCCGGGCTCGAGTCAACGTAGGGTCCCGGAGTTGCGCCGTACCAAAATTGTCACCTGCCACATTTAAGTCTGACAATTCTGGTCCCGGTGGCAAATCTTCCATCTCCCCAGCTAACACTTCTATAGGAGAGGGGTTTTCCTCCTCCACCGAAGGCAACGGTACTCCTACCGCCAGCACATCTTCCTCTGGGCCACCAGGTTCATGCCCGATTTCTGGAGAATGCAACCTGGTTGCCACTGGTGCCGATGACTGTTCTGTGGGAGGGGTAATTACAGGCCAAAGCACAGAAAATAACGGAAAATCTCTCCCCATTATTACGTCATAATGCAAATTAACCACCACCCCCACCTCGTGGCACCTCCTCCCCGCTGGCGTGTTTATCATTACCAGGGCGGTAGGATAATGTTTTAAGTCCCCATGTATACACAATACACCCATTTTCCGACCAGTATACTCGCTGATTTGGACGTGGCTGGCTCGTATGAGGGTCACAAGACTCCCTGAGTCCAGAAGAGCCACAGCAGGGTTACCCTCCACCTCAACTTTACACAAATGGTTCATACTGGGTCCCTCTGGTTTGCCCACTGCACACATGTGTTCGGCATAGTGAGACTGATAGTATCCATAGTTGGTGTCCATGGGTACAGTCAGATGGGGGCAATCAGCTCTCACATGTCCTGGTTCTTGGCACCGCCAACAGATTATGGGACCTCTTTCGTCCCCAGACGTGTCTTGGGTGGCCTTCCGAGTCTCTGCTCGCCGAACGGCGGGTGAAGGTTTGGGAAATTTACTCATTACCTTCCGGGTAGTCTCTCCCTGTATCTCTTTGGTAGCCCCATATCTTTCAATGAGGTCTACCATTTGGAGACCATCAGTAGGGGCTGCCTGTCCAACCCAGGTTTGCAGGGTGTGGGGCATAGTCCTCCAGAATTTATCAGTTACTATCCTATCCCGCATAGCGCTGGGTGACAACACCTCCGGCTGCAACCATTTATCTACCAGGTGTATCAAATCATAGTACTGGGACCGAGCTGGCTCGGAAGGGGAAAACTTCCACTGGTGTACCCGCTGGGCCCGGACCAAAACATTTACCCCAAGACGTGCAAGTATCTCACCTTTGACGATCTCATAGTCTCTCTGTTGCTCGGGGCTAGGTCCATATAGGCTTTCACGGGTCCTGGAGCCAAAAACGGAGCCACGATTTCTGCCCACTGGTCCCGGGGTAGACTCTCTCTCTCAGCCACGCCTTCAAACATCTCCAGGTACACCTCGACATCATCTGACTTTTCCATTTTTTTAATCGCTGTGCGTACCGCTTTCCGGACATCCTGACGTCCCGGGGCAGCTCCTGCTGTCTGCGGCGCTGTTATGTGCTGCATCAGTAGACGGTTGGTTTCCTGTTGCCGCTCCATAGCCTGCTGCTGTATAGCCTGCTGCTGCTGCATAGCCTGCTGTTGCTGCTCCATAGCCTGCTGCTGTAGAGCCTGCTGCTGCTGCATAGCCTGTTGTTGCTGCTGTATAGCTTGCTGCTGCTGCTGTGTAGTCTGCTGCTGCTGTCGCATGGCCTCCACCAGCATTTTTACTGTGCTCTCCATCTTTGGACAGTTATCCACCGAGTCTTGCGTCACTTTCTTCACCCAGGACATTTACTGTCATGCAGAGGAAAAAAAAAAACATCCACAAAAAAAAACAGCCTGACCTCACTGCGTATGCCCGCATTAATGCCACCAATTGTAGGGATCCGCTCTGGTAGGCAGGGGCCGGGCCGCAGTAATGAGGTAAACACACAGGCGTTCAGTTCAAAGTTCAGTGGTTTTTAATGATAAGTTCAACAAAAGTCCAGATAACAAAATCAAAAACAGAACATAAATCACTCCAGTTTGGAGAACCACTGATCCCAGACTCACCCTTGCTTGGGACAGGCTTAACTAAGCGGTGGAATGTCAGCAGAGACCACCAGGTGCCATTCCCGGGTGGTCTGGTACTCGCTTCCTGGTGTGCACTGACACACTGTCACGAAAACAATCTTCCAGGCTGACTTCAGCCAAACTCCTTCCTTCCACACCTCATACTCCCACAGCTTCCTGTTAAATAGGCCTAGTCCACACCCTCAGGTGAGGTACACATCAGCTGACCTGATCACGTGACTATGACCTCATCACAGGTCCTGTGATCATGGAAAATCCCGAGCAAACTTCAGTCTGCCAGAAGAAATATATATCAAAAAACTGACCGGCACATCCAAACATAGATTCAGTGTGAACAGGTGCTAAACCTAGAGTCACCAACTCATATACATACAAGAAAAAAAGGTAGCACACTGTAGCGCTATAGCTTGCAAACACGAAATATGAAAAATATGAAAAATGAATTGCATCATTACCTTAGAAATATGAAAAATTGAAAAGTCTTAGCGCATAAGATGGCCAAATTATGTGAGCCTGATAGCCACGTCAAGGCTCTTCTCGTATATCAGGTCCTAACTAATGCCTATCCTCGCTTAGAAAAGTCTGTCTGCATGGGAACATATGAATCCTCTCTTCAGACTAAAATCTACATCTCTGTGGAGGGGTGATGAACCTGTTGTAATTAAAAAGCCTGTGACCACCAGGTGGAGTGCTCAGGTAGAAGGTAAATGAATACATATCAAAAAACTGACCGGCACATCCAAACATAGATTCAGTGTGAACAGGTGCTAAACCTAGAGTCACCAACTCATATACATACAAGAAAAAAAGGTAGCACACTGTAGCGCTATATACGATATACGAGAAGAGCCTTGACGTGGCTATCAGGCTCACATAATTTGGCCATCTTATGCGCTAAGACTTCTCAATTTTTCATATTTCTAAGGTAATGATGCAATTCATTTTTCATATTTTTCATATTTCGTGTTTGCAAGCTATAGCGCTACAGTGTGCTACATTTTTTTCTTGTATGTATATGAGTTGGTGACTCTAGGTTTAGCACCTGTTCACACTGAATCTATGTTTGGATGTGCCGGTCAGTTTTTTGATATGTATTCATTTACCTTCTACCTGAGCACTCCACCTGGTGGTCACAGGCTTTTTAATTACAACAGGTTCATCACCCCTCCACAGAGATGTAGATTTTAGTCTGAAGAGAGGATTCATATGTTCCCATGCAGACAGACTTTTCTAAGCGAGGATAGGCATTAGTTAGGACCTGATATACGAGAAGAGCCTTGACGTGGCTATCAGGCTCACATAATTTGGCCATCTTATGCGCTAAGACTTCTCAATTTTTTATATTTCTAAGGTAATGATGCAATTCATTTTTCATATTTTTCATATTTCGTGTTTGCAAGCTATAGCGCTACAGTGTGCTACCTTTTTTTCTTGTATGTATATGAGTTGGTGACTCTAGGTTTAGCACCTGTTCACACTGAATCTATGTTTGGATGTGCCGGTCAGTTTTTTGATATGTATTCATTTACCTTCTACCTGAGCACTCCACCTGGTGGTCACAGGCTTTTTAATTACAACAGGTTCATCACCCCTCCACAGAGATGTAGATTTTAGTCTGAAGAGAGGATTCATATGTTCCCATGCAGACAGACTTTTCTAAGCGAGGATAGGCATTAGTTAGGACCTGATATACGAGAAGAGCCTTGACGTGGCTATCAGGCTCACATAATTTGGCCATCTTATGCGCTAAGACTTCTCAATTTTTCATATTTCTAAGGTAATGATGCAATTCATTTTTCATATTTTTCATATTTCGTGTTTGCAAGCTATAGCGCTACAGTGTGCTACCTTTTTTTCTTGTATGTATATGAGTTGGTGACTCTAGGTTTAGCACCTGTTCACACTGAATCTATGTTTGGATGTGCCGGTCAGTTTTTTGATATGTATTCATTTACCTTCTACCTGAGCACTCCACCTGGTGGTCACAGGCTTTTTAATTACAACAGGTTCATCACCCCTCCACAGAGATGTAGATTTTAGTCTGAAGAGAGGATTCATGTGTTCCCATGCAGACAGACTTTTCTAAGCGAGGATAGGCATTAGTTAGGACCTGATATACGAGAAGAGCCTTGACGTGGCTATCAGGCTCACATAATTTGGCCATCTTATGCGCTAAGACTTCTCAATTTTTCATATTTCTAAGGTAATGATGCAATTCATTTTTCATATTTTTCATATTTCGTGTTTGCAAGCTATAGCGCTACAGTGTGCTACCTTTTTTTCTTGTATGCCAGAAGAAATATATCTCCCATCAAGCAAGATCTCCTTTGGTGTACCACAGTGTCTACTCCTTCTTGGTCAGGCCTCATATTATTAGAAAACATTTTTTGACAGCGAGGGTGATCAATGAATGGAACAGGCTGGCAAGAGAGGTGGAGAGTTCTCATTCAATGAAAGTCTTCAAACAGAGGCTGAACAGTCATCTGTATGAGATTGTTTAGGGAATCCTGCGCTGCATGGAGCAGTGGGGGTTGGACATGATGACCCTTGAGGATCCTTCCAAATGTAACATTCTATGATTCTATGATATTCAATAAATTCTCACAAAACTATCTATCTATCTGCTCCTCCTGCTCCATAAAAGGCTGCAGTTAGAATTGAAAACAAGTACAATCTAATATTTTTACTGTAAGCAGATCATGTTTTTGATGCAGGGTTCCACAAGTCGCATGAATATCTTAGTCACAGAGGCTAGTTTACATTCTAATTTTCCACAATTGTCATTTTATCTAGAGAAAAAGCAGGCTTGTCAGCATATGCCTATCAAATCATCCCTCATTGCCTGGTTTCTTCAATAGCAGATAGCAGCATCAGTATATTCATCATCATGTCATGGCAGAAATATGTGATGGAAAGTGTTTTCATGTGAAGACATTACATTGTATTCTAATGTTTGGTCTTAACTCACACAATAGATTTAAGTGATTGCTTACAGGTCACTACAATTAAAGACTCAAGCTGCATTTACACTGAAAAATTAGGAATGTTCATTCGCAATAGTCCTACATTGTAAACAGGCAGCTGTTCAACTGACGAACGATCAAAACACAGGCGACATGAAGCAGCAGCTCACCCACAACTACTGCCCTCTGGCACCCTACACTTGTATCTAACCATCTAAGGGTTCAAACAAGTGATATCAGATTTTTTTTTATCAAATAGCACTGGGACCAATGTTATTCAATGGGGAAGTGCTGATAACTGATTTTTTTACTGACTGAATCTGTCAGTAAAAAAAATTTCAGCATGCTGCGATTTCATTCTGAAATTGGATACAACGCAACATATTCAAGTCTATGGGTGCATGGAAATCATTGAACTGCACTCAGATGACATCCAGTTTCAACAGACTCATAGAGTGGAAAACATGGAGAAATTTTGTTCTCCATCTTCTCCAAGAGAATCGGATCACACTAAGCTGACACTCAGATCAAACTCTGATCACAGTTTGATCGGAGTGTCATTAGCATAATCGATCCCATTCTCTCGGATGAGAGAATCTATGGTCGTGTGACCCTGGCCTAACAGTGGTACTTCCAATTAAAATATTACCTGGTGCCTGCTGAAATAGAGTATCATTGTAATGCACAGATGCCAGTGGTAATCAGTCCCATTTTAATTCTAAAGAGATTTCTATTGACTGACTGCATGTATAATTGAGTATTATGTATTATTGTGGAGCCCCTGCTGTGGTAAACATTGCCATTTTGTACATGATTCAACACCTGCATGTCAAGTGAAATGATTCGTGAAAGTGGTAAATGAATGGTTATATGGAGAAAATTTAGAATTTTAGACAAACACTAGTGAATTATTAGATGTCTCGTCTATATAAACCATGGTATGACTACAAAGGATGCAAGACACAGAAGAACAAAAGCTATTATGAAATACTTACACACATGGTCAAACTTGTTGGTACCCCTCGTTTAATGACAGAAAAACTCACAATGGTCACAGATATAACTTGAATCTGACAAAAGTAATAATAAATCAAAAATCTATGAAAATGAACAAATGAAAGTCAGACATTGCTTTTCAACCATGCTTCCACAGAATTTGTTTAAAAATAAAAATCATGAAATAGGCCTGGACAGAAATGGAAGTACCCTTGAAAATAATGTGACAAAAAGGACATGTTAAATCAAGGTGTGCCTGCTAATTAGCATCACAGGTGTCTACAATCTTGGAATCAGTGAGTGGGCCTGGATAGAGGGCTATAGATATTCACTGTGCTGTTTGGTGACATGGTGTGTATCACACTCAACCGTAATTTGGGAAAATCTGAGAAAATATTATTTGCATAATAATTTGGAACACAGTGTATGTATTTAACTCTTTTCCCAGAAAAACTGAATTTAGCAGATAAACACTTGCGACTGCAATGCGAGAAACCCGCGCGAGTCTCTCGCCTCAATACCCGGCACTGCCGCCGGCACTCGGACCGGAGTGTGCCGCTGCATAGAAATACATGCAAGCCGCACACTCTGGTCCCGAGTGCCAGCGGCAATGCTGGGTATTGGAGCGAGAGACTCACACAAGTTTCTTGCATTGCAGTCGCAAGTGTGACCCCGGCCTATTTTAGATTGACGTCTGTTAGTTTGGCTCGTGTCACACTTGCAACTGCAATGCGAGAAACTTGTGTGAGTCTCTCGCATCAATATCCGGCACTGCCGCCGGCGGTTCGGACCAGAGGGTTCAGCTGCATAGAAATACATGTAGCCGCACACTCCGGTCCCCAGTGCAGGTGGCAGTGCCGGGTATTGAGGCGAGAGACTTACGCCAGTTTCTTGCATTGCAGTTACTAGTGTGACACTGGCCTTTCTGTTCACACCTGAATTCCATTTCTAGTGGCATTTAATGGACATTGGATCTTGTTGGCTGACTATAAGGGTCACTTGAGTTTCTGTTGTGGTTCCTGTCCTCTAATGGGCAGAATGGGCATGCGGCTAACTACTAAAAGCATCTTTATGTACAGCATCTAACAAATGCCACTTCACCCTAAGTCTCCCCCCTCCACTACCCAACTATGTAAGTAAATGGTGAAGGCGAGCGGTAGTACTAGTATTTTTGTATAGTAAGGGCTGGTAAAGAGATGATTAGTGTGGCTGTTAGAACAAAGAGTACATGACAGAGTAGTAGTCATTACGAGGCCTAAAGCAGAAAATTACTCTCTACCTCAAACAGTTAACAATGCAGTTAAAGAGTAAACTTATATACATTTTTACCCCAATAAGTGAATAGTACAGATATCAATACAATAGATGGCAAGAAGAAGAAACAAATCAATTTTGGAACAAATCAAGCCAGACATGGCACTCAAATCAAGGATCGCCAATCTGTGACTTGCCTACTTTGGACACATCATACAAAAACAGCAATCACTAGAGAAGGACATCATGGTCTGAATAGAAGGAACAAGGTGAAGTGGAAGACAGCAACCCGATGGCTTGATGCAATCAAGATAATGGCGGAGAAGACCCTGGTGGACCTACCTAGGCTTGCACAAGATCTACTGTATCTTCCTACAGAGCGTTCATCCATAATAATAATAATAACAGATGATTAGAAGAAACTTTGTAATATATCTTACTAGCGGAATCCACTTCATTCTCCTGCTGAACTGATCATTCATTCGCAAAAAATCTCAGTTCATGAGTAAAACTAGTCTTGACGTAACTATTACTGTAATAGGAGATGAGATGCAAGTTGGTACTCAAAAATTCTATGGAAAATGTAACTGTCATTTCAGAAGAACTTGCAGCAGAATATCTGTGTCTTCCCTTAGCGCTTCTCTCCTCTTATCCCCTCCCCATTCCATGGAATTTTAAAAGCACTAACTGTCATCTCAGTAATGGGAAAATCTATCTTTAATGAATACAGATTTTACTCATGTATTGAGTGTGAAAGATCAATCCACGAAGTAAAAAAGCACATTTCTATGATCATACAAATGACAAATTTGCTTATTTTCATGTGAACTATTGATTTATGAAATGAAGATTAACATGATGGTTACTCTTTAATCTCCAGTCATTTCTTACCATTCTGCCCTATTGGAGAAGCTGAAAATAAAGAATAGGTAGTCCTGTGTATAATTTTTAAGACAGCAACTTGTAACCAATGGTAGCCTTATATTGATAAGGAGCTGCTCTTTATAAATCTCTACTCTTTATATTTGACGGGAGTAAATGTGGACATCTACTGTTTATGACACATGACTAACCTTAACCTCTATGTCGCAATTGTTCTGGTATTTTTCTTTCTGAGAATGTCAGGCAACAGAGAACAATCACAATGATATATTCATTATACAAGTTCTGCCAATAAAACAGCAGGTGCTTTGTCACAGTGAAGCAACGCTCTCTTTATAACAAGTGAGGTGCATATGCTGGAAGAATCATGAGGTGTAACTGGCTTTATCTGCAGCTGAACTCCCACGTAGAAAACCTCCGTGTAGCTGTCTCATTAGTCAATGCATGGGAGATTTTATTCTTTCATTATATAAAATCACTGCCAAATTTCTTAATAATTTTATAATTTATTTTTGGCTTTGTCTTAATTTCTATTTTAGTCTTTAAAATATAAATACAGTCTTCATTTCATTTGCTGCTCAGAACCATGTGAAGAAATCCATGTTTAATGACTTCATTGGTGGTTTAATTTTATATTTTTTCACAAGATGTTCATGGCATCCATTATGTTCCTCATTATAATATGATGAGTATAATTAAAAATGCCCAGTTGACAATTACTTGTTAAAGGGTTTATCATGAGTTAAGACATGTTTGCATATCTCTAAGATATGCCGTCACATTATAATTAGTGTCATGGAAAGGAGTGATAAGATACCCACTTATTGCTAAAAAGATAGGGGAGTGGTTTGGTTAATTTAAAGTGACACTCTACCTTGGGTCTGGATAATAGCAAAACATTTCTCATGTACGGTCACCCTACCTTATTGCCGGTTTACCTCCAGTTGGCTTATTTGCTCAGATTGGAATTCCATTCCTAATGCTTCCAAGATGGCTGCTGCAGGGACATGGGAAGTGCCATGGTAAATCTAATACATGCCTCCCTTTCCATTCCTGTAGCACAGAAAAGCCAGGAGAAGCTTGGTCTAAACTTATCAAAATGCTTCCCATGTGTTATGTTTAGGTAGCTGAGGAGAAAAAACAAAAATGGCAATACACCAGAGGGGCTGGAACCTATTGGATTGCAGTAATCTGAACTAACCACACAACTAGAGGTAGCCGTGGAGCGTTCCTACGTTGATCCTAGACGCCTCGTCACAGCCTGAGAGATAACTACACCTAAAGGCAGAAAGAGGAAAGCTATCTGCCCTGAAGTAGATCCCCAAAGAAAATAGGAAGCCCCCAAACATGTAATGGTGGTTAGATAAGAAGAAGCACGGACACAGACAGAAAATAGAATGAGCAAACGCTGGGGCCCAATCTGTCTAGACAGAAAAGTACAGGAAAGGATTCTTACTGCAATCCAAAAAAAAAACCCTAAAAAATACCAACTCTTCTGATTGCAAAAACACCTGAGATCACACGATCTCACCACCTAAATCAGAACTCTGGTGTTAAAAAACTAAGCCACTGAAAAAACAGGAAAAAACAAATGAACAAATGACAGTGGCTACAGATAAACTGAGAGGAGCACAGGCCCCAGAAGGGGACCTGGCTGACCTCCACAAAAGTGCAGAGAACTATGCAAAAGCAAGCACAAAAATAAAAGCAGAAAATATCTTATCTGAAAGCAGAAGATGCAGGCAAGACTCAGCAAACTTCCAAATGAACCAGGAACCACAACTGAGACAAGAACAATTGATCACCGGCAACCATCATGGGAGGGAACCTCCCTTATATCAGACCAGTCAGCGATCCCAGATTGCCATTCCTCGCTGAAAGGTTAAGTACTGTCTGTAACCACCAGAGGGAGCCTCTGCTCAGAAACCATCTCTAGCACATTTATAACACCCATGATATTATGGTGGCCATCTTAGAAACAGGAGGAAAAAAACACTAATGTGACTGGAGAAAGCAATGAGAGGCAAAGTGAGGGCGCCAAGTAGGGTGTCTACCTAGGAGAAGTGTATAATCACTTTTCAATAGGAGGTAAATTTTAGAACAGTTCTATAGGATTTTTTGAGCCCATCTTCATCTAACCCTACCTCCTGAGATGTCAAGCACTTAACTTAGCATTTTGCTTCATTTCTTCTAGTAATTGCTATGAGTCTCTGTATCGGGCCACCAACATTTCTGTCTTTTTGTAAACTTTTTTGGAAAGTGTAGTTAATTTTTAACTAAATACTACAACTGCTACAAAGCCAAAGAAATAAGTCAGAACATAAGTTTGTATACATGCAACATATAAGATCATGTTCACACTGTGGCCATTTAACAGAGAAAACCTAGAAAAAATAGAATAGAAACAAAATGAGCATATACCCTACTGTAAATATGTAAGTAAGTAAATAGTGATAGTACATATAAATAACATTGGGTACAAAGAAAACATTGTTTTTTGATTGAATAAAAATGTAAAAACAATCCCACCATGACAAGGTGTACCCCAATCAGGATGGTCAGGTGACCTCACTGCTACTTTACTACTACTAGTATACTACAACTATCATTGCTACTTTACTACTAATACTATTAATATACTGTATAAATTATTTGATGTTGAATTTACGTCCAATACTGTAGATCTTTAAATATTTTTTTGTAGGTATATGAAGGTCTGGTTAACTGAAAAGCTTCAGAAATAGAATAAAAATTTACAGAAAATATGGAACATTTTTTCATTCTGCATTTCAGCAGAGAAAATGATGTTTGTGGTACTTGGTATAAATGAATATCCAGCAACAAAAAGTGCACACAAATCTACATAAACATCATAAAGTATGTGTTTCTATGGTTGTACTTTGGCCTAGAGTATTCATTCTTCTAAAAGTAGAAAAAGAAAAAAATAGATACAAAATAAAAATTTACAAAAATGTAAAAAACTGATGGGAGTCTTGAAATGTTTTTTCCTTTACAGTACCGTATTTTTTACATTTTGTTCTGTTAAATTGTGTTGTTCTATTAATAGACAACATAATTTAAAATTCCTTACTATGGAAATTAATTCTTGTCCCTCTTATGGGTTCTTTGATCTTTTCATTTTAGACATTTCATTGTATTGTTTTTCTTAATTAAAGGGATTATTTCTCGTGAAGACAACCTATTTGGAAAATAAAGCTGATTGCCAATGTACAGTGGTCATTTCTAGTGGAAGCGATGGCTAGCCAGACATTTCCACTGAAGCAGAAAAGCTGCATTAAATGGCGGCCATTTATGTAATACAAGGACAGACGTGTTTTGACATAGCAATAGCTGTTCTCTACACTGGATCATAAAAGGTCATATGGAGGGGGCAGAGGTGAAACTTAAAGTCATTGGGTTCCAATGAAAAATCTATAACTTGGTGGATAATTATCACACATTAATTGGTTCCCCTTAAGGTCTAAGGCCCAAAAGCAACTGCTAACTCTACATTCCTTTAAGTGGATCCTGATGAGAGGGAAAGTCTTAGTAAATCAACCCCTTTAAGATACATCGCATTGTGCATTGGTAAGCGTCTGTGACCCCCTATAGCTTTGATTTATGTAATTAATATGTTGTGATACTACTACTACCACTACTAATAATAATAATAATATGGTTTAATGCCTCATTGGGTGTGCATTCAATTTGAGAAACTACTTAAAACAATCAGAGAGTTTTACTGAAACCAGTGCAAAAGAAGTTGCTTTAATTTCTCAAAAAGTTTTGAAAATAAGTGTTTGGATTTGGTCCATGAGTAACAAGAAAATCTCCAAAAAACTTTTGTTAGTCACACATCACCAATATATTCTGACAAATCCAAATGTCAGGTGGAAAGATTAAAGCAAAAGGAAAATTATCAACTAAAAAGTTTATGGAAAATTAATTTTAAAGCATTGACCTCAAATATTTAGAAAAATGTCATGGTCCTAGTCTATTCAGTTATTTTCACAGTTACAATAATTCTATGACAAAATCATGTCTAAATGAAATACATTAAAATGTGTGAAGAAATTTGATTTGAGTGATTCATATATTATCCAGGGGTTGATCCCTTTATTATGTTTAATACCATTTAATGGTGATACCATTTAGAGATACTCAGAGGAATCAAGAAGGTGAATCTCTGCTGGCCAACATGTTCAACATTCAGGCTCCTCACACACATCACAATGCTGTGACCTCTGGTACTAGATACAGTTTATGGTTCCGTACATTTCTGCAATTTAGCACAACCAGGAATTATTTAATTATGGTTCCATAGCCTTTTTTTTCCACAGTAGTTATTTTTTTATATGGAGCAATTTTTTACCCTGTTTCAAGAGCCTTAAAGTCAATACACCTTATACCATGAAATATATCGGAAGCTGAATTAGCTTCACAATCCTATGCTTATGAAATAAAGATATTTTGGATAGATTTTGACATATACTGTAGAGACGTAATATATATTGGATGTGCAGCATTGGACATATGGCAACAATGCAAACCTCTATAATAGAATATCGCTTTGCAGTTCTTCACAGCATATTACCTAATGAACACAACCAGTTCAACATTTTTGAAGTGTAGTAATTTTTCTAACAACATGATTTCTAATAACAAATAAGTATTCAAACAGACATTAGCAAAGAAATCCTTAGCAGGGCTTAAAAGAATAGAATGAGTGGATGTAATCTGGGCTTTCTGCTGAGAGATCTGAAAATGTTCATAAAATACTCTATTGTTAAAAACAAAAGTCATATTTTTAGCATATACAGCGAAACCTCTCCAAAAGACTATACCTCAGAGAAGATCATCATCCAGACCAGATGTGACTGTTCCTTCCTTCATATATTATGAATACTCACCATCTTTTTGAGGGGCCCACGCTTCTGGAAGACCACTTTTCAATAAAAAATGTAGAAAATCTCAAAATGGGTTTCATTGTATACGAAAATGTTACTCTGATACATAATACATACATGATAGGTCACATCTTGATGTGTGTCATTTCCCGAAGGAAGAATATATGTAGAGATATAGAGAAATCATTAACTTTTGTCAATTAACATTTTTATGGTTAACCCCTTCATGACCCAGCCTATTTTGACCTTAAAGACCTTGCCATTTTTTGCAATTCTGACCAGTGTCCCTTTATGAGGTAATAACTCAGGAACGCTTCAACAGATCCTAGCGATTCTGAGACTGTTTTTTCGTGACATATTGGGCTTCATGTTAGTGGTAAATTTAGGTCGATAATTTTTGCGTTTATTTGTGAAAAAAATGGAAATTTGGCGACAATTCTGAAAATTTTGTAATTTTCAAATTTTTAATTTTTATTCTGTTAAACCAGAGAGTTATGTGGCACAAAATAGTTAATAAATAACATTTCCCACATGTCTACTTTACATCAGCATAATTTTGGGAACAACATTTTTTTTTGTTAGGAAGTTATAAGGGTTAAAAGTTGACCAGCGATTTCTCATTTTTACAGCAAAATTTACAAAACCATTTTTTTTAGGGACCACCTCACATTTGAAGTCACTTTGAGGGGTCTATATGGCAGAAAATACCCAAAAGTGACACCTTTATAAAAACTGCACCCCTCAAGCTACTCAAAACTACATTCAAGAAGATTATTAACCCTTCAGGTGCTTCACAGGAACTAAAGCAACGTGGAAGGAAAAAATGGACATTTTAATTTTTCCAACAAAAATTTTCTTTTAGCATCAATTATTTCATTTTTACATGGGCATCAGGATAAAATGGATTCTAAAATTTGTTGGGCAATTTCTCCTGAGTACACAGATACCTCATATGTGGTCATAAACCACTGTACGGGCGCACGGCAGGGCTCAGAAGGGAAGGAGCGCCATTTGACTTTTTGAATGGAAAATATGCTGGAATATTTAGCGGTTGCCATGTCACATTTGGAGAGTCCCTGTGTGCCTAAACATTGGAGCTCCCCCACAAGTGACCCCATTTTGGAAACTAGACCCCCTAAGGAACTTATCTAGATGCATAGTGATCACTTTGAACCCCCAGGTGCTTCACAAATTGATCTGTAAAAAAAAAAAGTACTTTTTTTTCACAAAAATTTTCTTTTAGCCTCAGTTTTTTTCATTTTCACATGGGCAACAGTATAAATTGGATCCTAAAACTTGTTGGGCAATTTCTCCTGAGTACACAGATACCTCATATGTGGTCATAAACCACTGTTTGGGCGCACGGCAGGGCTCAGAAGGGAAGGAGCGCCATTTGACTTTTTGAATGGAAAATATGCTGGAATATTTAGTGGTTGCCATGTCGCATTTGGAGAGTTCCTGTGTGCCTAAACATTGGAGCTCCCCCACAAGTGACCCCATTTTGGAAACTAGATGCCCTAAGGAACTTATCTAGATGCATAGTGAGCACTTTGAACCCCAGGTGCTTCACAGAAGTTTATAACGCAGAGCCATGAAAATAAAAAATCATTTTTTTTTCTCAAAAAATGATTTTTTTAGCCCATTATTTTTTATTTTCACAATGGTTACAGGAGAAATTGGACCCCAAAAGTTGTTGTCCAGTTTGTCCTGAATACGCTAGTACCCCATATGTGGGGGGGAACCACTGTTTGGGCACATGTCAGGGCTCGGAAGGGATGTAGTGACGCTTTGAAATGCCGACTTGATGGAATGGTCTGCGGGCATCTTGTTACGTTTGCAGAGCCCCTGATGTGCCTAAACAGTAGAAACTCCCACAAGTGACCCCATTTTGGAAACTAGACCCCGCAAAGAACTTATCTAGATGTGTGGTGAGCACTTTGAACCCCAAGGGCTACACAGAAGTTTATAACGCCCGAGCATGAAAATAAAAAATCATATTTTTTCCACAATCAGGATCTTTTAGTCCCCAATTTTTTTATTTTCCAAGGGTAACATGAGAAATTAGACCCCAAAAGTTGTTGTCCAATTTGTCCTGAGTATGCTGATATCCCATATGTGGGATAAAAGTACTGTATGGGCACACGTCGGGGCTCGGATGGGAAGTAGTGACGTTTTGAAATGCCCACTTGATGGAATGGTCTTCGGGCGTCATGTTACGTTTGCAAAGTCTCTGATGTGCCTAAACAGTAGAAACTCCCCACAAGTGACCCCATATTGGAAACTAGATCCCCCAAGGAACTCCTATAGATGTGTGATAAGCACTTTGAATCTCCAAGTCCTTCACAGAAGTTTATAACGCAGAGCCGTGAAAATATAAAATCATTTTTTTCCACAAAAATAACTTTTAGTCCCCAATTTTTTTCCCAATGTTAACAGGAGAAATTAGAACCCCCAAAGTTGTTGTGCAATTTTTCCTGAGTACGCTGATACCTCATATGTGGGGATAAACCACTGTTTGGGCATACGTCAGGGCTTGGAATAAAGGGAGCACTGTTTGACTTTTTGAATGCAAAATTTGCAGGAATCAATGGTGGTGCCATGTCGCGTATGGAGACCCCCTGATGTGCCTAAATAGTGGAAACCCCTCAATTCTAACTCCAACCCTAACCCCAACACACCCCTAACCCCAACCCTAACCCCTACACACACCTAACCCTAATACAAACCCTAATCATAACCCTAACCCCAACACACCCCTAACCCTAATCCCAACTCTAACCATAAACCTAACTACAATTCCAACCCTAAGCCTAATTCCAACCCTAACCCAAATTCCAACCCTAACCGTTTTTGTAACCTTAACCCTAATGCTAACCCTAACCCTAGTTCTAACCCTAAGGCTGGGTTCATATTGCGTTATGCTATACCCGCTAGCGCAGATGAATCAGCAGATAATCAGCCGCGGATCCGCAGCAAAATCCGCAGCAAAATCAGTCGCGGATCAGCAGCAAAATCCGCCGCGGATCAGCAGCAAAATCCGCCGTGGATCAGCAGCAAAATCCGCCACGGATCCGCAGCAAAATCCGCCGCGGATCAGCAGCAAAATCCGCCGCGGATCAGCAGCGAAATCCGCCGCGGATCAGCAGCAAAATCCGCCGCGGATCAGCAGCGAAATCCGCCGCGGATCCGCAGCGAAATCCGCGCGGATCAGCAGCGAAATCCGCCGCGGATCAGCAGCGAAATCCGCCGCGGATCACAGCGAAATCCGCCGCGGATCATCAGCGAAATCCGCCACGGATCAGCAGCGAAATCAGTCGCGGATCGCAGCGAAATCGTCGCGGATCGCAGCGAAATCCGCCGCGGATCCCGCAGCGAAATCCGCCGCGGATCAGCAGCGAAATCCGCCGCGGATCATCAGCGAAATCCGCCGCGGATCCGCAGCGAAATCCGCCACGGATCCGCAGCGAAATCAGTCGCGGATCAGCAGCGAAATCCGCCGTGGATCAGCAGCAAAATCCGCCGCGGATCCGCAGCGAAATCAGTCGCGGATCAGCAGCGAAATCAGCCGCGGATCAGCAGCGAAATCCGCCGCGGATCCGCAGCGAAATCCGCTGCGGATAAGCAGCGAAATCCACCGCGGATCCGCAGCGAAATCCGACGCGGATCAGCAGCGAAATCCGCCGCGGATCAGCAGCGAAATCAGCCTCGGATCAGCAGCGATATCCGCCGCGGATCCGCAGCGAAATCCGCCGCGGATCCGCAGCGAAATCCGCTGCGGATCAGCAGCGAAATCCGTCGCGGATCAGCAGCGAAATCAGCCGCGGATCAGCAGCGAAATCCCCGCGGATCCGCAGCGAAATCCGACGCGGATCGCAGCGAAATCAGCCGCGGATCAGCAGCGATAATCCGCGCGGATCGCAGCGAAATCCGCGCGGATCAGCAGCGAAATCCGCCGCGGATCAGCAGCGATATCCGCCGCGGATCCGCAGCGAAATCCGCCGCGGATCCGCAGCGAAATCCGCTGCGGATCAGCAGCGAAATCCGTCGCGGATCAGCAGCGAAATCAGCCGCGGATCAGCAGCGAAATCCCCGCGGATCGCAGCGAAATCCGCTGCGGATCAGCAGCGAATCCGCGCGGATCAGCAGCGAAATCAGCCGCGGATCAGCAGCGAAAATCCGCCGCGGATCGCAGCGAAATCCGTCGCGGATCGCAGCGAAATCGCCGCGGATCAGCAGCGATATCAGCCGCGGATCAGCAGCGAATCCGCCGCGGATCCGCAGCGAAATCCGCCGCGGATCAGCAGGAAATCAGCGCGATCGCAGCGAATCCGCCGCGATCCGCAGCGAAATCCGCGCGGATCAGCAGCGAAATCCGCCGCGGATCAGCAGCGAAATCCGCACAGCGGAATCACGCATCGACGAAATCCGCGTCAGGCGAAATCCGCCGCGGATCAGCAGCGAAATCCGGTAGGAAAAAAAAAAAAATTCTTTATTTTATTATTTGTCCCTACCTGTGACAGGGGGGGTTCATTTACTTTTTTTTTATTTTGATCACTGTGACAGTTTATCACAGTGATCAAAATAAATTTTTGTACAATGGAGGGCGCACTGCGCATGCGCTGGCCATTTTCCAAGATGGCGGCGCCCATGAAGAATCCCGGGCAGCCGCCGGGACGGTTCCAGGGACATCGGTTGACCGGGAGAGGTGAGTAGGGGACGTCGGAAGATGAGGGGGGGGATCGGAAGGTGAGGGGGGGTGATCGCAGGAGCAGGGGAGCAGACAGCGATGGCGGTGACCGATCGCTGCCATCTTTCGATGGCGGCGGCCGATCACCGCCGTGACATGGTGTGGGGGGGTCTGATCGCGGTCTCCAGCCATGGCAGATGCTATTTCAGCATCGGCCATGGCTGGATTGTAATATTTCACCAGTTTCATTGGTGAAATATTACAAATCGCTCTGATTGGCTGTTTCACTTTTAACAGCCAATCAGAGCGATCGTGGCCACGTGGGGGTTAAGCCAACCCCCCTGTGGTGATGCAGTAAGGGTCCTGTTACTGCGGGTCGGGTGACCATTCAGTGACCCCGGTCCCCCGACCCGCAGGAACATGATTTATAGCATGACGCCGACGTCGGCGTCATGGGTTCGGGATGGCACAGGTTTTCATGACGCCGACGTCGGCGTCATGGGTCGGGAAGGGGTTAAAAATGTTATATATCTTTCAAATAAAGGCTTTATCAGTTTGAATGTCCATTTTCTTGGACGGCCATGATAACATCAGTTGTAAGGTTCTGTGTACATGTTCCTGAAACTCAGTTTGTTCGTCAGCCATTTTACTTTCTGTCTTGCTGCAGCTATCTTGCACAGACTTCACATGAAGTGACATAGTTTAAAACATCCTTCCTGCAAGTGGGCCACCAAAAGAAACGAGAGAGAAATTCCTGTGTCTTTAGAATTCCTCTATGCCCAGCTATCTTGGAATCGTGAATGAGTTGCAATACTCTCAATCTGACTGTTTCAGGAATATACAGGCGTTGTCCCTGAATCCACACACCAATCTTAAAGACAAGACTTACGTCCTTTGGGGGTTGTGCCAAAAAGGAATCCGCATGGTATGCTTCCTTGATGTCCTTAAGTAGGTCTTGATTATGAATTACTCCTAGGAATCTAGAGTCAGGAAGAATAGTCTTAGGAGGAGTAATTGGACGTGTCTCTGCTGAGTAAATCCTAGAGAGTGCATCAGCCTTTCCATTGCGCGATCCTGGTCTATAAGAAATGATAAAATTAAATTGGTTTAAGAAAAGATTCCAGCGAGCCTGGCGAGGAGTCAGGCACTTAGCCGACCTGATAAACTCAAGGTTACGATGATCTGTCAGGACGACTATTTGCTGTGCAGCTCCCTGAAGAAGGTGTCTCCATTCTTTGAAGGCGGCAATAATGGCCAACAACTCTCTATTGCCCACATCGTAGTTCCTCTCAGCCGAAGACAACTGCTGGGAAAAGAAGGCACAGGGATGCAAGACATTCTTCTCACCTGTTCTCTGAGAGAGTATAGCTCCAACGGCACAGTCTGAAGCATCCACCTCTATTATGAAGGCAAGCTCGGGGTTGGGATGTACTAGGATAGGTGCAGTGGTAAATTTATCTTTTAGACGGGAAAATGCTTCCTGGGCTTGGGGAGTCCAGGAGAACCTAGACTCTTTCCGGGTAAGTTGGGTGATAGGTGACACTACCTCAGAGAAATTTCTAATGAAACGTCTATAGAAGTTGGCAAACCCGATGAAGCGCTGTACCTCCTTCACATTTCTAGGACTTGGCCAATCCTTGATGGCTTGGGTTTTGCTTCCATCCATACTAATTCCTTGTGTAGACAGTACATACCCCAGAAATTGAATTTCGGTCCTATGGAATTCACACTTTTCAAGTTTGATGTAAAGATGATTTTGTCTTAGACGTTCCAAGACCATTCTCACATGTCCATGATGTTCCTCTGTGGAGTTAGAAAAAATTAGAATATCATCCAAATAAATTACCACGAATGTATCTAGGAGATCCCTGAAGATGTCATTCACCAAGTGTTGGAAAGTGGCTGGGGCGGTACTCAGACCAAAAGGCATAACTAGATATTCAAAGTGTCCATAGCGTGACCTGAATGCAGTCTTCCATTCATCCCCAGGTCTAATACGGACTAAGTTATAGGCCCCACGAAGATCTAGTTTAGAGAAAATTTTGGCATGTCGCACTCTCTCCAATAACTCAGGGATTAAAGGCAATGGATAACGGTTTCTAATAGTAACCTTATTGAGTTCCCTATAGTCTACGCATGGTCTCAGAGATCCATCTTTCTTCTTTACAAAGAAGATGGGTGCACCTGCAGGAGATGAAGAGGGCGTATGAAGCCCTTGGCTAGATTTTCGTCTATGTAATCCTTTAAAGCCTTTAGCTCGGGCCCCGCCAGGGGGTAGATCTTACCAAAAGGTATCTCTGCTCCAGGCAATAATTCAATTGGACAATCATATGGACGGTGAGGAGGAAGCTGGTCAGCGTTCTTCTTGTCACATAAATCCACATAGTCCTGCTATACAGCTGGTAGTTCAGGGACTGACATGGTTCCTTTAGGAACAGAGCAAGCTGAAACTTTTGGACTCATCTGTTTCTACATACTTTACAAGATTCTGAAGCCAAAACGTTAGTGTCTGCTGGGTCTGGAAAGGCTGTGTCTGCTGTAACTGTGGATATCAGATGTCCGGTTGTACTTTCTGTGATGACAGTGGTTGTGACTTCTCACAACCATTCCAGGTGAGCAATTCCCTTAAGTGTTTTTTTTTCTGCAGTGTTACCACAGGTGAACACTATTGTTTTTTTTTTTCTCTTTTCTCTTTTTTGTCTGCTGTAACTGTGGATATCAGATGTCCGGGTGAACTTTCTGTGATGACAGTGGTTGTGACTTCTCACAACCATTCCAGGTGAGCAGTTCCCTTAATTTTTTTTCTCTCTGCAGTGTTACCAAAGGTAAACACTATTGTTTTTTTTTTTTTTCTCCTCTCCTCTTCTTCCAGTACTCCTGTCTTAAAAGATCTGGAAAATGGAGGCCCGCATAAAGGAACTTTGCGGAGTGACTGATAATATCCTTGCAGATTTGCAGAATATAAAGACCCGTTTTTCAAGCCTACAGGACCTCACTAATCACAATTTGCAAGTGTTTGGACAGACTGCCCAGGATTTGCGAGCCAGGATTGAGGTTCTAGAAGAGCGAGTCCAGGCTCCTGCCGTAGCCCCGAGTTCTGGATTCCCAAATTGCCCCCTTTTAGTTTGGCGGTGAACGTGAGAAATTCAGGGATTTATTAATCAATGCAATCTTTTTTTTTCTGCACATGCTTCACAATTTCCCACTGAACGATCTAAGGTGCTTACTATAATTATGTTGCTTACCAACAAGGCTTTGATGTGGGCAAACCCTCTGATTGAGACTGAGGATGATTGTTTGAATCACCTTGATGCTTTTATTTCAGCCATGGGGCAGGTGTTTGATGACCCCAATCGAGGTGCAACAGCTGAAGCAGCCATGTTAGCTTTGCGCCAAGGTAAGCACTCGGTAGCTGAATATGCCTTTGATTTCAGGAGATGGGCCCTTGATACCACCTGTGACAGTTCCGCCAAAAAATCTATTTTTCGAAAGGGGTTATCTCCACTGATTAAGGATGAACTTGCTCGTGCCGACCCTCCCACTGCTTTAGGTGACTTTATTAACTACTGCATCCGTATTGATACTCGTCTGACTGAACGCAGGCAAGAGAGATGGTTCGAAAGCAATCGCACTAACCTTTTCCTACCTTCCTCTCCAGCTAAGGAACCTTTGAGTAGGATTACACGGGAACCTGAACCTGAACCCATGCAGGTAGACTCTTTACAACGACGGGTTAGTGATGCACGCAAGGAACATCGTTTTAAGGAAAATCTATGTTTCTATTGTGGTAAGTCAGGGCACTTCATTATAAACTGCCCCAGCCGTTCTCGTAAGACTACTGCAGCACTCATTCATTGTGAGTGTTGCGAGAGGGGATCTGTCAGGTCCGAGCCTCAGGCTCCAGAGAGATCTGCAGCAACAGATCTTGATTTCTCGGACTTAAACTCCGTTACCTCTGAGGACGTTGACTGTGTAAACGCTGCCATTTTTCAAGTTTCCTCAGCGGTGTCCCAGCTGAGTTGTAAGAAAAACAATTCTCATTGCTTTCTTTCCATCAAACTCTGGGTTGACTCAGCTTGGGTGTCTAGCTCTGCTATGATCGACTCAGGGGCAAGTGGAAATTTTATGGATGTCTCCTTTGCTCTGAAACAGGGGATACGTTCAGTGAAGAAGGCTACTCCAGTACAGATGGAAACTGTGGATGGCTCCCTGCTGACCTCTGGACCAGTGGATCAGGAAACAGAGCCTTTGAGGGTTCTTATGGGTAAAGATCATCAAGAGAAACTGTCCTTTATGCTTATCTCTTCTCCCCACTTTCCCATTATTCTAGGGCTACCATGGCTGCAGGCTCAGAATCCTACCATTAACTGGGAGACCAAGGAATTACACTTTCCAGAGAAACAGATGAGTCCAAAAGTTTCAGCTTGCTCTGTTCCTAAAGGAACCATGTCAGTCCCTGAACTACCAGCTGTATAGCAGGACTATGTGGATTTATGTGACAAGAAGAACGCTGACCAGCTTCCTCCTCACCGTCCATATGATTGTCCAATTGAATTATTGCCTGGAGCAGAGATACCTTTTGGTAAGATCTACCCCCTGGCGGGGCCCGAGCTAAAGGCTTTAAAGGATTACATAGACGAAAATCTAGCCAAGGGCTTCATACGCCCCTCTTCATCTCCTGCAGGTGCACCCATCTTCTTTGTAAAGAAGAAAGATGGATCTCTGAGACCATGCGTAGACTATAGGGAACTCAATAAGGTTACTATTAGAAACCGTTATCCATTGCCTTTAATCCCTGAGTTATTGGAGAGAGTGCGACATGCCAAAATTTTCTCTAAACTAGATCTTCGTGGGGCCTATAACTTAGTCCGTATTAGACCTGGGGATGAATGGAAGACTGCATTCAGGTCACGCTATGGACACTTTGAATATCTAGTTATGCCTTTTGGTCTGAGTACCGCCCCAGCCACTTTCCAACACTTGGTGAATGACATCTTCAGGGATCTCCTAGATACATTCGTGGTAATTTATTTGGATGATATTCTAATTTTTTCTAACTCCACAGAGGAACATCATGGACATGTGAGAATGGTCTTGGAACGTCTAAGACAAAATCATCTTTACATCAAACTTGAAAAGTGTGAATTCCATAGGACCGAAATTCAATTTCTGGGGTATGTACTGTCTACACAAGGAATTAGTATGGATGGAAGCAAAACCCAAGCCATCAAGGATTGGCCAAGTCCTAGAAATGTGAAGGAGGTACAGCGCTTCATCGGGTTTGCCAACTTCTATAGACGTTTCATTAGAAATTTCTCTGAGGTAGTGTCACCTATCACCCAACTTACCCGGAAAGAGTCTAGGTTCTCCTGGACTCCCCAAGCCCAGGAAGCATTTTCCCGTCTAAAAGATAAATTTACCACTGCACCTATCCTAGTACATCCCAACCCCGAGCTTGCCTTCATAATAGAGGTGGATGCTTCAGACTGTGCCGTTGGAGCTATACTCTCTCAGAGAACAGGTGAGAAGAATGTCTTGCATCCCTGTGCCTTCTTTTCCCAGCAGTTGTCTTCGGCTGAGAGGAACTACGATGTGGGCAATAGAGAGTTGTTGGCCATTATTGCCGCCTTCAAAGAATGGAGACACCTTCTTCAGGGAGCTGCACAGCAAATAGTCGTCCTGACAGATCATCGTAACCTTGAGTTTATCAGGTCGGCTAAGTGCCTGACTCCTCGCCAGGCTCGCTGGAATCTTTTCTTAAACCAATTTAATTTTATCATTTCTTATAGACCAGGATCACGCAATGGAAAGGCTGATGCACTCTCTAGGATTTACTCAGCAGAGACACGTCCAATTACTCCTCCTAAGACTATTCTTCCTGACTCTAGATTCCTAGGAGTAATTCATAATCAAGACCTACTTAAGGACATCAAGGAAGCATACCATGCGGATTCCTTTTTGGCACAACCCCCAAAGGACGTAAGTCTTGTCTTTAAGATTGGTGTGTGGATTCAGGGACAACGCCTGTATATTCCTGAAACAGTCAGATTGAGAGTATTGCAACTCATTCACGATTCCAAGATAGCTGGGCATAGAGGAATTCTAAAGACACAGGAATTTCTCTCTCGTTTCTTTTGGTGGCCCACTTGCAGGAAGGATGTTTTAAACTATGTCACTTCATGTGAAGTCTGTGCAAGATGCAAAACACCTCGCTCCTCACCAACTGGTCTGTTACAGCCTCTTCCCACCCCGTCCCGCCCGTGGGGATCCATTTCTATGGACTTCATTGTGGAGTTACCAACCTCTCAAGGGAAGAACACCATTCTAGTGGTGGTTGACCGTCTAACAAAGGCAGCTCATTTTATCCCTTGTGTCGGCTTACCCACTGCAAAACAGACATCAGATTTGATGATTAAAGATGTGTTTCGCTTACATGGAGTACCGGATGAGGTTATTTCGGATCGAGGGGTGCAATTCACTTCTAGGTTTTGGCAAAATTTCTGTGCAGCATTGGACATTAAAGTAAACCTTTCTTCTGCTTTTCATCCCCAGACTAATGGACAGACCGAACGAACCAATCAGACCCTGGAGCAGTATCTCCGCTGCTTTATCTGCCACCTACAGGATGATTGGGTGGATCTACTTCCATTAGCTGAGTTCTCGTATAACAACTCTCAGAGTGCCTCCACTAAGCAGTCTCCTTTTTACTCTAATCTAGGTTATCATCCTAACATTCTACCACGATTTCCCATAGAAACGCCTTTACCAGCAGTGGCTGAAAGAATCACGTCTTTACAGAAGAATATGGATCTTCTAAAGGAGAATCTGGAATCGGCTCAGGAAAGGTACAAGAAAGCAGCAGATAAATTTCGTAAACCTGCACCAGCTTTCAAGGTAGGAGACTTGGTCTGGCTGTCAACCAGAAATCTTAAGTTAAGGATTCCATCGTCTAAGTTGGGACATAAGTACATTGGACCCTATAAAATCAGTAAAATTATAAGTGCCGTTGCTTGTCATCTTCAACTGCCCAGAACTATGAGAATTCACCCTGTCTTTCATGTATCCCTACTAAAGGCTGCGACACCCAATACGTTTCCTGGACGTTCTTCTCCTTGCCCTGACCCAGTGCTAGTCGATGGTCAGGAAGAATTTGTGGTGGAAAGGATTTTAGATTCCAGGTTGTATAGAAATCAGTTACAATATCTGATTAAATGGCAGGGCTACCCAGTGGAGGACAACTCATGGGAACCAGTCAATAACGTTAATGCTCCTCGCTTGCTCCGTCAGTTTCATCAGAGGTACCCACACAAGCCTGGCCTGAGGTCATCCGGAGGTTGTCCCTAAGGGGGGAGTAATGTAAGGTTCTGTGTACATGTTCCTGAAACTCAGTTTGTTCGTCAGCCATTTTACTTTCTGTCTTGCTGCAGCTATCTTGCCCTCAGTCAAAATGGAGTTTCCAGCTTGCATGTTCCCGCCCTGATTCTCTCCTTTTGCTTCTTAAGCAGCCACAGCTGAGCAATCAGTGCTTCAGAATCTAGCCTGCAGTGAACCTGTGACCTGACTCCTAAAGCCTTGGACCTTGTACTCCAGCTATTCCTACTGAGGAACTCTGAAGCACTTGTGGACTCTGAACCCTGCTCTTTGAAAGACCCACGTTTGCATGGACTTACGGTAACAGAGAAGAAGATCCTGAACCTGTTGTGGAGAGTGATTGCTGAGCTTAGATTACTCTGGCCTGCTGTGTCTCCTGCTTCTGTGTCTGCAAACTGTGTGACTATTTTTGCCAACTTGTATGAAGTAATACAAGACTTTCTATATCAAACCTGTGTCTCATGTATTTTCATCGCACCCAAGCACAAGACGCTATATGAACTGTACTACATACATTACATCAGTATAGTTTCACAGTTCCATCCCTCAGTGTGTCTGTGATGCAGTAACTGACAGCGCGGCCTTCCAATCTGGCACAGGGCCGTGATGAAGCTGTCAGTACTTTGACAGCTCAACCATCCTATCTGGTACAGTTGCATGCTGAGCTGTCAGTGTGTTGATTGACAGCTCGACTATCCAATCTGAGACTGGGAGGTATCAGTTGTCTCCAAGTGTTCATTATTTCAGGTGATTGCCATGCTACTTAACTGAGTTGTTTCTCCCAGACCTCTGCCAGAAGTACATTCATCTTGTGAGGTTTGTTCTCCTTGTGCCTTGAGTTCTGTATGCTTGACTTTTTGTTGCCTGAGCTTGGACTTCGTCCTGAACATACGTGTTTTTAACCCCTTCTGCTCTGATCCATTATCCTTCTGGTATTCTCACCTCGGAACATTACCTGACCACGCTTTTGTCTATTCCTTCTGTTTATGACGTACCCTCCTGGCTTCTGACCTTGGACTCCTTGACTATTCTGGCTCATGGTTTGGCCGTTAAAAGTGACTAGCATCACATATAGGGCATAAAGAGGAGAAAATAATACAAGTCTGAATTAAAACTGTCAAAAGTCATTAGAATGTTAAAACCGGTCCTACACTTTGTCATAAAAACTTTCTTTGATTGTAAATTTTTTTACTGACACTCTCACTTGCCAAACTGTGTTATGTTTTTAGTGTTCTTTTATAGAAAATCCAAGAAGGACATTTTGAGACTAATTAAACTTTTTCTGAACTTTTTTTCTCAAAAATGTTAAGACAGGGTTTTCTAAAGAAAGGACAATGTGGTAATTCGAGATACTGGTACCCAAACTCCCTAAGGTAATTGTAAGTATTCAGCATGGGAAACCTTAAAACATAACTTTTACTAAGATATTAAAAATAATAATCACACAAATAAAAAACACTTATGACAAACATAATATTGCAATGTGCCCACGACCATAACTGTCCAGATATGAAATGGAGAGATCTTATACGCATCTTGTATAGATGAATACTGTACGACCACTCTGGAGGAAGAGGATGGAAATACTTGGTCCCTATTATCACCGGTTATGCCACATGTGAGTGGTCCATATAAGTGTTATTTGTGTGATTATTGACCATTTTTAGTATCTAAGTAAAAGTTATCTTTTAAGGTTTCCCATCCTGAATACTTACTCAGGGTTATCTAAAGACTGCAAAATTAAGTGGTACATATGAAAAACAGTTGCATGACTGTGTATCAAAAAGCATTACAGAGGCAGAGTCTCTCAGGAGCAAGGATGGTCAGAGGCTCACAAATCAGTGAGTACATGCTTCTAAAAATTGTGGAAATGTTTACTAAAAAAAAGTTTCTCAATGTGAAATTGAGGAACATTAAGTACGCTTAATTTTTAATATTGGTAAAAGGTCTGGACTGCATGTGGCAAATTCATCACCCAAACTTTTCTTCTACAAAGCCATGCTGTTGAGATAGATGCAGTGTGAGGTTTAGCATTGTCTGGATGTGAGTATATGTTATTCTAAAACCTCTATATCATGCTCAACATTATGGAACAAAATATCTGATAAAGAAGAACTGTTGAGGAGATAGAATCCTGATTCCTCATCTCAATATCATCGAGTTTTTTTGGAATTACACGAAGAGACAATAAATCAATTTCTTATGCAATACAACAAGCTATATGTCATCCCGCCATAACAAACCTCATCAAATTTAAAGTATTTATTTCCCAGAGGAAGAGAAATATAATAGCACAAGTCTGTACAAGATAATTTCAGTACTTAATTAAATACCTGTAAAAAAAAGCATCTTAATTCTAGTTTTGCCATCACAGTTCATTGGTATACAGTACATGTTATTGAAATGCTGTACACTGCTGTTTTCTTGCATTTGGGATTTCTTTTCAAGCAATCAATGGTGACAGATTAATTACAGGCACAATCTGTGTGATATTTAGGTTTTTGACTAGCAGGGAAAGTAGATGTAACTGCAGTTACATTACATGTTTTATACCAAGTTCTAGAAGAAATGATGCCAAATGTGAAATGCTATGAAAGACTAAAAGACTTAAAACACGTGTAGGCATAAATGAAAAAACATACCAGAAAAAACAGCCTTACAAACATCACGTCACATCACAAATGCACTAGCAAGATGTAGCAGACCCCAATGAAAAAGGCAGGGGCAGCACAGGTGCAAAACATGTGGGTTGCGAGCTCATCTTATACATTATTTTTAACTTTTTATTGCACTTTTTTCCATTTTTGCAGGATGCAGCCATGCCCAAAAAGTGTTGGTTGGGTGAACTGGGGCATCTGTACTTGTGGGGTTGGCTCATATAGTGCTGGACAGCCTGCCTGATCTAGTAGTATGGGCATCATCAATAGGCTATAAGCCATACATTATGCATCACATGTACCTGTGTGACTGGCGTCCTATGCAAGCCTCATTTGTGTGCATTTTTTACTAAGCAGCCACCCCCTCCAAATGCTGTACATTAACACAGTATATGGGAGATTATGGGGATTATCGGATTCAGGGCTGTGCCTTGGCTTCTATTATGAAGGGAAGTGATGATGCAGAGATCAACATGCTGTAGCCTAAGGGAGTGCAGTACTGTGGGTTTTCTACCAAAATACCGCATATGAGTGTTACATTACAGCCCACCTTGTGGGGAAAACTTGGTTATGACATGATAGTTTTACCACTGCTTTATAAAGATGTAGCAAACGTTAACCTGACATTTAACTTGTTATATACCAGGATGTAACAAACTTTGACTTACTTGCAGCACAAACGTTGAAAACATTGGCTGCACCATGATATGGCATTTCGAGTGTCAAGTTAAGGTCTGCTACATCTGGACATCAGTCACTTGCTTTATTGTGATACAGTTTGTGTTTTGTAAAGTAGCTGGAACCTTCTTACATATATTGTTGTATTTATGCCTAATGCACTTTGTTCAATGCAATTATATTTAATAACTAGTGTAACCGTACTCATAAATAATCACATTGCATCTGTTAAGGGGACGGTTGCAACAACTTTATTAAATAATGGAATGCAACCGAACCCGGGGTCCGCAGTGCAGCCTAAGAGACTGCGGCCGAACACCCCCAAGATCTCTCCTGTGTTACTTCACACTAGGAAAGATAATGAGTAAAATTTAAGATCTCTCCTGTGTTACTTCACACTAGGAGAGACGAGGATTTACACTATCTCCGTTAATAGCACGAGAGATGTGCTGCAAACTGGCATAGGTGTAGCTCTGTTAACTGCACAGAAGCCACACACCAGTCGTTTGGGAGTGAGTGGGACTCACGCCGGGCATACATGCTACCAGCCGGTGTGCGACCGGACTGCGAAGCAACTCTCCTTCAAGATAGCAGGCGATGCACAGGTTCCGCGCCCTGCAGTAGGCTCAGGGTGTATAGCTACCCCTTTGTCGGAGCCAGACTGCACTACAAACATTGCCTGCCTAGCATCTACTAACCTGCCTGAGTGACCTGTGCTAATTAGCTGAGTTAACTCTGGCATCGGCAGGTCTTGGAGAGTGAAACTAGAGAGCATGTATATAAACCTTTAGTTTATTTTTTTCTAAAATCACAATAATTAAAATATATTACATGAAATTAGGGATGAATATATTTAATGAAGCTATGTCTCCACATGAATACAGTAGTGACAGTTAATCAGACTGTTCTAAATTTGCACCTAGACACATCATATACAAAACTGTCAAGCTTCTAGTATCCTCAAAATAATGAGCTCAGTGGATTGAATTTTATAACAAGAGATTTGTGAATATCTTTGGCTCCCTCCTTATTCGGCAAGCTATAGCACTTACCGAAGAAGCTGCAGCGGGAACCCGGATACCTGGAGAGCTCCGATAATCAGGTGTCCAGTGCCGCAGCTGCATGTGTCGAGGCTGTGTGACAGTCACAACACACTGGCTCTCCATGCATGTGTTGTGACTGTCGCACAGCTGCGACACATGCAGCTCCGGCGCCGAACAGCTGATTATCGGGAGCGCTCCAGGTATCCGGGTTCCCGCTGCAGCTTCTTTGGTAAGTGCTATAGCTTGCCAAATAAGGAGGGAGCCGAAGATATTTGCTCATGTCTACTCATAAGGATAGCCCATCTTACTCTGCAACAGCCTATGATATGTGGTGATTAGAGTTGAGCGATACTTTCCGATATGCTAAAGTATCGGAATCGGAATGGTATCGCCGATATCACTAAAATATCGGCGATACCCGATACCGATACCGGAAGTCCCATGTAAGTCTATGGGAACAAAATATCGCAACTAAAAAAACCCCATTCTTTCCTTGTAAACACTAAATATACACACATAGAATACATATATATATATATACATGTCATTGTGACATATATATATACATATATGTATAGTTTATACACTTCTACATAGTAAAATATCCTTTGATTCAATTGCCGGGTAAAGCCGGCTTCAGTGAAAAGACAGAAGCACCCGACATGAAATGACACTTGGTGTACATAGGGTTAAACATTTCTTTTCATGTCCTTTGCTATCTAATTTGCACAAACAATTAAATCAGACTATGTGTGCAAAATTTCACACCTCTAGGGGTTAATTAAAGGTGTAAATTCGTTGTAAAAAAAACGGACTTTTTTGCTACGAATTTACACCTTTAATTAACCCCTAGAGGTGTGAAATTTTGCACACATAGTCTGATTTAATTGTTTGTGCAAATTAGATAGCAAAGGACATGAAAAGACATGGTTAACCCTATGTACACCAAGTGTCATTTCATGTCGGGTCACCCGACATGAAATGACACTTGGTGTACATAGGGTTAAACATTTCTTTTCATGTCCTTTGCTATCTAATTTGCACAAACAATTAAATCAGACTATGTGTGCAAAATTTCACACCTCTAGGGGTTAATTAAAGGTGTAAATTCGTTGTAAAAAAAACGGACTTTTTTGCTACGAATTTACACCTTTAATTAACCCCTAGAGGTGTGAAATTTTGCACACATAGTCTGATTTAATTGTTTGTGCAAATTAGATAGCAAAGGACATGAAAAGACATGGTTAACCCTATGTACACCAAGTGTCATTTCATGTCGGGTTCTGCATTTTCACAAAAGCCGGTAATTGAATTAGCGGCTATTATACTATGTAGAAGTGTATGAACTACAAATATAAATATATATATATAGTGTCACAAATTCAATGACATGTATATATATATATATGAGGTGTAAAATTGCTGAAAAAAAATGCGTGGGCTCCCGCCCTATTTTCGCAACCAGACAGACAAAGCCAGTGAGTGGGGGCAGATAATAATAGCCCAGAGAGGGACCATTATTTTTGCCCCCCCGGCTACTAACATCTGCCCCCAGACACCCCAGGAAAGACAAATCTATAATTAGATTCGCCCTTTCTGGCACTTTGCCCGTCTATTCCCATTGCCCTGTAGCGGTGGCGAATGGGTTAATATGGGGTTAAAGCCACCTTGCTATTGAAAGGTGACCTTAAGCCAGGTTAATAATTGAGAGCTGTCAATTAGACAACTATCAATTATTAATCCTATTGCATGAAATAAAAATAAAACACACACACTTTAATTAAAAATCATTTTAATGAAATAAAGACACATGTTTTTGACCATCTTTTATTTTACTGCAAAAACCATTTCCTGTAATAAAAATAAAATAAAAAAGCAAAATTATTCTTACCTATCCCATGCACAGTCAGGTCCCACGGTGTAATCCTTCAGAAAGGGTTAATGTTTACTGCAGGGACCGCAGCTAATGCTGCAGCCTCACAGTAAACCCCAAATGAATGAGTTCCTCTCCTGCCTGACAGGAGAGTAAAGGCTGGGTGTCACATAACGATACACCAGCGATCCCGACAACGATATGCACTTGTCAGGATCGCTGGTGTATCGCTACATGATCGCTGCTGAGCTGCCAAACAGGCAGCTCAGGCAGCGATCTGGGACAGCGACACTGCGGGTAACATCGCTTAAGGGCCCGTCTCACATAGCGATATCGCTACCGAGATCGCTGCTGAGTCACTAGTTTTGTGACGCAGCAGCGAGCTCACCAGCGATATCGCTGTGTGTGACATTCAGCGACGATCAGCCCCCCTGCCGGGTATCGCTGATCGTCGCAGAAATGTCAGGACCTTTTTTTGATCGCTGGTTTCCCTCTGACAGGCACGCATCGCTGCGTGTGACAGGCGGGAAACCAGCGATCAAAGGTCCTGACATTTCAGCGACGATCAGCGATACCCGGCAGGGGGGCTGATCGTCGCTGAATGTCACACACAGTGATATCGCTGGTGAGCTCGCTGCTGCGTCACAAAACTAGTGACTCAGCAGCGATCTCGGTAGCGATATCGCTATGTGAGACGGGCCCTTAAGTGGAAAGCTTAATTGATTGCTTTCCACTTTCACTTCAGGTCAGCCAGGGACACAATCAGTGACGTCAGAGGGAACTGATTAACAAAAATAGGGGTTCCCTTCGAAAAAAAAATGGCGTGGGGTCCCCCCTATTTTTGTTAACCAGCCAGATGAAGCAGACCGCTGAGGCCTGGATTTTCAGGCTGTTAAGGAGCCAAGATCCATGGACCTTGCCAGCCTGATAATACCAGGCCACAGCAGTCTGCATATCTTGGCTGATTAACAAAAATAGGGGATCCCCTCGAAAAAAATTGGCGTGGGGTCCCCCCTATTTTTGTTAACCAGCCAGATGAAGCAGACCGCTGAGGCCTGGATTTTCAGGCTGTTAAGGAGCCAAGATCCATGGACTTTGCCAGCCTGATAATACCAGGCCACAGCAGTCTGCATATCTTGGCTGATTAACAAAAATAGGGGATCCCCTCGAAAAAAATTGGCGTGGGGTCCCCCCTATTTTTGTTAACCAGCCAGTTGAAGCAGACCGCTGAGGCCTGGTTTTTCAGGCTGGTAAGGATCCAATATCCATGGACCTTGCAAGCCTGATAATACCAGGCCACAGCAGTCTGCTTAGCTTGGCTGGTTAACAAAAATAGGGGATCCCCTCGAAAAAAAAACGGCGTGGGGATCCCCCCTATTTTTGTTAACCAGCCAAGTAAAATGCAGACTGCTGCGGCCTGGTATTAAAAGACTGTCAAGGCCCATGGATTTTGGCCCTCAACAGCCTGATAATACCAGGCTACAGCAGCCCCACATTTGGCGCATCAAAAGATATGCCAATTGTGGCACTTTACCCGGCTCTTCCCACTGCCCTGTAGCGGTGGCAAGTGGGGTAATAAGGGGTTATTGTCACCGTTGATTGCACGGTGACAATAAGCCCGGTTAATAATGGAGAGGTGTCAATAAGACACCGATCCATTATTAATCCCAAAGTTATTAAATGTGTAAAAAAAAGACAAAGCAAGAAAAAAGTATTTTAATGAAATAAAAGAGACAACACAGTTTTCATTTCTTTTATTATACACTCATTCCTGCGACGCCATCGATCTCCTGTAAAAAAAGAAAAAAAACAAACCAACAGTATACCACCTGTCCGACGCAGTCCATAGTAACGATTGTCCCACGACGATCCAACTCTGCTACATCGCAATGACAGGCAGAGCCTAACATCCCGACGCAGCACAGCTGATTACCTGCTTCCCCGGCGGTGACGTCATCGGACTGACTGCTTTACGGCCGGGATTACCCAGCAGTCACTGCAGTTATCGCGAGAAACTGCATGTGACCGCCGGGGAGAAGAGGATGGCGGCCATGAAGCAGTCCAGGACGTGACCGCCGGAGATCTTCTGCCAGGTAAGTGCCGCTGACTCCTGACAGACCCGACAGACGGACACTGACAGTGACAGTGACATCCCGATTCCGGTATCCGATAAGACGAAAATATCGGAACTCGGAATCGGAATTCCGATACAGCTAATATCGGCCGATACCCGATATTTGCAGTATCGGAATGCTCAACACTAGTGGTGATATGAACCAGCTTTTGTATATGTTATCCTCTGAGGAAAGAGTTTTTACCGTCTTCTTTCAGGTCTTCTTGATGGAACATCTTCAGTGTTTGCAAATATTGAAAATGGATGATTCACAGTTTTATAGGAAACATTTACAGTTTGATATCATATGCCTCCTCATCCTTCCTTTCTCTACTTTAGGTTAAATACATTTAAATTGACAGCCTATTTTCATAACTGAACTCTTACATGTTGCCCCTCTTTGAACTTTCTCCAGCTCTCTCTTATCGTTTTAATAGATGTGCTTAAAAATACTTCATACTCAAGATATGGTTGTACTGTATAATAACTCTTCATTTAAAGAGAATCTGTCAGCAGGATTTCACCCCCCAAACTATTTATATGTTACAAGTCCAACAATTCCTTTAGATGCACAGTGCATTTCTCCGTTACTGTGAAATCAGTGTTTCAATTAATAAAAAAATTAGATTGAAGAGCTTTTATACAACTGAAGCCTCTGTCACTCCAGTTCTATTCCCCATCCAGTGCTGCCTCCTCCTGATTGACTGACAGCCTCTATGCTGTGTGACTTCAGACACTGGAGCCATCAGTCAAGCAAGAGGAGGCTGCTCTGGATGGGGAATAGAGCTGGAGTGACATAGGCTTCAGATCTACCATAATCCTTCAGCCTCATTTATGTATCAATTAAAATGCTAACTTCTCAGTACTGGAGGAACGGATTGGCCATGTAAAGGTATTGCTGGACGTTTCTTTGAAAGATCTACGTGCACATGTAAATAGTTGAGGGAGTGGCGGAAATCCTGCTGATATTGTCCCTATTAAATCACTGCACAATGCATCGGTGATGCTGCTGTGTGGAAATGTAACATGGAGTCAACTTCAAATGAGTGTAGAAATATCATCCAAAAAAGTGGACAATTTTTCATTTGTTTTGTTAGCGGCATATGGCATTCGTTTTTATACATCCTCACCAGTTATAAAAATTTACAAGACTAAGTACAGTTTACTATTTTAAATAATTCCAGAGTATCCATATAAATCGGATTATATTCGGTTGATCCCCAGGGAGTCTGATAATTTCTGTTTCACCCATAAACTTGAATAGACGAGACTAGTCCATGCTGCGATCTTGAGTGATACCATTCACTTATGGTAGACATGGTTGTCAGCTGCATACCTTGAGATGTCAAGTAAGCGTACATTCACATGACAAAAAAAAATATATATATTTTTGTGAGAAACTCTGAAAAATTTCATTGTGATAATGAATCACCGGTAGGTTGATCAAGGACAATTACAGCTCAGATGAAAATATTGGGTATATATGGAGGGTGGCACCACTTGTAAATACATCCCTACACCAAAGCTGAGGTGCATTTAAAAAAATAATGTTTATACTTCTTGTCCTCTTAAGGGCCCGTCTCACATAACGAGATCGCTACCGAGATCGTTGTTACGTCACCAATTTCGTGACGTAACAGCGACCTCATTAGCGATCTCGCTACGTCTGACACATACTAGCGATCAGGCCCCTGCTGTGAGATCGCTGATCGTTCAAGAAAACTCTGGACATTTTTTTGGTCGTTGCGGCCCGCTGAGTCGCACATATCGTCCTGTTTGACACCTTTAACAACGATCTCTCCAGCGACTTGCTACTAGAATAGAGGGCGTGCTTTTGCGTTGCCTTTTCCGCGCCCCTGGCTCCGATTGGCGGTCACTACTGCGTTTCAATTGGCGGCGCCATATACCATTGTTCCCGATCGCGTGAAAAAGGCAGCGTAGCTGTGCTCCTGTTCATTGTTCCTGGCGGTCTAGCAACAGTTGTGGTGGTTTGTTCCTGCTAGCGTCCTGCTTTCCGGATCTCAGTAGCGTTCAAGACTGCGTCTCCAAAACACAATACAGCTATTCTCCAACTGGCTTTTGACTAGCTATACGTTGTGCACGGTAAGTACATTTTGGGTCTTTACTGCGTTTCCATTGTCTTTAGAATTAATGTCAATTACCAATTGTAAGGTAACATTGCACAACTATGCAGTGTATACTTTTTGAGTCTCTAATGTGATTCCTATTGTCTATTTTATGGGGGTCTCGGGTGGGATCTCAAATACCTTCCCATTTTAAATTGATATAGGACATCTACCTATTGTCTATTGTCTGCTATCTTTGCTCTGCTGGGATGGAGGGAGGGCATGGCTTCTACCGGTGAACATGTGCTTTTTCACCGGCAGCCATTTTAGGGGGTCTCGGGTTGGATCTCAATATACCTTCCCATTTTAAAGTGTTATAGGACCACCTACCTATTGTTTTTTAATTTTTTTTTTCAGTTTGCCCCATCATGAACAATGCAGAGTGTGCTGTTGTGGTTGCTGCATTGCTTGTTGAGGAAGCACGGCGTCAAGATGAGGCACGGATGCTGGAGAGGCGTTCTAAAAGAAAACGTCGCATGTGGACCCGAGAGTGGCTGCAGAAGAGGTCCAAATTTTCACACATGCAACTGTTGAAAGAGCTTCAGGATAAAAATCCACATGATTTCCGCAATTTTCTGCGGATGTCTGAGGAATCCTTCACCTATTTACTTGGAAGAATTACTCCACTGATTGAACGCAAGGATACAGCGATGCGTGCTGCCATCCCGGCAGATGAAAGATTGGCAGTCACGCTGCGATTCCTGGCAACTGGACGCTTTTTGCAAGACTTGCATTTTTCTTCCGCCATTTCAAGGCCTCTACTGAGCGTTCTCATTCCAGAAACGTGCAAGGCGATTTTCAGTTGTCTACGGAGCTACATGGAGTTTCCCACCACGGAGGCGGAATGGAGCAAGATTGCTAACGATTTTGATCACCTATGGCAGTTCCCAAACTGTGGTGGGGCTTTGGACGGGAAACATGCCGTATTACTCAGCCACCCAACAGCGGATCATATTTCTACAACTACAAGGGCTATTTCAGCATCATCCTGATGGCCCTTGTTAACGCCAATTATGAGTTCATTTGTGTAGACATTGGGATGAATGGAAGGGTTTCCGATGGTGGAGTTTTGGAGAATACAGTTTTTGGAGAACGGTTACATAACTGTGAACTCCACTTGCCTCCTAACTCAGACACTACAGGTAACTTTAATTTTGTTTTTATTGGCGACGAGGCCTTCCGCTTCATCCCAATCTCATAAAACCTTTCCCTCAAAAAACTCTCACACGGGAAAGGAGAATTTTATAACTACCGTTTGTCTAGGGCACGTCGGGTTGTGGAGAATGCCTTTGGTATCATGGCCAATCGCTTCCGCATTTTTCACACACCGATTAACATGAAGTTGAAATCAATTGACTCAGTAGTTTTGGCCTGTTGTGTGCTTCACAATTTTCTTCGCCGGCGCGATTCTGTGTCGTACTGTCCTCCTGACTTTGGGGACTCTGTGAATGAAACGAACGGTGAAGTGCAGCTGGGCGAATGGCGGGCAAGCGAACGCGCAATTGCTGGTCTTCGACCATTGGGACCTGGAAGAAGCACCCAGGATGCGAAGACCTGCAGAGACAATTACTGTGATTATTTTAACGGTCCCGGTGCTGTGACTTGGCAGCATCAGAACCTATAGTGGACTACTACTGAGATTGATTACGTACTTAAATTGCTGAATAAAGTTCTATAACTTAATGTGTTTTTCACGTATTGTTAATTTGGTTTATCAACATTACTTTCATTGTTTAAAGTAACATATACTCAAAATTATGAGTAATGAGGTAATATACAGTCACATGAGGTAATACACAGGTGACATCTACTATATAATCGTGTAATTCTGTCTGTCTGTAATGGAAAGCCCGCCTCGCTGATTGGTCGCACCCGGCCGGACGCGACCAATCAGCGACTGGCCCAGTCCATGTAAACCCCAGCAGCAGCCACCTCCACAGCTGACAAAACGTCTAAAATTTACATAAATGAGGTCTCGCCATAAACGTACTGACCCGAACAATAAAAACGCTTTATCTATTTTACCACACTCAGAGCGATTAAAAGGGCACCCCATAAAGAAATTAGTTATTTTTTTTTTAATTACTAACTTCCAAAAAAATAGAATAAAAAAGCGGTCAAAAAATGTCAGGTGTCCAAAAATGGTAACAATAAAAACGCCAACTCGTAACACCCAAAAAAAACCCACACAGGATTATGTGGGAAAAGGTAAAAAAAAAACATGTACATATTGTGACACATAAAACAAATTTTTCATATACAAAGTGAATATTTCCATGACAGTTTCCACACATAAAATCACAATGTAATAATACATCAAACCCCCTTTAAAAGCAACAACATACCCACACTCTTGTGACCAGGGGACTCTGTATTGAAGGTACTGTATTTCGGGGACGCTAATGCGTCTCCATTTTAATCACAATATTCATACGCATACTCGTGCTGTTCACACGAGAACGCAGTTGCGTCCTTGAAGGTCCGCACGTCACGGGTTCAAAATGTGGGCGGCGCTGATGCGTCATGGGCGGGATTAGCGCCGTCAATGCGGCCTAGCTTTTCTTGAGGCAATAACATGGCGGCTGTGAGACGCAGTACACCCTGGGGGGATGGCGAGGTCCATTATCTCATACGTGAGATGGATAGGAGGGATTACTGGTGCACTCAGCACCAGACCCATCCAGTCCTCCACAAGCAGGCAGTGCTGCGGAGGATCAGACGGGGCCTGGCCAGAAGGTATGGAGTGCAGCGGACAACCAGACAAATCCACAAGAAGCTGGCTGATCTGCGGTACAGATCCAGCGACCGCATCGCCAGCATCCGTGCACAGAGGCAGGCCCGTCGTGGTGAGTGGCATTAATTACAATGCAGTAATGCAATATAATGCACATCATATACTGGAGCATCATATAGGGGTTCATTATTTATGTGGCTTCATATCGGGCCCTTTATATATGTAGCATCATATGTGGCCTACTCTGTATGGACCAATATATGGGGCTAATCATACACTGGATCTTCAGAAATGTGTCCATCATATACTGCAGCATCATATAGGGGTTCATTATTTATGTGGCTTCATAGCGGGCCCTTTATATATGTAGCATCATATGGGGCCTACTCTGTATGGACCAATATATGGGGCTAATCATACACTGGATCTTCAGAAATGTGGTCCATCATATACTGCAGCATCATATAGGGGTTCATTATTTATGTGGCTTATAGCGGGCCCTTATATATGTAGCATCATATGGGGCCTACTCTGTATGGACCAATATATGGGCTAATCATACACTGGATCTTCAGAAATGTGTCCATCATATACTGCAGCATCATATAGGGTTCATTATTATGTGGCTCATAGCGGCCCTTTAATAGTAGCATCATATGGGGCCTACTCTGTATGACCAAATATGGGGCTAATCATACACTGGATCTCAGAAATGGGTCAAGCAAGTTAGTAGAAAGATTATTCCACTCAATTTAAATATTTTTCAGCACCACCACCATCTCCTTCGGCATCATCACCAGCTGCATCACCAGCTGCATCACCAGCTGCATCACCAGCACCACCATCACCAGCAGCAACCCCTTCTCCTGCTGCTACCCCGCCTCCGGAAATGTGGTCATCGACCTCTTCTCCCTCACAGGACTTCTCTCCAGCATCACTCCATGACACTGGTGCAGGGTCGCCTTCTGGTAATTTACGCACATAATATAACATTGTTTGGTCTTAAAATGTTCAAGGGCTGTCGTGTTATATGTATTTTTCTTTGTGTCCCTAGCCGGTGGTGCCACAGGTTCGGGCTGGGCAGTAAGTGCCTCATCGGGAGAAGCGCAGTAGCCGCAAATCCGTAAGTAAAACAGCAGACATGTAACTTTACTTGATGTTACGACAGAATTGCCTGGTTAACTTTTACCATTTACCTCCACAGAAATTATCACTGCCCAGGACCTGTTGGCCTCCCACCGGCGGATGAGGTCGGCAATGGCTGCGACCTTGGCAGCCATGGACGAGCATGGAGTGTTGCTGGAGCGGTTCATCCCCAGGGGGGCATGTAAATAGTTTTAGTGTAAATAGTTCTTTTATTTGTTTGGTTTTGAATGTTATGTTTGTTTTTTTATGTTATATAATATATTTACATATAATATATGTATATATATATATATATATTATTACATATATATTATTACAAATATATACAGTTTAGACTTTATAACTGCAGCAGTGTCAACTTCTTTCCAAAAAATATTAAAAAAAAGCTAAAAAAAAAATATATATTAAAAACACACCCATTATATCTGGGCATCTTAAGCTAGAGTACCGCCCTTATGGCGGACCTGACCTACCCTCAACCCATCCTATTTGTTTAAATGTAAAAAATAAATTAATGTTTCACCACTCACACCCATTATAGCTATGCATCTGTACAGATGCACCCCCTCCCTCCCACCAGAGCTTTGATAACATTATATCCTATCACCCATTACCCCACCAAGTTGTTCTGCCAGCTTAATTCATGATAGACGACAGCAAGTTTTAATATGAAAAATTTTAATACAAAACATCAACATCAACAAAAATAAAACAAAAGGAAAACACCACTATAAATCCTAATACTGGGATTCCTCATTGAAATTAAGTTGCCTTGGCGTTCACGACATCGGTGGCCAAAATGATTGGGAAAACCCAGGGTACAGAGGGGGGGTGGGGGGAATGACATGTTTTGCGGAGGGCAAATCCTCTGCACAGGTGTGTTCCTGTGTGGATCGGGCACTTGTGGCCATGACTGGTCCCGATCCACCACACTCTGGATTTTAGAAGACTCATCCAGCTGTCCTTGTGCCGCTTTACTGAGTGCTTCAAAGATGACTCGTTCCGCATGGAGCCTCTGTCTTGGATCCAGCTTTCCCAGTCTATCCGCGGTAAAGGTGGCAAATGTGTCCGTACATTTTTGATTTTGATTAATTAAAATATTATTCGCCAACGCCAACAGGTCTGGGGATGGCTGGCCGTCCGCCTTTCTTTTTCGACTCTGTCTACGCAGTGCTGGAGAGGCCGCAGACTGTTGACTACTCCCCTCAGACGGCTCCTCCATACGTGCTGTAGACAGGTCTTCCACATTTGGTGTTGGCCCCATTTCCTCTCTATGGTGCTGTAGAAAAATAGAAAAGAAAATAACGGTTAAAGCAAAACCAAAATAAATATTTTACAGCATGCAGAAAGGAAATACATTAGTTAGCATTGTGGCATTGGATTTATCATGACCGGCACGGGTTAACTCAACGTACATAATGAGAACGGAGTCAGGCAAAAAAAAAAAAAAAGAAGAGTAGTGTACTTATCTGAACTGGAAGGGAAAACTTTTGTAAACTGCAGAATTAAACAGGTAAAAGTTACTGTTTTTCTATGTAACTATGGCATATAAATACAAATGTAAATTGCTATATTCAGGGAAGCAAAGAAGGTACTTACATCTCCAACCGCAGAGTCAGGACCATTATGGATGGCCTTGTCAGGTTCCAGGGTCTGACGCACCGATGACACGGTTTCCCTGTGTAGCTCCTGGTCACGGGTGAAGCCTAGTAAATCAAAGTACCACAAGGAGGGCACATACACCTCATCCGTGCTGGCACCTGATTTACTAGACTTCTCTACCTTGTTTAACTCCTTCTTGTACACGGTGCGTAGACCCTGTATTTTTTTCCTGACAAGGCTTTCATCCACCTTCTCAGACGGGTTATGTTTTCGGAATAGGTCAATGAGCTTCTCATACGACTCTTTTTTTTTTATTCCTGTTGCTGTATTCAGCTGACTTGATCTTCCATAGGCATGGCAAAGACCTATAGAGCTCGATGAGCTCACGAACGAATTCTTCACTATTGAAAGACATCTGAAATAAAGAAAAGCATACAGTGAGCATACATGGAAAATTTGAAAAAATATTAAAACTTTAAAACTAACATTTGAGTTATTAGGTGTCCTATAACAATTTAAAATGGGAAGGTATTTGAGATCCCACCCGAGACCCCCTAAAATGGCTGCCGGCGAAAAAGCACATGTTCACCGGTAGAAGCCATGCCCTCCCTCCATCCCAGCAGAGCAATGATAGCAGACAATAGGTAGATGTCCTATAACAATTTAAAATGGGAAGGTATTTGAGATCCCACCCAAGACCCCCTAAAATGGCTGCTGGCGAAAAAGCACATGTTCACCGGTAGAAGCCATGCCCTCCCTCCATCCCAGCAGAGCAATGATAGCAGACAATAGGTAGATGTTCTATAACAATTTAAAATGGGAAGGTATTTGAGATCCCACCCGAGACCCCCTAAAATGGCTGCCGGCGAAAAAGCACATGTTCACCGGTAGAAGACATGCCCTCCCTCCATCCCAGCAGAGCAATGATAGCAGACAATAGGTAGATGTCCTATAACAATTTAAAATGGGAAGGTATTTGAGATCCCACCCGAGACCCCCTAAAATGGCTGCCGGCGAAAAAGCACATGTTCACCGGTAGAAGACATGCCCTCCCTCTATCCCAGCAGAGCAATGATAGCAGACAATAGGTAGATGTCCTATAACAATTTAAAATGGGAAGGTATTTGAGATCCCACCCGAGACCCCCTAAAATGGCTGCCGGCGAAAAAGCACATGTTCACCGGTAGAAGCCATGCCCTCCCTCCATCCCAGCAGAGCAATGATAGCAGACAATAGGTAGATGTCCTATAACAATTTAAAATGGGAAGGTATTTGAGATCCCACCTGAGACCCCGATAAAATAGACAATAGGAAACACATTTGAGACCGAAAAAATACAATGCATAGCACTGCAATGTTACCAATAATTGGTAATTTACATTAAAATGAAATATAAAAGAAACCCCAGACAAACCTACCGTGCACAAACAATAGCTGGTCACAAGGTAGCTGGAAAATAGCTGTTTTGGGTTTTCGGAGTTGCAGTCGAGAACGCAACAGAGATCCAGAAAAAGAAGGTCGCAAGCAGAAACAAACCACGCTACTGCAAGCAGGAGGAAAACACGAGTGCTGCGAGAATGCCAGGGCAATGAAAACAAGAGCGCAGCTACGTTGCCTTTTTACACACTCGAGAACAATAGGCAGTAGCGCCGCCAATGGGAACGCAGTAGTGAGCACCAATCGGAGATGAGGGGGCGCGGAAAAGGCGATGCTATGCCACGCCTGCGTGCCTACAACGTCACTCAGTACAGCCCACATCGAGTGCTGTGTCGTTCGAATAGGTGTAGTGTGACATGGTTTCAACGACCGCCGACATCGTCACGTAGATCGCTATGATCATTCGCGTCGTTACTGCATCGCTGGGAGAGTCGGTATGTTTGACGTCTCACCAGCGATCACACAGCGACGCAGCAGCGATCCTTATCAGGTCGCATCGTCGTCGTGATCGTTGCGGGATCGCTATGTGAGACCCAGCCTTTACAGGCAGGTCAGTGGAAAGAGTTAATTAGCTGCTTAAATGCTAGCATTTGCATTACATTGGTTTCCTAGATCACCCTTTCCTTTGAAATAATATTTGCTAATTGGCCTTGAAGCAAACATATCTAAGGCTCTTAAATTCACAAGCATTTGCTTTTCTAAATGGTAGCTCATTATTAAATCTCAACAGCTAGTAATTGCAGTGACAGACATGAGTGTTACTAAAGCAACAGCAGAACAATCAAAACAAATGTATTTACTCAGATTTACTCTCAGTAAATTTTACATGGATAATTATGTGGAACCAGAATTACTGCTATTTTAGCTTTTCTATTAATATCATCAATAGCTGTGTTTCTTTTATTCTGAAACTTCCAACACAGCTCTAGGTTTGCATAAGCATTTCATTTTGACAAACACATAAATATTTTATTTTTTTTTAAATATATTTTTAAGATATAATTCCTCACAGGCAGTTTGTACAGTTTTATAGAAATACTGAATAAATAGTGGTCAAACGTGAGCAGACTAGTTATTATCATTATTACAGAAGACAATGTGATGCACCATGTAAGTACTGAAATGGTGGTCATTGGTTAGTGCTGATATTTACTGCCATCTTAAAGGGAATCTGTCAGTAGGCTCAACCCTCCTATGCCATCTGTATAGGCATGCAGATCATACAATCTGAATAAAATGATACCTTGATATCTGCGATCCGATGTCTTTTCCAGAGAAATCCACATTTATTTTAAATATGTAAATTGCTGTTAAGATCTATGGGCCGGACATAGATCTCCCTGAGAATCTGTCTACAGAGCTTATTGTAAATGAAAGAGGGCGTTACCAGTGTAAACCATGTAATGACTGACAGTCTCTTCTCCTGATCTACATTTCTCACACTGGTAATGTCCCGTTTCACTGGGGATTTGCGATTATGGGTTATGTAGCTTAAACCTATCACCACCATTTCCTCCAGATTAGAGATATCATATCCTTTTGGAGGGAGCACAGTACATTTTTCAGTTGCCACATATATACTGATTGTGCTTTTTGTGATGGTGACAGCCTTACTCATCTGTTTAGCATAACCGGCTTGCTTTTGTTGTGCACCTTAGGTACGTTATCTTGCTGCACCGCCACTATACTTCTATCTATATACACGTTATTCACACTTGTGAACGTTTTTTATTCATGTATTTATTTATGTGTTTCAATAAAATTTGTATTTTTTATATTCTAATCAGTTTCTGTCTTGATGCTCCTTTTTCTTGTTAAATTTCATTTAAAGTAAGTTGTGGAGGCAGATTCTCAAGGAATATCTGTGTACGACCAAAAGGTCTTAGCAGCTCATTTATAGAGATGAGAGAAACGTTTGACATTCGGTTTGGAAAACGTTTAAATGTTCGCAGACTTGTTCGACGAATGGTGCGACAAACATAACCGAACATCAAAAGTCACGCCTCCCCTCCTGCACATTTTCAGGCATATAACAACTGATATGATCAGCTGTCATGTGCCCCTAACAGCCGCTGGTGGAATCGCAATCAACCTGCAGCTGTTAACCTGTTAAATGCTGCTGTCGAGTTCCGACAGCAGCATATACCGTGCACGCGCCGGTAGTGCATCACAAACCACGCCAATCGGCACCCCTGTTACATGACTGCGGGATGCCGTTGGGTTGGCATGACAACCCAGGGTCTGCCGGAGTCCCCTGTGGTTGTCATTGCCTATCTGTCAGATGACAGCATGAGATCGCAGCTGTGACCTGAGGTAAAAAGTTTGGTCACAGGCATCAGCTGATGTGACTACTGCTCCCATCAGAGTACGCCTGCTGCCGCTGATAACAGCTAGAGCAGGCGCTTCTGATGGCAGTGTTAATCAGCTGGCACCTGCTCTATAATAAAATGAAAAAAATGACTTGTGTTCCCTGTATTTTTGATAACTAGCCAGGCAAAACTGGCAGCTGCCGGATGCAACACTCAGCTGTCAGCGTTAGTAAGGCTGATTATCAAGAATAGAGGGGTCCCACACTGTTTTTTTTAAAAAAAATAATAAAAAAATAAAAAAAAGTGTGGCGTCCCTCAATTTTTGACAACTAGCCAAGCTAAAGCAGAAAGCTGTGCGCTGATATTCTCGGGCTTGGAAGGGGCCATGGATACTGGCAGCCCCAGCCTGAAAATAGCTGCCCACAGCCGCTCCATAAAAGGTGCATCTATTAGATGCGCCAATTTTGTCACTTTGCCAGGCTCTTCCCACTTGCCCTGGTATGGTGGCAAATGGGGTAATAGTTGGGGGTTGATGTCACCTTTGTATTGTCAGGTTGACATCAAGCCCAGAGGTTAGTAATGGAGAGGTATCAATAAGATGTTCCCATTACTAACCCCATAGTCATATTGTATAAACAAAACACTACCAGAATAAAGTCATTTAATTGAAAGAATGACACAGACTTCTTTTGTCGGGGTCGTATCGACAATTCCACTCGTCCTCCAGTCACTCCAAATTCAGTCTATGAGCATGGGTCAACCATTCAAAGAAAGAGTCAGACAACAGGCTGGTTCAAACTTAGAGCATGCTCAGAAGGCTACTAACAGGCAGCCATCTCAGCAACGTTCTAACTTTATTTCCTCATACACAGGATTAAATACACTACACAACAGGGTGGAGCAAGGGGTAGGCTAAAGAGGGGTAAGCCACATATGTCTAGTATCCGGTTAACCCTGGTTGGTCCACGTCTCCGAAGCTTAATCTCTGGGCAGACATCATCTAATGCAACTTCTCGGAACAAAGGAAATCCGGGTGCACTTCTCAGAAACAGGCGTTGGCCGGTACTGGCGCCGTCTTAGAATAAGTTTCGATATGAGTAATACTTGGCAAGGAAAAACTTATTGTTTCATCAGACAAAATAATAGCTAGACACACAAGCACATATAAAAGTATAAAAATATATATTGTCCCTGACAATCCCCCCTAAACACTTAGTTTTTCCCTTGACTGCCTTTGAGACTGTCCATGCGTGGGGAGAGGGGAGTTGGATTTCTTCGCCAGGGTATCTCAGGAACTGTCCCCTTGTGAGACGCCCCAGACAACCGGGCCCTATTCTGATAATCACATGGAGTTCTCCCATCTGTCCCTAAACTAAATCTCTCAGTTGAACTCTGTCATAGGGGGTGCTATCGGGCTTATCCAATGGAGTGTATTTCTCCATGTCTCCTTTCTGGGTGTCCTCGTATAACAGGGACACGGTTTCCTGATGTAAGAAAGTTCCTGACACAGGAGCCGCACTGGTGATGGCCTTTCTATACAGGGGAATTACACAACACAAGACCATTAGTCCCAACACTAGGAGGCCCCCCACCAACAAACAGGCTTGCTGGAGGAATCCCTTCAATCCTCCTAACCATCCTGAGAAAAAGGAAGTATCTACTCCTGCATTTAATTTTATTTCTTCTGCCAGACCTGTTATCTTTTTGAGGGCTATCACCGTTTTCCCATTGACCCCTGAGTTCTGAGGAATATAGGTACAACATTCTTCCCCTATCATCCCACAGACTCGACCTTTTTCAGCAAGAATCATATCTATAGCCAATCTGTTCTGGAGAGTCATCCTTGTATTGGGCCCCAACTCCTCAACTATGCCCTGAAAGGCATCTCTGCTATAATTTACAAATCTCTGTTCCGTATAGTATATATAATTTATCCAGTCCACATTCCGGTTAATCTGTATAGTTGGGATAAGAGAGAGAAAGTCTGCTGTGATTTGGTTTTGAGCCTTGTATTTGTCAGGGACCCCCCCTAGGAACACCTATAGAGTCTATATATATTTTGGGATCTTCAGAATAGCTGGTATGTAACTGGTCTAAGCTTCGTCTTTTTCTAGTCGGTTCGGGGGCCGTCTCTGGATCCCAGGGCAAGATTTTGAATTGCATTGCCAATTTTACCAGGGTACACTGACCAGTCCAAGTAGCCGGAAGTCTGGACCTAAGTCGCCCATCCCCACAGAACCAATAACCATCATATATATATCTGGTATGATCGGTTAACAAGTCAGCCTCTATTGCCTGATTACTTTAAAAAAAATCATCATCAAAGACACCTAGAGAGGGGCCCGTGGAGTTGTCAGGGGAGTAGCAGGTGTAATTATCTGTGGTGACAATCACATCACCAGGGTCCGAACTCTAGACCCCTTACTGATCAGGGGAACATAGTCAGGACAAGAACTACCATTGGATCCTTTCAATAACCCAAGCAAGCAGAGGGTGGTATTATAGTCAGCAGGGAAAGCATGCGTATATATAGATGGGTATTTGCAGCAGCACAAGCTACACATCCTACCGATATGTTTTGGGCTCTAACGTTATATCTGACCCATTCAAGCCAGAGATTCTTACGGGGGTTCATCTGGGTCTCTATGGAGAAGACTTCCTGCCACCCGAGTCCTGGGATAGGGACGACCTCATTGAGAACTCTTTGTAACATTTCACCACCCCGGGGAGGACTTGCGGTGTTCGGGACCTGGGTGGGCTTAGTCTTTATATCCTTTAAACATAGATGCCCATATTTGTACCCCTCCTCGGAAGGATACATACTCAGAACAAATTTTTGTAAATCTGAGGGTTGTGGATTCTCTAAATTTAGTATCAATTGTCCAGTACAGGCCGTCACCCCACGTGGATTGATCAATTCTATATTTTTGGAGGTGAGCGTCATTCTGGATCTTAAGGATTTGCCGTTTTTATCCACACTATCCATAGCCTCCTTGGGCTTATAGCCCCAGTCATTCCCAGTATTCCAGGCTGCGTCTGACCAGGATGAGCAGTATTCGTTCCTAGACCTGGTTACACACATAAAGTATTGCTCTGGACATGTCAGAATAGGACCCTTTATTACTTGGTCATTTTTAAGGGTCCAGGTGTTGACCGGCTTATCCAAGTCAACCCAGAAGGTGGTACACCCATAAACAATTGAGACAGACAGTGCTGCAGAAAAGATATAGAAGAAGGTCTTCATTCTTTATAGACTCGTCTTATCTCTTTTGCAATGTGGGGCGTGGATCCAGGTATCCTTTCCCTTAAGTTTCAGGGCCGTCGGGGTGGTCAGAACCACGGTGTGCGGTCCTTCGAAATGAGGCTGGAGGCAATCTCTCCGAACAAACTTCTTCACATACACCAGGTCGCCAGGCATAAAGTCGTGTACTGTATCACCTGTGGATTCTGGGAGAGAAGCAGACACTGTAGAGTGGAGGTTAGTCAATTCTTTAGACAAAGCAATCACAAATTTCACCACTTTATCATTAGTCTCTGACAATTCTTGGGGCCTGATCTCTCCTATCTTGGGCGGGGCCCCAAACAGGACTTCATACGGGGTCAGACCATGTTTGGCTTGTGGGGTATGTCTGATATGGTACAACACGATGGGGAGTAGGTCAGGCCATGGGAGAGGGTGGTCTTGGGTCATTTTTAAGAGCTGGGTCTTAAGTGTGGAATTCATTCTTTCCACCTTGCCTGAGCTGGCAGGATGGTATGGGGTATGGAGACCTAAGTCTGTCCCCAGCATGTGCCAGAGTTCCCTGTAAATACCAGCGGTGAAGGCTGGTCCTTGGTCTGATTCTATCACCTGAGGAATTCCGAATCTGCAGGCAATTTCAGTGATCAGCTTCTTGGCTGTGGTCTTAGCTGTCATATTAGTGACCGGATAGGCTTTGGGCCAGGCGGAGAACATGTCTACTGCCACCAGAACATATTCATATTTTCCCGCTTTGGGCATTTGGATATCGTCCACTTGTATCCTCTGCCAGGGGTAATCTGGTTTGGCCAGATGTTGGAAAGGGACTTGTTCGGTGGCCGTCGGGTTACAGGTGGCGCAGACAGAACAAGATCTCGAGTATGCAGACACCGTGGAGGAGATTCCTGGCGCAAAGTATAATTTCTTGATACAGGCTAGGGCCTGGTTCTTTCCTCTATGAGTGGGTCTATGTGCCCACGCGGCCACTGCTGGGTACATACGTCTGGGCAAACAGGGTTTTCCATCTACTTTGTAAAGGGCAGAGATGGGATCTCCATGATCTTTAGACCCCGCTCCTGCCGCTTTCCATCGTTTTATTTCTTCAGCAGGAGCCGTCCTTTGCTCCTCCCGTAATTTCTCTTCAAGTGGTCTGGCCGGTTTGAGGTCAGTGGGTGGTTCTAGGTGCTCTGCTTCTACGTCTTTAGCTTTTCTTCTCCTTCTGCACGTTGGGAGCAACTCTGGAGATCCTGTGAGATGGGTAGCGGTGGCCAGTTCCTTGGCCTTCGCTCGGGTGAGGGCCATTGCCACGGCCTGTGGGAATCCGCTGGATTCTTCCACCTGTTCTTCTTTCTCCTGCCACTTTGGTGACACATTCTCCATAGCAGCGGCCTTAGCCGCTTGGTCTGCGAGATGGTTGCCTCTAGCCTCTCTTGAATCTAGTTTCCCATGGGCTTTGATTTTGATAACAGCAATCTGAGTAGGCTTTTCCAGGGCCTTCATCAAGGTCTTGATCCACACAGCATGTTTTACCGGTGTTCCAGCAGCTGTAATGAATCCCCTAGATTTCCACAAGAGTCCAAAATCGTGGCAAATCCCATGTCCATACCTTGAATCAGTGTATACGTTAGCCGTAGTACCTGTCGCCAGATGGCAGGCTTCTATCAACGCCACCAGCTCAGCTTCTTGCGCTGACATATGGGGCGGTAGAGCTTCGGCCATAAGGACTTCTGTTTCTGTGGTGACAGCATATCCTGTGTGGAACTTGCCGTAGGGGTCTGCGAACCGGGAACCATCAGTCCACAAATGTAGAGCAGGATCTGGAAGAGGATGGGACGTCATATTTTCTGGTGCAGAGGTTTCTGATTGCAAAACCTTTAGACAATCATGAGGCTCCAGTTGAGGATCCTCAGTGTCCCCCCCAGAAGGTGGAAGCAAAGTGGCAGGGTTAATGGTGGTGCACCTGGTGAACGTTATGTTGGAAGGCAACAAAAGAGAACATTGCAGTCGAAGGTGTCTCTGGTTCGTGAGGTGTCTTGGAGAGGTCTGTTGTAGGACAGCAGAGAGATCATGGCCAGCTTGTATGACCAAGTCATGTCCAAGGACAATGTCAGTAGACTTGTCCAAAAGAGTGTGGGCAGCATGGACTGCCTTGAGGCAAGTTGGAGCAGTACGAGCTACTGGGTCCAGGCGGGCTGAATAGTAGCCTAGAGGTCGGTACTTATCAGCGTGGCGTTGTGCCAGGACCCCTGAAGCATGGCCGTCTGCTTCTGAGACAAAGAGATGAAATGGTTGAGTATAGTCTGGAATGCCCAAAGCAGGGGCATAGACAACAGCCTCCTTGAGACGTTGAAAACATGCTTCTCGGTGTTTGTTGACGTATGGATCCGGGGCATGAAGCCAGGCTGAGCCTCCATCCTTAAGACAATCATACAATGGCTGCATTAATCTTGAGGCATCAGGGATCCATTGTCTGCAATAGGTGATGAGTCCAAGGAACGTCTGCATAGCAGAATAAGAAGCAGGGAAAGTGATCTCCATGATCGCCAGCTTTCTCTCTTCAGTGAGATGTCGGGCTCCTTGTGAGATGCAATGGCCTAAGAAAATAACCTTCGGTTGACACCTGTTATGTTTCGGTAGCTGAGGAGTGCAGGTAAAAAAGGCAATACACCAGAGCAGTTGGAATCTATGAGATTGCAGTACCCTGACTAACCACCACAACTAGAGGCAGCCGTGGAGCGTTCCTACGTTGGTCCTAGACGCCTCGTCACAGCCTGAGAAACTAACTACACCTAAAGATAGATATAGGAAAGCTATCTGCCCCGGAGCAGAACCCCAAAGATAATAGAAAGCCCCCAAACATGTAATGGCGGTTAGACAAGATGAAATACTGACACAGAAAGAAAATAGTATGAGCAAACGCTGGGGCCCAAACTAACTAAATAGAAAAGGATAGGAAGGGTACTTACTGCAATCCCAGAAAACCCTGAAAAGCGCCAACTCTACTAATTTCAAAAATACCTGAGATCACACGACCTCTACCACCTAAATTAGTTCTCTGGTGTAACAAAATCAAAACAGGAGCCACTGAAAAAACTGGAAAAAGCAAAAGTAAAAACATCAGTGGCTGAACAAAACTGAGAGGGCAGAAGCCCCGGAGGGGACCCTGAAGGCCCCCACAGAAGTGCAGGACAAAATGCAAAAATATAGCACAAACACAAAAGAAGAAAATGTCTTATCTGTAAGCAGGAGATGCAGACACGACACAGCAGGCTACAAGGGAAACTGGAATAAAGGATTCAGACCAGAACAATTGATCACCGGCAACCCTGATGGGAAGGCGACTCCCTTATATAAGACCAATCAGTAACACCTGATTCCCAGTCCTCACAATCTTCACTGAACAGACCAGTACCGCTAGTAACCACCAGAGGGAGTCTCTGCTCAGAACTCATCTCAAACCCATTCACAACAGTACCCCCCCCTTGAGGAGGGGTCACCGAACCCTCATTTGAGCAACCAGGTCGGTCAGGATGAGTTCTATGATATGCACGTATGAGTCTCCTAGCATGGATGTCTGAAGCAAACACCCAAGAATTGTCTTCCTGACCATAACCTCTCCACTTAACCAAATACTGGAGTTTCCGTCTAGAAAAACGAGAATCTAATATTTTCTCAACCACATACTCCAGATTGCCCTCAACCAAAACAGGGTCAGGAGGCACAGCAGCAGGAACCACTAGCTCAACAAACCTCTTCAACAAGGACTTGTGGAACACGTTATGGATCTTAAATGTCCCTGGAAGAAGCAAACGAAAAGAAACAGGATTAAGAATCTCAATGATCTTATAAGGTCCAATGAACCTAGGCTTAAATTTAGGAGATGCTACTTTCATAGGAATATTCCTTGAGGACAACCAGACCAAGTCCCCCACTTTAAACCGAGGACCATCAGTCCTATGCCGGTTAGCAAACCGCTGGGCCTTCTCCTGAGAGAGGGACAACCTCTCCACTACCTGGTCCCAAATCTGCTGCATACGCTCCACAACAGAGTCAACACCTGGACAGACAGAAGCCTCCCTCTGTCCCGAAGAAAATCGAGGGTGAAACCCAGAATTACAGAAAAACGGAGACATCAAAGTGGCAGAGCTAGCCCTATTATTAAGAGCAAACTCAGCCAAAGGTAAAAAAGAGACCCAGTCATCCTGATCAGCAGACACAAAGCATCTAAGATAAGTCTCCAATGTCTGGTTTGTTCTCTCAGTTTGACCATTGGTCTGAGGATGAAATGCCGAGGAGAAAGACAATTGAACACCCAGTTTAGAACAAAAAGTCCTCCAAAATCTGGAAACAAACTGGACTCCTCTGTCAGACACAATGTTCTCAGGAATGCCGTGTAAACGAACCACGTGCTGAAGGAACAACGGCACCAATTCAGAGGAGGAAGGCAACTTAGGTAATGGCACAAGATGTATCATTTTGGAAAACCTATCACAAATTACCCAGATGGTGGTCATTCTCTGAGAAACAGGAAGGTCGGAAATGAAATCCATAGAGATATGGGTCCATGGTCTCTTGGGCACAGGCAATGGCATCAACAAACCACTAGAGCGAGAGCAAGACTTGGAGCTAGAGCAAGTCCCGCAGGACTGCACAAATTCCCTGACATCACGAGACAAGGTAGGCCACCAAAAGGACCGACTAACCAAGTCTCTGGTACCAAAAATTCCGGGATGCCCAGCCAATGCGGAACAATGAATCTCAGACATCACTCTCTTTTTCCACTGGTCCGGGACAAACAATTTTCCAACAGGGCAGCACTCGGGCCTATCCTCCTGACACCCCTCCAGAGCAAGTCTCAAATTGGGCGAGATGGCGGAAAGAACTACACCCTCTTTCAAAATAACAGAAGGATCAGATAACTCAGGAGAGTCCGCAAGGAAACTCCTCGAGAGGGCATCCGCCTTAACATTCTTAGTGCCAGGAAGAAAGGAAACCACAAAATTAAAACGTGTGAAAAACAAGGCCCACCTGGCCTGTCTAGGATTGAGTCGCTTGGCAGATTCCAGATAGACCAGATTCTTATGGTCCGTAAGGACCACCACCTGATGTTTGGCTCCCTCCAGTCAATGTCTCCACTCTTCAAAAGCCCACTTCATGGCCAATAACTCCCGATTACCCACGTCATAATTACGTTCAGTAGGAGAAAATTTTCGAGAGAAAAAGGCACAAGGGTTACTTTTAGAGGTCTCTGGATCTTTTTGGGACAAAACGGCACCTGCCCCAATTTCAGAGGCATCAACCTCCACCTGAAATGGCAGAGAAACATCAGGCTGCCGTAGAACAGGAGCAGAAGTGAATCTCTGCTTAAGTTCCTGAAACGCAGAGACTGCCTCCGGAGGCCAATTCACCACATCAGAACCTTTTCTGGTCAAATCAGTTAATGGTTTAACAATAACCGAGAAATTACCAATAAATTTACGATAAAAATTGGCAAAACCCAAAAATCTCTGAAGAGCCTTTAATGAAGTAGGTTGGACCCAATCACAGATGGCCTGAACCTTGACCGGGTCCATTTCGATAACAGATGGGGACAAAATGAATCCCAGAAATGAGATCCTCTGTACGCCAAAAAGACACTTTGATCCCTCCACATACAGAGCATTCTCTCTCAAAATCTGGAACACAGTTCGAACATGTTTCACATGAGAGTCCCAGTCATTAGAAAAAATCAAGCTATCATCCAAATAAACAATCAGAAATTTGTCCACAAAATCCCTGAAAATGTCATTCATGAAGGACTGGAAGACGGAAGGAGCATTAGTGAGCCCAAAGGGCATCACTAGGTACTCAAAATGCCCTTCAGGGGTATTGAATGCCGTCTTCCATTCATCCCCGTGCTTAATGCGAATAAGGTTATACGCCCCCCTGAGGTCAAGCTTGGTAAACCAAGTAGCGTTTTTCACCCTGGAAAACAGGTCAGAAATCAAGGGTAACGGGTATTGATGTTTCACAGTAATATTGTTCAAGAGACGATAATCAATACACGGCCTTAATGAACCATCTTTTTTGGCCACAAAGAAAAAACCGGCACCTAAGGGTGAAGAGGATGGTCTGATATGACCCTTCTCCAATGATTCCTTGATATAAGACCGCATAGCGTCATGTTCAGGTACAGACAAGTTAAAAAGGCGACCTTTAGGGAATTTACTACCCGGCACTAATTCAATAGCGCAGTCATAGCTCCTATGGGGAGGCAAGGATGCAGATTTACTTTCGCTAAACACACATCAGAAAAATCAATCAAAAAGTCAGGAACATCCTTAGCCTGGGGGGAGGCAGAAAAAACAGGAGTGTTGGTATTAACACATTGGCAGCCCCAACTGGTTACAGACACAGATTTCCAATCCAAAACAGGATTATGAGACTGTAACCAAGGGAAACCCAGCACGATAATGTCATGCAGATTATACAGAATCAAAAATTTGCAGCACTCCTGGTGATCAGGTTCAACCCTCATTATCACCTGAGTAGAAAACTGGGGTTTATTCTCAGCCAAAGGGGTAGAATCGATCCCCAGTAGGGGAATAGACTTCTGTAGGGGTATCAAGGGAAACCCACAACGTTTAGCAAAATCATAATCCATCAGGTTAATAGCTGCTCCAGAATCAACGAAAGCCTGAGCAGAAAATGAGGACAGAGAGCATATCAGAGTGACAGTTAATAAAAACTTAGTCTGAACACTACCCAAGACAACTGAGCGTGCAAAACGTCTTCCCCGCTTAGGGCAGACTGAAATAGCATGAGAGGCATCACCACAGTAGAAACATAACCCATTGCGCTTTCGAAACTCATGACGCTGTGCCCCAGACACCACTCTATCACACTGCATGGGTTCAGAAGCTGGTTCACAAGGCAACACCATTCCACGCATACTTCTCCGCTCACGCAAACGTCTGTCAATTTGAATCGCTAATGACATAGAATCATTGAGACCAGAGGGGACAGGGAATCCCACCATAACATCCCTTACATTATCCGACAGACCCTTCCGGAAAAGGGCTGCCAAAGCGTCGTCATTCCATTTGGTCAGGACTGCCCACCTACGGAATCTCTGACAGTATAACTCAGCGTCATAAGGCCCCTGATTTAATGCCAACAAGGCTTTTTCAGCTTGATCAGTGACATTAGGCTCATCGTACAATAACCCCAAAGCCTGAAAAAATGCATCAACATCACTCAAAACAGGATCCCCAGGTGTCAGGGAAAAAGCCCAATCCTGAGGATCGCCGCGCAGGAGAGAGATGATAATTTGAACCTGCTGCGCTGCGTTCCCTGAGGACTTAGATTTTAAGGCAAAAAACAATTTACAATTATTTTTGAAATTCTGAAACTTAGCTCGATCCCCCAAAAACAAATCTGGCATGGGGATCCTAGGTTCCACAACAGGCAACCTAGCAAGATATGCAGCAATACTCTGAACCTCAGTGGCAAGCTGATCCACACGGCCAGACAATTGTGCAAACTCCATTGAGAGAAAAGATCCTCCCCAGCACCCAGAGATAAAGAGGGAAAAAAAAAATGCAACAAATAGAAAAATATCTCTGACAACTCTGACAACCTTTTTTCTTTCACAATATTTTTTCCCTTCTGTGAGTACCATACAATTTTCAATTTTTAGGCCGGTGATACTGTTATGTTTCGGTAGCTGAGGAGTGCAGGTAAAAAAGGCAATACACCAGAGCAGTTGGAATCTATGAGATTGCAGTACCCTGACTAACCACCACAACTAGAGGCAGCCGTGGAGCGTTCCTACGTTGGTCCTAGACGCCTCGTCACAGCCTGAGAAACTAACTACACCTAAAGATAGATATAGGAAAGCTATCTGCCCCGGAGCAGAACCCCAAAGATAATAGAAAGCCCCCAAACATGTAATGGCGGTTAGACAAGATGAAATACTGACACAGAAAGAAAATAGTATGAGCAAACGCTGGGGCCCAAACTAACTAAATAGAAAAGGATAGGAAGGGTACTTACTGCAATCCCAGAAAACCCTGAAAAGCGCCAACTCTACTAATTTCAAAAATACCTGAGATCACACGACCTCTACCACCTAAATTAGTTCTCTGGTGTAACAAAATCAAAACAGCAGCCACTGAAAAAACTGGAAAAAGCAAAAGTAAAAACATCAGTGGCTGAACAAAACTGAGAGGGCAGAAGCCCCGGAGGGGACCCTGAAGGCCCCCACAGAAGTGCAGGACAAAATGCAAAAATATAGCACAAACACAAAAGAAGAAAATGTCTTATCTGTAAGCAGGAGATGCAGACACGACACAGCAGGCTACAAGGGAAACTGGAATAAAGGATTCAGACCAGAACAATTGATCACCGGCAACCCTGATGGAAGGCGACTCCCTTATATAAGACCAATCAGTAACACCTGATTCCCAGTCCTCACAATCTTCACTGAACAGACCAGTACCGCTAGTAACCACCACAGGGAGTCTCTGCTCAGAACTCATCTCAAACCCATTCACAACAGACACCACTGCACCTTATTCTTGGAGACCTTGCAATTGGCAGAATGGAGGAACATCAAGAGTGACGCAGAAGCTTCCAGCAGGTTATCCTCAGTTCCACAGAGCAGAAGATCATCAACATATTGTAGAAGGGTGACTTGCGGGTTTTCTTGAATCCAGGGTTCTAGGACTAACTTCATGCGTGTGTGAATTGATTAGGTGAGTTCTGAGCTCCTTGTGGGGTCCGGGTCCACGTGAGCTGGGAGCCTTGGAAAGTGAATGCAAAGAGAAACCTAGAGTCTTCGTGCAGGGGCACACTGAAGAAAGCATTAGCCAGATCTATCACAGTGAACAAGGTGGCCGTAACAGGCACTTGAGACAACAGAGTATTTGGGTTAGGCACCACAGGGGTCTCCAGAATGGTGGCAGCATTGACTGCCCTGAGATCCTGAACCAACCGATACTTTGGAGGTTCTCCTGGGGCAGTTTTCTTCTTGACTGGGAAGAGGGGCGTATTGCACGGTGACACACATCTAATTAGGACTCCAGACTTCAGGAGGGAGGCAATTTGAGTACTTAGACTCTGTTCTTGTGCAGTCTTGAGTGGGTACTGAGGCAAACGAGGGTACTGAGGACCAGGTTTAAAGTGTACCTCAACTGGAGGGACGTGCAGAAGGCCGACATCTTCAGGGCCATTTGACCACAGAGAATCTGGGTACTGGGAGGTGTCGAGGAGTGTGTGTGGCTGTATAGTCATCATCATCAGGGGGAAGGCTTTTAGGACACATCGGTCCTCTGTTCCTTGTTCAGAGTGTGGATCTCTTAGAAGAAGCTCCATGCCATGGTCTCCAAAGGTGATCGTTGCTTTCATCCTCTCAAGAAGGTCAGCTCCAAGTAGATTAACGGGGCAAGTTTCAGAGACCAGGAACCTCGTCAGTACCCCAGTGAAGGGTCCTGCAGACACTGGAACGGTCAGTTGAGAGGGAACATGCTGACCTTCCACTCCAACACAGGTGAGAGTTTCTGAAGATAGAGATACTGAGGGTGGAAGTTGTGTAGAAGAGATAACAGAAGTGGCCGCCCCAGTGTCCACCAGAAACTTCAGAGGTTGTTGGTCCACCTGTAGGGTAACGGTACCACAGGCTGCAGAATGGTGCGTAGCTGGGAAGGTGGACACTGGTTGGCCGGCCCGTCATTGGCGTGGGGGCGATCTCCCATAGGAATCGTGGCGCCTATTGTCATTGCGGGGTTGGGCCCACGGCCCCTGATCACGACTTCTTCTGTCCGGAGAAGAATAGCTGGGGCACTCCCTGCGAATATGGTTGGGACCTCCACACTCCCAGCACAGTAAGCGGCCTTCAGGGTCGCGGTTTCTTCTGTCCCGGGGGGGTGGTCTTCCATTCGGTCCGCGATCTTGTCTTCTGTATTGAGGAGAGGAGTCACCTCCTGTACCTCTAACCATCACCCACTTGATCCCTTGTTGGTTCCCAGAGGGTTGATAGCTTTCTTGAGCTTGATACACCATGGTGGAGACAGGTGCTGCCTTCTTCTTGGGCTTGGCATCTTTGTCTTGCTTCTGTGCTGCCTTCTGGAACGCCTTAACAATGGTAACTGCATCAGTGAATGAAGAAGACCGAATCTCAGGGCGCTTGCCCAGGACCTCTTCTTTCAACTTGTCTTGGAGACCGTCAATAAAAGATTGGACCAGCAGGGTGGCCTGCGTTTTCACATGGGGGCTGTATCCCAAATCTTCAAAATGCATATTCAGTCTTGCGGCATATCTCTCCACAGGCTCATCAGGTTCCTGTTGGACATCTTGGACAGACACAGTTTGGTCAGACAGGTGGTCCTGTGCCCAGGCGTTCAGTTGTTTTATGTATTCAAGACCGGATTCATAAGAGTTGAATGATCCTGCTTTGGCTGGGTCTAATGCCTTCTCAATGGTAGGTAGAAAATACTCCGTAGTCTTCACGGATGTAATTCCTGACAGGTCGGCCCAGGTAGCGCCATATATGGTCCGTGTGCGCTCCAAACGGCGGACGTACTGCATGGGGAATTTGTCCGGATCAGGGAGTTTGGAGACTAGGACATCCACCTGTGTAGGGGTGAAGGGTTGGTACTTGATTGTACCCAGAGGTCCGGGAACAGTCTGTGTGTGAGGGGCTTCCACGGGTTCTTATTTGTCTTTCCCAGCACTCAACTCTTCAGGCAATAGGACAGCGTTCGGTATAGGGTCCAGGGGAATATTGGGAGTTGAGTCCGTCAACAGCTGGGCAGCAAGAGGCATTGCTTTTTGGACTGCGGGACTCCGAGTGCAGACAATTCGCACAGATTCCAATTCATGGTCAAGAGTGCGCAGGCTGTCCTTTGCGACAGACACAAGCTCCGTCATGCAGGGGCCAAGGGGATAGTCAAATAGGCCAGAAGATATGAGAGGTATTGACATGGTGCGTCTGGGCATATCCTGGCGCCTGAGCTTGCCGGCATGGATAAGGATTGAACGGACGACCGACCGGAGGGTTGACCGTGCCTCTTCTGGTCGCGCAGGATCGTAGAGGGGGCCCACGGCATGAATGACTACATCAGCTGGAAGATCACCAGCCCGCGTGATTATGGTCTGACCGGGCAGGAGGGAACCATGTTGAGACAGATGATTCTGACATTCGACAGTGAGACTGGGACCCGCTACTTGTGCTATTTTGCGGGCCAAGCCACCTGCATTGGTGAGGTGGGTATTACTGGGACTAACCATGGCACCGACATGGTGGGTGAGAATATCACCGTAGCCTATGGACAGGGTGACTGGGTTTCTAGCCGGGTCCTCATAGGTCTGTGAATAACATGGATGCCAGTCCTCGGGTGTAATAGAGCCGGAGGACCTTCCAGGGAGGGGCCAGAGTGGGGGCCGGGGCCTGTCACGTGAATGAGGGGTTGTTTGGGGGACCGGTGACAGTATGGGGAGAGCTTGGGGAGGAGACAAAAGGGGAGCTTGGGCCCAACCCTCGTCTTGTTCCGGGTCCTCGTCATCACCTATATCCTCACGGCGGGCCCTTATTGCATCTTTGAAGGCCGCTGACCGGAGGAAATCTCCAGGAGTGGGGACAGGAGAAGGCCCCACCGGGAACAGGGGGAGTGCTCCGGTTTCTTGATCTGGAGCAGAGGGTAAGGGGGTCGGTCCCGGGACCGAGGGCACATGTGTCGGGACCAGGGCCTTTTCCGGCTGGGTGGGTGGTTGGTAGTAGGTGCCGGAAGGATTCAGTAGGGGGTATAGGCCGGACTGAGAATTTCTGGGTGTCTCAAGATGGCCGCTGGGGGCGGTTCCATTTCCGGGAGTGGGCTGGGCGCTGCGCCAGGGACGGCCCGCCCCACAAACACGACAGAACTGCACCCAGGGCGGGTTCTATTCTCCACACACACGACACACCCACCCTTCCGGTGATTTGGTGTCGGCGCCATTATAGGGCGGTGGCTGGGGACTTGGCACAGTGACAGGCATCAAGGGTGTAGTGGCCATTTTAGTTACATCAACAAGATCACATTGTGAACATTTAATATATCCGAACAAGGGTTCGGCACCTTCTGAACCTCCTGCACCATCTACCTCTTTCCAGCCCTCGACTTTCAAATCAGTCACTACCCTAAGATGCGCCTGGGCTTGGTGCAGGAGTCCTTCATCACTTAACTTTCCCTTCTTCTGTGTTACATATTCCTTCCACACTGAAGGCTGGAGTCTGCCTGTACTGGGTAGACCCATCATCTTATATAAACTCCTCACATTTTTGACAGCCTTCTTGCCTTCCCGTGACTCAACTATCACGCTTACTCCCATAGCTTCACCCTCTAACTTATGAGGTTTTTCGGACTTGAATAGACGCAACATGACTTCAGAATGTAATGATCTGTCGCGACTCAGACCACCGGTGCCGCCAGCAGGTCACCACCCGTCAGTGTAGAGCACTCCTCAATACACTGGTAAGACAGAGAGCTTCCTCAATCTATCCCTTCCCTAACCACAGGTGATGACTTTACAGCTCGACTCACCGCAACACTCTGCTTATCACAGCTGGCCGTCCCCTTGTGGGACTCCTCTGTATTAGACAAAGAGCACTCCTCAATTTGTCATTTACTTGGCTCACATGTGCGTCTTCCACCACACTAGAGGAAACATCTGTACAGAATTTTCGCTAACAGTCATGGGAGACAACTATCTAGAAATGAGTACAGCGACCAGAGGAGGAGGAAGTGGTATTCATACGAGTGCGCGCAGGGACGCGACGTCACTTGGTCTCACGATTGCTGGTTCGGGTCGTGGCGCGGGGTCGCCCCCAGTCTCACCACTCGACCGGTCACTCACCCAGACCCAGACAGAAAACACGACAGGACCTACAGTGACTGACACACAGGCAAGTGGAACATATAAATATATGCTCTCAACTTACCGTGCTCGAGGGAGGGTGATCAGTCCTCGAATTCAGTCACCGTGGGTACCACCGGGAAATCTATGAGACGGGTCTGGCAAGTAGCGAGCCGCTGGCCACGCCCCACATTGGGCGCCAATTGTCGGGGTCGTATCGACAATTCCACTCCCCCCTCCAGTCACTCCGAATTCAGTCTATGAGCATGGGTCAACCATTCAAAGAATGAGTCAGACAACAGGCTGGTTCAAACTTAGAGCATGCTCAGAAGGCTACTAACAGGCAGCCATCTCAGCAACATTCTAACTTTATTTCCTCATACACAGGATTAAATACACTATACAACAGGGTGGAGCAAGGGGTAGGCTAAAGAGGGGTAAGCCACATATGTCTAGTATCCGGTTAACCCTGGTTGGTCCACGTCTCCGAAGCTTAATCTCTGGGCAGACATCATCTAATGCAACTTCTCGGAACAAAAGAAATCCGGGTGCACTTCTCAGAAACAGGCGTTGGCCGGTACTGGCGCCGTCTTAGAATAAGTTTCGATCTGAGTAATACTTGGCAAGGAAAAACTTATTGTTTCATCAGACAAAATAATAGCTAGACACACAAGCACATATAAAAGTATAAAAATATATATTGTCCCTGACACTTTAATGAATCTAAATTAGACACGTACTTACGTCATCGTCCATTCCAGTGAAGCATTGACCCCTGTGAGAGAACTAAAATAATAAACAAACAAATTACTCACCTGTCCACTGAGAAGATAATAATCCAATTGTCCTGTGACAGATCTAGCTCTGATATATCTAGATGGCATTGTTGCATGATGTGACTATACAGCCTTGCATCCCGCAGCTGTCAGTTTAGCCTGGCTGGTTATCAAAAATACAGGGAACCCCATGTCATTTTTTTAATATTATTTATATATGTATTGCGCAGCTGCCAGCTGATGAATACTCCCGCCGCTGCTTGCTCTCGCTATTAATAGTTGAATACAACTATCAACATTGTCTCCTACTAGTGCTGATTGCAGCTTTAGCAGAGGCCCGTGATGTGAGCTGTCTTCACTTCAGCACCCAGCGCCAGGGAACAGTGCAAACATTACCGCTGATTCCCAGGAGCCAATACCTTTTCACTCTGATGACACAGGGATATCATCCCTGTGTCATCAGTCTGCACATGTGCAGGACGTTTTGCCACCCGTGCTGCTACCAGAAACACTGAAAACTGAAAGTGTTCTTAGTGAACTCGGTCATTTACCAAACTTTGGCCAACTTTTGCCGATTTTTAGGAAAAATGCTCGGGAATTTGAGTGAGCTACACGAGTCCAAGTGAGCTACGTTCGTGCCGAATTTGAGATTGGCGAACGTTTTCTGAACAAGTTAGCTCATCTCTACTCATTTACATATTAAGATAAACATGGATTTCTATGGAATAAGACATCAGATTAAAGATATCAAACATCATTTTATTCAACTTTGGATAACCTACTTGCCCATATAGATGGCTTAGAAGGGTTGCTCCTACTGACAGATTCCCTTTAATTACAAGAGTCTAGTGGGTGTTAATTATATTTGTTCATTGTTGAAACAAACACTAATGAATTTCATAGCTATTCTTTCTCCAAGAATATTTTAATCATCTCTCCTATAAGGTCACACTTTCACCCAACCTATTATACTTTAAAAAGAAACTTGACATGGTTTGGCTGACTATCCCACTCCCTAGTCTTCAGAGCACTGAATAAGATAAATTTCAAGTGATCTGGTGCATTTCTGTATAAATATTATACAGCCACAAAAGACTGATCACGCAAACTAGAAGCATCATAACAGCTTATAATTCTATAAGGTTGGTGATCAGCTTTATGACACCACATTACAGTAATAGTGCAATTTTTCACAAATGTTATATGGTCATTGAAGCCAAAATTCCACCTATCCACACATCTGAATTGCAAAATCAGGGATAAATACGAAGGATTTATGAGAGATTGGCCCATAGTTTTTGTGCTAAATGTACATTTTTACATTTATCAATGCTACTATCTGTACTAACCAAAAAATTTGAAATCTTGAAGATTTTATTTTGGACACTGAACATAACAATAATCAGACACTTTTAATTCTGTAGCGATCACTTGTCAACAATCATCTCATTATCGCTGTGTAGCGATCGCTTGTGCTACACAGAGTAGGGCTTTATGTAGCTAAAATGCTCACTTGCTATGAACGCCAACCACTGGGCGGCACTCATAGCAATCCGGCCATTATAACCACAGGGATGTGCTGCAGACCCGAGTTGTCATGGCAACCCAACGGTGACCCACGTCATGTGACACGGGAGCCGATGGGCAGGATTAGTGACGTGCTTCCACGCGAGCATGTTAAATGCCACTGTCAAAGATTAACAGCAGCATTTAACATGTTAAAAGCGACTGGTGGATTGCGATTCCATCCACGGTTGTTAGGAGCACATGTCAGATGTTCAAATCAGCTGACATGTGCTGGAAAGGTTGCAAGTTCACCTCAAGAGTCTGCAGCAAACAGAGGGACCCAATCTTAGTAGTAACTATACATCTAAGGTGGCAAAGGGGTTAAGCAGCATTTTTCCTACAAAGAGATGCTTTTTCTGTTGTAGAAATTTTTGCTGCAAACAATTAACGTGTATACATGACTTAAATTGTGTAATAAATGAGGTATAGTATAAGACAAAGTAAAAAACTTATAGAATAGAAACAAATGATAAATTTTACACTAACCTTGTGATCATCAATACATGATGAAAATACAGATTTAATCTGTTATCCTAAAGTATATAGCTTTTTAAAGCTAAGTATGCTAAGTATTAAACTTCTCACTGTGTAAAAATAAGTGATACGGAGTAGATATCAGCAGATCAATCCGCAGAGAATCGAGTTTATGTAGAATTTTCTTAAATTTGCTGTTCCAAAAGAATTCCAATTCTTTGAGATTTAATTCGCGATTCATACAAAAAAGTTGACCGGCACGATTTCCTACTCTGGTGCAGTATCAGAAAGCTGGCGAATGTCATTTTGCACAGGTGAGCGGGCTTCCCAAAATACCCAGCAGCTACGACATAACATCCTAGTTTATAAATCTGTTATGGGAGATCAGTGGTTTCTAATGAATTATGGGACCGGTAGTTTGTGCAATAGAGTTGGATTTTATCTCCTGATTCACTGGGTAAGTGGAGTAGATAAATTATGTGGAAACGAAATGCCTCTCTTCCTCTCTCTCTCTTTCACACTTTCTCTACTCTTTCCTTCCCCCCTTCCCTTCTTATCCATTACTAAAATTTGATAAAATGTATTTGCTGGAAATCAGATTTTTGGGAACAGCTGGCATATTCCAATTTCAAAAGATCTGCTCCCCTCTAATGCAGATACTGTAGAAACATCTGTATTAATGATATCTTATGGAATCAGCAATGTCTAAGGTAGATCAACATGACACTGACATCATTATTCCAGAATATATTTGGCACATTTTTTGTTACATACAGCACTAGACAGGCAAGACCCTTTTCTATTGTTTGTATTACGCATATTATGATCCATCAAGATATCCTACTGTGGAAAAGACTAACTCAACACCTACTGTAACTTGACATATTTAATAACTTTTACTTTTTTTTAGTCTTTAATGACAACTTTCTGCATAATGATAACTTTCTGTGACATACTATTATAATGTGTTGAGTGTTAGGAAAAGCTGCCCATGGATGAGCAGCACTGATGTGTGACTGCCTGGTGGTATGTCATATGGTCTCTGTGGCTGTTTGTGTTATTGTGGCATGATGGCTTGTTTTTCATGTTTGTGGTATTGGTGCAATAGCAATAGGACAATTGTCACAGGTGCACTAGCCAAGACTTATTATTTATTATTATAGCACCATTTATTCCATGGCGCTTTACATGTGAAAAGGGGTAGACATAATACAAAACAAGTACAATAATCTTAAACAATGCGAGTCATGACTGGTACAGGAGGAGAGAGGACCCTGGTGGGCTCACAATCCATAAGGGATGGGTGAGGATACAATAGGTGAGGACAGAGCTGGTCATTCAGTGGTATAGTGAAACAAGGGTTACTGCAGTTTGTAGGTTGTTTGGAAGAGTTAAGTCTTGGGTTCCTTTTGAAGGTTTCCATGGTAGGTAAGAGTCTGATATGTTGTGGTAGAGAGTTCCAGAGTATGGGGGAAGCACAGGAGAAATCTTGTATTCAATTATGGGAAGAGGAGATAAGAGGGGAGTAGAGAAGGAGATCTTGTGAGAATCGGAGATTGCGTGCAGGTAAGTACCGATAGACTATGTCACAGATGTATGGAGGAGACAGGTTGCGAATGGCTTTGTATGTCATGGTTACAGTAAAGATGTATATCTTTGTACCGTGTTAGCCAGTAGATAGAAAAATATTTAGAGTTGAGAGTCCTCAGTGGTTGATACCTTTTAATGGCTAACTGAAAAGATGAAGAGACCTGAGTAGTCTCGAAAGCTTGCAATTTGTTACCATCTTTTCAGTCAGCCATTAAAAGGTATCAACCACTGAGGACTCTCAACTCTAAATATTTTTTTATGTCATGGTTAGAATTTTGAACTGGAGTCTTTGGGCAAAGGGAAGCCAGTGAAGGGATTGGCAGAGAGGAGAAGCTGGGGAATAGTGGAGGGAAAGGTGGGTTAGACCTATGGTCAGAATATTTTAGTTGACTGAAAATGTCATGTCTTCTTGAACTAACTTCTCAAAATGTAGCATGTACTTCATGATCTATTTATTAGTTGATATCCCTATTGATTTAGTAACACTGAAAATTTGCTGATTGTTAATGTTGCTGGAAAAAAATCACTTATTTTCTGTATAATTATATAGTATATAATAGTATACCATTTCCTTTCATCAATCTTCTGTTCTGATGGATCTTTTGTCTAGGTGGTGTGAAGTATGTGTCATAGTTGAGCAATGTCATCAGAAGGGCATTGTTTTGTGAATAATCTACTATAGAGATCATAACCCCAGACTATAGAACACTTTTATCTTTATTTTCTCTAAAAAAAATCCTGTTGTATATTCAGCCAACAGCAACCAGACCGGCAACATGCCCCACAGGCAAGTGAAGGTCACATTCAGACTGCTCATGTATATTTACCATTATGTCAAAAGCTGAAATCAAATAAAATACATGTATGTGAAAATAAAACTAAGTTAACAGAGAAAATCACTTCCAAGAAATGTAGTGTGTGTAGAACAATCATAATATTTCAATTTAAAAGCAGATACATGGTTGTCATGTAGTCACACATAACAATCTGTTTAATGGGTTTGAAACCACAATAGAAAATAGAAAAAAACCCACTTCATGTAAAAAGCATTACAGCTACACATAGTCCTATAATAATTTGCTCTTCAAACACTATGTGACCTGTGATCAGACAATGATGGGGAACTTATTTTAATCACATACTTAATAAAATTTTAATTTTTAAATATGCAACTATTAGTTAAATTTGGCAAAACTTTCAAGGTGAAACCCTGGGTTGGGCTAAGATCAGTATACTGTTGTTTTTATATTAATGCAATGAACTTTATTATGTTTGAGTATACTGATTTACTCTACTACTTGAGGCTGCAATGTGCTGCAGTATTAGCTGCACCATTAAACATACAAAAGCAATGATAAGGTTCCCAATTATGTATTGAGAGGTTGGCCTATGTATGGATGATGTATGGAGGATGCGAGAAAGGATCTTGCTGTGATATCCAGTAGAAAATATCTTTTTCAACAGGTACAATACATTACGGACCCCACTAGTCCCACATAAAACTCAATGGCTTATAATGAGATCTGTAATATTTCTGTTAGGGTTACCATCAATTTTAGAAAAAAACATATGCAACCATGCTGCTCTTTTTATTCTGGGATGATAGATTCTACAATAGAGCCTTCTTACAGAGGCTCCAACACAGATGGGAACCTAGCCTTGCACACGGGGTTAAATGTGAGCTACATTTTTAACAGTACAATATTTCTTTAAAGATCCATAAAATTCAGTATTTTTAGTTTTCCTTCAAGTTTTATGAAATGCAGTATTTTCAGTCATTCAGCCCAGTAACGGAAAATAACTATGTTAAAATAGTCTGTGTTCAGGATGTACCGAGCAAAACCTTGAGGAGCATAATTGACAGTCAGATCACACTCGGCTAAGCTGTAATCTCTAGCAGTTCCTGTTATGTGTGCGCCAGTTTAGAAAGCATCATTGAAATGACTTAAAAGTTAGAAGTATGATATATGGGAAATCATGACAATACCAATGGCATTGTCCATAATTACACAGATTACTCTGTCTTTTTATGGGAATAGAAAGTCTAGCCACATGCTGCGGTGGGAAAGCTAAAAGTGCTGCCGGACAAAAGTCCCATAGGAACACTGCACATAGTAATAATATGGAAATATCCTGATTCTTTTTTTCTTCAGTTTTTTAGATATTCAAATGCCGGAACTCACTATTTTACTCTTGAATTCACATCTACTTGTTCTCCTCATGATCAGAATAGAAAGTACATGAAGCAATCTTATCACACAGAGTTCGGTGCAAATCTTTAGGCTGTGTATTTATGTTTATGCATGACAACAGTCAATGATATATAATTTAGTTAATTTGTGTTTTTATTAAAGCCCTCCGTTTATTCCTTTTATATAATATCTATTTATAATTGCCTTGTAATGTTTTCATTTCCTGTTCTGTCCAGATGTCACCGTATTCCAGAATTCCATTTTGAGGAAGTTCACAGACCGCCATATTGGGACACCCAAGTGATGGGTGTCTCAATATGGAAACTGCTGCTGGTACCAACCTATTGCGCGGTACCACCAGCGGAACACCGTCGCACCACACACACACTCTATACACCGTATGCACCACACACACACATTCACACACCACACTCTCACACTCTCACACTCACACACACACACTCACACACACTCACACACTCTCTCTCTCACACTTACACACTCTCACACTCACTCACACACACACTCTCTCTCACACACTCACATTTACACTCACACACACTCTCACACTCTCTCACACTCACTCTCACACACTCACACACTCATGCAGCCTCTTGCACGGTACCAACAGTGGAACACCATCATTCGGCTGATCCCAGCGGCAGATGCGCGACGTGTCTACAGGCAAAGGAAGCCGGTCACATTAAAAGGGTTTTCCCACAAACGAAAGTTCATTTTAAAAATTGTATCTGACTGTGTATGTAGCATACCACATCTCTTGGGAGGAGGAGGAAGCTAAATACAATACTGACATTACAGCAGGGGATCACAGAGGATTCATTTTGTGAGGTAAAATATTTCACTGACTGTTTTTAAACAATATTTTACCTCACAAAATGTATCCTCTGCGGTCTCCTGCTGTAATTTCAGTATTGTATTTTGCTTCCTCCCCTGCCCAGGAGCTGTGGTATGCTCTGTATACGGTCAGACACAGGGGTGAGAGAGACAGAGCACAGGGGCAGACAGTTCAAATGGGACAGCACATGAAGGGAGAACACAGCACAGGAAGGAGAGAGACAGCAGACAAGGGGGATAGCACATGGGGTAGACAGGTCAAAGAAGAGAGCACAGATGGGAGAAGTCAGCACATGGGAAAAAGAGAGTGGATAGGTGTGTGAGCACATGGGGGGAGAGATTCTCAACGCTGCAAAGCCAGCCCCCATCATGACATTACCACCCTCCCGATGCGAAAGCATCAGGCCTCCATCTATTATTATATATATTCAAA
>JARQOD010000002.1:207014240-207032837 GCA_033576555.1 Oophaga sylvatica
GGGCCCTAAACGACTGCCACTGGATTTCGGGGCCAAAACTGGCAAAATTTTTGGACCTCATTAGACTCCACCCGGGGCCCCCCCCACCCCGCCTCCACCCCTTGAACTGTCCACACCCCCTCTGCCTTTCTTAAAAAAACCCCTTCTCACAACACACATTAAAATTCCCATCAAAATCAAAAATACGCCAGAGCTTTTTTTGGGCCCAAAAGTTTTTTTTAAGCCGCCCCCCAAAAAGGTAACTCTTTTGCCGGGCCCAAAATTATTAAAATTTTTTTTAAAAAACCCAAAAATTTTTTGGGTAATTTTTGTTATTTTCAATTTTTAAAAAACCAATAATACCAAAAAAACAAAAACAAATACCACCAAAACATGTCCCCCCAAAATTTATTCCCCCACAGACCAAATAACACACATAAAAGGGGACAAATACCACCGCCCCAATCCAAAATAAATTACCCCCACATATGAACAAATAATAGCCCTACAAGAAAAAAAATCACCAACCGGGGCCGGAAACATATTCCAACTAGTGATGAATCTAGAATACGATCAGAAAAAAAAAACCAATACTAAATCACCATAAGTCCCTCATACCGGGAATCTAACTCATATGAAGTGCCCTGCACGGGTAATACGTGATCACCGGTGTTTATACACAGAGCCTTAAATCGTCAGTGTAAAGGAAACCGGTCCGGGTGACTTTGAACAGGACCCTTAATAATATAAAAGGATAATGCGTGAAAGGGAAAACACACTGACTCCCATCGTCTGTAGGTGAGTCCTTCATTTTGCTTTTCATTTTAATTCAGCACAGACCCCCATAAACTTCTTCCACCCAGGGCTCACTCGGGGAAAAAAACAGTTTTCTAGAGCACCCTTGAGAGACTTTAAAATTTTTTTTCCAAATTCTAAAACACCAATGAAAAAAAAAAAGGGACAGTGTCACCTGCACAGAACAAGACCGCCCCCCCATTTTAAAAAAGTATCCCCAAAAAAAAAAATAAAAACATCACTGCAGAATAAAATCCCTTTAATTTTGCCTCTATGGAAAAAAAAACCCCCCTCCTGGCCCCCGTGGTTTTCATTCCCGGCTCCAAACCCTTTTCTCCCATCCTGGCCCCGTATGTTCTCCCATCCTGCCCACTGTGAGTCCCCCTTTGCCCCCTGTCCCCTGACATGCCCCCTTGTACCATTCTTGCCCCATTGTTCCATCATATCCTCCTGCCCCATACCTCCCTGTCTGTCTCCTCCTCCCCCAATGATCCTGCACCATCTTCTCCACCCTGCCCCATTTTCCTGCCCCTGTCCCCATCCTGCACCCTTTCCCATTGCCCCATTCTCAACCCCTGCCCGGGTTTTCCCATCCTGCCCCCTGTGTCCCCCAATCCTGCCCCCTTCCCATTTGCCCCTTGTCTTAAAACCTCCCCTGTCTCCATTCTGCCCCGTGTCCCCATCCTCCCCCCGTGTCTCCATTCGGCCCCGGGCGAAGGCACATGGGTCCTTTTGTCTTCCCCCTCCCAGTGAAAAATTGGCTTTTTTTCCAAAAAAAATTAAAAAAAAAAAAAACTTTCTCCTCACCTGGTGCGCTCCTGAAGCGATAACCATCCAGCTTTGCAAGCACACACTCACCGGCGAACGGCAATGAGTCATACCCAGCGACGTGCCGCGATGTCAGTTTCCAGCCTCCGATTGGTAGTAGCTTTAAATATTGCCGTGCTGGCCCGCACTGCATTAGAGTAATGAACCTGTGTCTCGGACGCAGGTTCAGTTACTGCACCGCAGAATCTTCCGCGGGGGCCCCGATGAGCAGAAGAGAGGGGCCTGATGCGGGCCCCTCTGCTGATTGGGCCCATACACCAGTCTGTGCAGTAATGCCCTGATGGCTGCCATGCCCTAAATGCTCAAAATATTCACCATCACACAGACAATTTCTGTCGTATTACATCGCTGAGTTCAGGCTGTTAAATGATCCTGATCGATGAGCAAAGAGACGGGGCCTGATGGGGGCCCCCTCGCTGAGGGGCCCCCATACCCAGTCTGTGCAGTAATGCCCGATGGCTGCATGCCCTAAATGTCACATATTGCCCCATCACACAGAACACCCAGAACCCCCAAAACCAAGTAAAACAGCCCGGTCACATTGAAAACTCGTTTTCCTAAGCGATGCTCTAGAAGTGCCGACGCCTATGGAAAGGGAAACTCGATCACCAGAAAACTTTATCCATAAAATTTATCTACGGACCTATAACGCTCCCTTCACCTTGCCAAACAACTTACTTAACCCCTAATCTTCTCACTGTCTTAAACCAAAAAAAAATTTTTGGACACCTTCACTCCATCCTCAGCCCAAACACCAGGCCCTTCATGAGGAACTGGATTCCCACGTTTATAAGAATATCTGTCAGGAAATCAGCTCGCAGCATCAAGTGCCACAACCCAATCCCTCCCCACATCTCCTCTGGCTCACTCTCCCATTTGACCCATCACGAAGAAGAAGTCTCCAGGCTCCTCCTTTTCGCCCTATTACATGCATTAGACCCCCTTCCTCAATGTCTCCAGTCTCTCTCTCTTGTCGTCACTACTAAACCCCAGTCTTCAATTTCTCCCTCTCTTCGGTATTTTACCCTCCCCTTCAAACACTCTATATTACCACCAATTTTAAAAAAAAAACCCTCTTCTCGACCCTCCTGACAAAAAACACGATCAGTCTCCAACCTTCCATTCTCCTAAATCTTGAAGCGCCGGTCCACTCCTGCCTTACCGTTATCTCTTCACTCCACTGCGCATAGATCCATACAGTCCGGGATCCGCCCCCTACTTTACAGAAACTGCTTCATCAAAGTGACTAACGACCTTCTGATAGCAAAACGTAACAGTGACAACTCTCTGCTCATTCTTCTTGTCTCTCTGCGCTTTCAACATGTTGACCCCCACCTCCTACTCTCTTGACCAGTCAAAAGGCAAAAGGATACTGCTCCTCCTGGTTCTCTTCCTCTTTCTGCTGCTCCTTCAGTTTTTTGTTCACTTGGCTCCCCTTCTTTTCCTCTTCCTCTAACTGTTGGGGCTCTCATGGCTCAGTTTGGGCCCCTTTCTTTTTTTCTAAAATTTTTTCCCCCGGTTTGACAGACCATCAGCGATTTGGGTTTTAGTACCATCTTTATGATGAAACCAAATTACACTCATCACCTGACCTTACCCCCCGCTGTACTACAGAACACCATGACGTCTGTCCCCACTCCAACATCATGTCCACTCTCAACCCCCTCACCACAAAGACAGCGGTGGTTTTCCAAAAAAAACTACCCCGAGGTTTAAGGCAGATTATACCCCATACCGCACACAAGCAGCTAGGCCGCGGACCGGCGATTGGGGACCCCTGCCATATAGATCTGCCTTTGGGGGTGCATTATATATAGAGTCTGCTTTTGGGGTATTCATTATACAAATGTCTGCCTATGGGGGGGTGCATTTACTATAACAGTAGAATCTGCTATGAAGGTACATTAAAAATAGATTCTGCCTCTGGGTGGTGCATTATAAATATAGAGTCTGCCTATGGGGGGGCATTATACTATATTAAGTTGCCTACGGGGGTGCATTAATACAGGTAAAGTCTGTCTTTGGGGTGGTCATTATACATTATAGAGTCTGCCCCACAGGGGTGCATTTTCAAAATCGATTTGCCCATCGGTGGATTATACTATATAGAGTCTGCCCCATGGGGGGGCATTATACAGTGTCAGTTGCCTATGGGGGTGCTTTATTCTATACAGAACGCCCATGGGGTTGTATTATACTGCGTTAGAACAGATAAATAAAAGCCGTAAAACATTCTCACTCTCTCCTTTGGCAAATAAAAATTGTGGAAACCTAATTTACCTAAAAAGGAAAGGTTTATTCTGATTTCATGTCAGAAATTTGAAAAAACGCAGATGATTTTTATTTTAGTGTATGTAAACTTCTGGGTTTTATACATACAGTATATAGTGTCCCCCATAGTTAGATTTCATTTCTGTTTGGTAGAAAGAAAATAGTTTTTTGGGTGATTACCATTGTCCCTTTTATTGTCTGCTCCATTGATCCCAAAAACCTGTTCACAATATCAAAGTATGTCATTGGAATGCGGGGTTTAAACAGTCAGTTTTGATGACATCACAAAGCACATAAACATCATAGACATCATATGACATCACATTTGGCATAGAATGAGGAAAGTGCAACACACAAGCCATCTTGTTTCATTAGAGCCTGACAGCCTGAAGGAAACAAGTCCAGGTAGGGACCTCTTCACTTATGACCTCACTCACAAATTATATAGATGGGGGTTAGAAGTGGGAATCAGAACTGCATTATTCACCTGAAAATCTTATCAAAAGTGCTATATCCTATGTCCTGTGATTGTTATAATGATTCTATGATTAAAAAAGTTATTGATCAGATTCTAAGGAAAATCTGCACATTTGGGTTCTTTACTAAGCCAGTGTGAGCCCGGCTAACAGGAGTTACCAATCTGGACCTCCCCTTCACTATATGAGGACTTGATGGCAATCAACTGATCATTGTCACTTGTCTTGAAGACCCTCAGCAATCGGCTGGTTTGGCCTTCTGTGACACCCATGTGCTCTAATAAAAGCATATAGAAAGGGGTGGGCCAGTGAGACAACTCCACTTGGCGCCATTTTAGGGTAACTTTGCCATTAATGTGAAAACGTTATCATAACATAAATTTAATTGCAGACTGCTACAGTTCTCCATTGTCAGCTCTCTTGGTCCTGTTGGATCAGGGGTGACCGGGAACTGACGGTTTATCGTGATCAGGAATTGCAGTATGGCGTCCTGTGTTTTCCTTTAGTGCATAGAAAAGTAGGTGATACAGATTAGAATAAAAGAATGGAAATGCTTAGGTTTTAATATGCGTCATGACTCAAAAAAGAATGAGGCTGGTGGTTATTTGCGGCCTGTGATTTTGTTTTATTAATTCCACTCTTGATGTTGGAAACTTGATACATAACTCACCAGTGGCAGTTATTCCGACAGGGCACATGACATCACAGGGCACATGACATCATAGATATCACATGACATCACAGGGCACATGACATCATACATATCACATGACATCACAGGGCACATCACATCATACATATCACAATCGGTACAGAATGTATAAAGTTATTATCCTGAACCCCCTTGTGTCCCCAGAGGAAGCATCTTGAGGAAGACAAGTCCATGTAGGTAGCTGCTTAATTAACACTAAGGCACATTCACACATTGTGTAGCTGTGGGGTGTTTGTGGTGACGTTTAGAACTGCACCATTTACCCCTAAAAAATCTCAGCAGACATCTCTCTCTTGTGTATTAGAATGATTCCTTAAATAGAAGCTACCATTTACTCCTCTTTTTTGTACTGATAGGTGTTATGTTTCATCTAGATCAGATCATCTGCTGTAATGAAGCACGGACAGATGATGGTGACGCAGCAAAAGCTGAGCAGTAACAACGGAGTCGTAGCAGCACGATGGAAGCAGGAGGACCAGAACTGGAACCACAGGATATCATGAGCAGAATTGATTTAACGCCAACTGCGGTATTAGAGTTGCAGACTCCGATCAGGCACAGATCAGAGTTGCATTAGTTTTCCTCGGGCATGGAGAGGAGGAAAAAAAAGGTTTCTCCACCTTCCGTATTGTGTCAGTCTGTGAAAATCACACACTTAGATGTCATACAAGTGGGGTCCAAATTTTTCATGGGCCCATAGACTTGCATTGCCGATTTTGATCTGACACTGTGATCAAAATCGGACTTTTGTCTGATTTTATTTCATGGAGCACTGAGTCCGAGCAAAAAATCTGACATTTGCACAGCCCCATAGAATATCATAGGTACGAGTGTTATCCATCAAAACCACGGATAGCAAACTTATATATAATTATTTTACTCGTTTACATAGCGCCATTAATTCCACAGCGCTATGTATACATACTATATATAGAAATAAATTAAATATGTATAAATAAGGATATATTTATAGATATATATACACTCATATATATACTCTCCGATTTTCATAGACTGACAAAATAAACTTTTTTTCCCTATCCACTGTGATCAAAGCCTGATCGGAGTCTGCAACTCTGGTGTAGTTGGTTGTATGGCTAGGTATGTAGTTGGTTGCATGGCTAGGTATATAGTTGGTTGTATGGCTAGGTATATAGTTGGTTGTATGGCTAGGTATATAGATGGTTGTATAGCTAGGTATATAGTTGGTTGTATGGCTAGGTATATAGTTGGTTGTATGGCTAGGTATGTAGTTGGTTGTATGGCTAGGTATCTAGTTGGTTGCATGGCTAGATATATGTTGGTTGTATGGCTAGGTATGTAGTTGGTTGTATGGCTAGGTATGTAGTTGGTTGTATGGCTAGGTATATAGTTGGTTGCATGGCTAGGTATATAGTTGGTTGTATGGCTAGGTATATAGATGGTTGTATAGCTAGGTATATAGTTGGTTGTATGGCTAGGTATATAGTTGGTTGTATGGCTAGGTATGTAGTTGGTTGTATGGCTAGGTATATTGGTTGCATGGCTAGGTATTAGTTGGTTATGGCTAGGTATGTAGTTGGTTGTATGATAGGTATATGTTGGTTGTATGGCTAGGTATGTAGTTGGTTGTATGGTAGGTATTAGTTGGTTGTATGGCTAGGTATGTAGTTGGTTGTATGGCTAGGTATTAGTTGGTTGTATGGCTAGGTTATTGGTTGTATGGCTAGGTTATGTAGTGGTTGTATGGCTAGGTATGTTGTTTATGGTAGGTTAGTGTTGTATGGCTAGGTATATGTGGTTGTATGGCTAGGTATGTAGTTGGTTGTATGGCTAGGTATATTGGTTGTATGCTAGGTATATTGTGGTTGTATGGCTAGGTATTAGTTGGTTGTATGGCTAGGTATATAGATGGTTGTATGGCTAGGTATTAGTTGGTTGTATGGCTAGGTATATAGATGGTTGTATGGCTAGGTATTAGTTGGTTGTATGGCTAGGTATGTAGTTGGTTGTATGGCTAGGTATATAGATGGTTGTATGGCTAGGTATATAGTTGGTTGTATGGCTAGGTATATTGTTGGTTGTATGGCTAGGTATGTAGTTGGTTGTATGGCTAGGTATGTAGTTGGTTGTATGGCTAGGTATATAGTTGGTTGTATGGCTAGGTATATAGTTGGTTGTATGGCTAGGTATATAGTTGGTTGTATGGCTAGGTATGTATTTGGTTGTATGGCTAGGTATGTAGTTGGTTGTATGGCTAGATATATAGTTGGTTGTATGGCTAGGTATGTAGTTGGTTGTATGGCTAGGTGTGTAGTTGGTTGTATGGCTAGGTATGTAGTTGGTTTTATGGCTAGATATATAGTTGGTTGTATAGCTAGGTATAGGTATAGTTATATTCTGTGGGCTATAAGACGCACGTAACTAAGATGCCTATTAGTTAGGGTGTATATTGTATATTAGATTGTAAGCTCCTAGGAGCAGGGTGTATATTGTATATTAGATTGTAAGCTCCTAGGAGCAGGGTGTATATTATATATTAGACTGTAAGCTCCTAGGAGCAGGGTGTATATTATATATTAGAGTGTAAGCTCTAGGAGCAGGGTGTATATTATATATTAGAGTGTAAGCTCCTATGAGCAGGGTGTATATTATATATTAGATTGTAAGCTCCTAGGAGCAAGGTGCATTTATCTTTTCCCTACCAGATCGACTCTCCTGAGCTTTTAATACATGCAGATCTACAGCAATATGCAGCAGGACAGATGTGATCCAGGGAAATATCCGATCGCCACTACTGGGGTCAGGAAGGAATTTTTTCCCCCCCTGAGGCAGAACTCTCCGGGGGGTTTCTTCGCCTTCCTCTGGATCTTGCGGTCCAGTGTCTCTCAGCCGGTCCTCAATGCCCACAGCTAGTTCTGTGTTCTGTATAGAGACTGACCTGAGAGTCATTGTGATCATGGTTTAATTTCTTAAAGGGCCGGTAATATTTTATTACAGTGTTGCTTATTGCTCTTCCAATAAAAAATAATAAGAAAGAAAATAAAAGTGTCATGGGAGTTTTTTTTCTATTCGCTTTCTTTTTACACAGTTACAATGATGGGAGTGATCATTACTACCCTCAGTGCTCTACAAGTTGAACCAGGAATTATGGGGGGCGCTAATTACCGAGGGCAGACCACATAAATCTCCACCCATTGTGGTATCGAAATGACAACTCCTGTCCCAAGTTACATTAAAAGAATTATGGAGGCAGTGCCCTAAAATAGTATATGTCCTACACAAAAAAGTACCCAATAGAAGATTGAAGACGGGGACACAGAGCTGCAGAATACAAGAGACACAAGCAGTGTCGGGCTGGGGTGCCAAGGGCCCACTATTAACCATCTCCAGGGCCCCACTTTTACAGCTACATGCAAATATGACATTATCCTCAATCACAAATTTATATAACAATGAACTGGGAAGATTATTACATGAATAAGATGCTGCCTCTGTAAGTACATAGTGAATAAAGGATATTTTGCCAAGTACTGCTATATAAGAGGGTGATGGCCCACTAATGCACAATGACCCACCGGAGGATTTATCCTGTTCTCCTGTGGACCAGGTCAAGCCTGGTTATAATATGTGTAATATATGTAAATGCAATACTTTGTGTTTGTGGTGGAGATCTGTGCAGCTACATACTGTAGGGACTGACATAGTTAAAGCTTAGGACTGGCCCATAGTGGGAGGGAACCCCCCCAGTAAAAGAGAACTACTTCCTGATAGTCAGATAGGGAAGTACAGTAACCAAGGTCAAGTTCAGGTTGCAGTGGGCGAGCACTTATCATTCAAGGCAGTGGGAGGCCTTACTAGAATCTCTTGCGGATATTTCTGCAACAACCGGCGCCTAGGATTCGGTACAGATACTGCCAAGAGGTGCCTTATCCTCTAGTGTAGTTAGGAAGCTGGTGTGAAGCTGCGTTAAGAGAAGGTAACAGATGCCCCGTGCACTGAGGAACTGGACAGGAAATCCCTGGAAAACCAGTTAACATGAGGATAGTCCAGGAGGAACGGAGACCGATGCTGGAGACATACTGTACCAAAGAAACAAAGAATAAGCCGTATTGTGCCAGAAACATGTTACAGTCTGATGAACATAAACTGCCCAATAAATGTTTGCTTGTTACAATGAACTGTGTGTTCCCTGAGTTATGTGTGGCGTCTCCTGAGGAGGGAGATCTGGGGAAAGCAGAGGTTTGCGGTCTACAGGTGAATGTGATGCACCCCACACTTGCCAGTAAGTTGGGACAGGGACCAGGACCGGTTTTAGAGAAAGTGGGGCCCTGGGCAGAAGTTTAAAGTGGGGCCCTAAATCATGGCTGCCACTAGGTATTTCGGGGCCCCATACTGTCAAAATTTTTGGGACCTCATTGAGACTCCATCCAGGCTCCACCCCTTGAATTGTTCACAGTCCCTCTGCTCTTTCTTGGAAAAACTCCACTTCTCACCAATCACACATTAAAAGTTCCCATCAACAGATCACACATACAGCCAGCAGCTTTTGTTTTGGCCAAAAGATTTTTTAAGCCGCCACCACGACAAGGTAGACTCTTTTGGCCAGGCCCTACTCTATTAAACATTTGTTAAAATAACCAATACAATTTTGGTATATTTTTGTTTATTTTCAATTTTTATTTTAACATCACATACAAGGGACAAATACCACCGCACCATATCCATACAATATATTACCGCCACATAGTGAACAAATAACAGCACATACAAGAAACAAATACCACCACACCATGGCCGGACAACATATTACCACCACGTAGTGAGTGAATACTAGAATACTGATCAGTAATAAAAAAAACACAATACTAATATCACCATAAGTGCCATTATACACAGGAGATCTGAACTCAGTATGAAGTGTCTGCACAGGTAATACAGTGATCACCGGTGACATTATACACAGGAGCTCTGTATATAGCGTCAGTGTAAAGGTAACACAGTGATCACTGGTGACATTGTATAGTCATGGTCAAAAGTTTTGAGAATGACACAAATATTAATTTTTACAAAGTCTACTGCTTCACTTTTTCTAATGGCAATTTGCATATACTCCAGAATGTTATAAAGAGTGACAGCAAAGCTTAACAGCAATTACTTGCAAAGTCAATATTTGGCTAGAAAATGAACTTTATCCCCCAAAACACATTTCAACATCATTGCAGCCCTGCCTTAAAAGGACCAGCTAACCTCTTTTCAGTGATTGCTCCATTAACACAGGTGTGGGTGTTGATGAGGACATGGCTGGAGATCAATCTGTCATGATTAAGTAAGAATGAGACCACTGGACACTTTAAAATTAGGCTGGTGCTTGGCATCATTGTTTCTCTTCTGTTAACCATGGTTATCTCTAAAGAAACACGTGCAGTCATCATTGCAATGCACAAAAATGGCCTAACAGGGAAGAGTATCGCAGCTAGAAAGATTGCACCTCAGTCAACAATCTATCGCATCATCAAGAACTTCAAGGAGAGAGGTTCCATTGTTGCCAAAACGACTTCAGGGCGCCCAAGAAAGACCAGCAAGCGCCAGGACCGTCTCTTAAAAGTGTTTCAGCTGCGGGATCGGGCTACCAGCAGTGCAGAGCTTGCTCAGGAATGGCAGCAGGCAGGTGTGAGTGCATCTGCACGCACTGTGAGGCGGAAACTCTTGGAGCAAGGCCTGGTCTCAAGGAGGGCAGCAAAGAAGCCACTTCTCTCCAGAAAAAACATCATGGACAGACTGATATTCTGCAAAAGGTACAGGCAGTGGACTGCTGAGGACAGGGGTAAAGTTATTTTCTCTGATGAATCCCCTTTTCGATTGTTTGGGACATCAGGAAAACACCTCATTCGGAGAAGACAAGGTGAGCGCTACCACCAGTCTTGTCTCATGCCAACTGTTAAGCATCCTGAAACCATTCATGTGTGGGGTTGCTTCTCAGCCAAGGGAATCGGCTCTCTCACAGTCTTGCCTAAAAACACAGCCATGAATAAAGAATGGTACCAGAATGTCCTCCAAGAGCAACTTCTCCCAACCCTCCAAGAGCAGTTTGGCAATCAACAATGCCTTTTCCAGCATGATGGAGCACCTTGCCATAAAGCAAAGGTGATAACTAAATGGCTCAGGGAACAAAACATAGAGATTTAGGGTACATGGCCTGGAAACTCCCCAGATCTTAATCCCATTGAGAACTTGTGGTCAATCATCAAGAGACGGGTGGACAAACAAAAACCTAAAAATTCTGACAAAATGAAAGCATTGATTGTGCAAGAATGGACTGCTATCAGTCAGGATTTGGTCCAGAAGTTGATTGAGAGCATGCCAGGGAGAATTGCAGAGGTCCTGAAGAAGAAGGGTCAACACTGCAAATATTGACTTGCTGCATTAACTCATTCTAACTGTCAATATAAGCTTTTGTTACTCATATGTTTTCAATTATTATATTTATGTCTGTGATAAAAACATCTGTCAAACACACATAAAAACCAGAGGGCAGCAGATCATGTGAAAATATAATATTTGTGTCATTCTCAAAACTTTTGGCCATGATTGTACACAGGACCGCTGTATATAATATACAGTGTATAATGTCAGTGTACAGGTAACACACTGACTCACCAGTGACGTCTGTAGGTGAAGTCCTTCATCTTCGCTTTTCATCTTAATTCAGCACAGACCGCCATCTCTTCTTCCAGCCAGGGCTCATCCCTGCAGGAAATAAAACAGTTATCTAGAGCACCGCTTGCAGAGCACATTAAATTTTTTCTCAAATTCTAAAACTACACCAGATGAAGAAAAAAAGGCGACAGTGTCACTCTGCACAGAAACAAGACCGCCTCCCCATTTAAAGCAGTATCCTCAAAAAAATAAAATAAATACATCACTGCAGTAATAATATCCCTTAATTAGCCTCTATGGTAACAATATCCCCCATCCTGGCCCCCGTGTGTCTCATTCCTGGCTCCAACCATATGTTCTCCCATCCTGGCCCTGTATGTTCTCCCATCCTGCCCAAATGTGATGTCCCATTCTGCCCCATCTGTCCCATGATCATGCCCCATCTGTACCATGATCATGCCCCATATGTCTCCATCATATCCATCCTGCCCAATGATCCTACCCTGTCTGTCTCCATCCTGCCCCATGATCCTGCACCATCTGTCTCCATCCTGTCCCATATTCCTGCCCCATGTCTCCCATCCTGCACCCATGTCTCCCATCCTGCCCCCATATCTCAATCCTGCCCGTGTCTCCATCCTGCCCCCTGTGTCTCCAATCCTGCCCCCTGTCTCCATTCTGCCCCTTGTCTTCAATCCTGCCCCCTGTCTCCATTCTGCCCCAGTGTCTCCCATCCTGCCCCCCGTGTCTCCATTCGGCCCCGGGCAGGATGGCGACACGTGGTCCATTTGTCTTCATCCTGCCAGTGAAACATATTGCGGCTTGCTCTTTCAATAAAAATTAAAAAAAAAAACTTTCTCCTCACCTGGCTGCGCTCCTGAAGCGATAATCCATCCAGGCGTTGCAAGCACACACTCACCGTGCGAACGGTAATGACGTCATACACTAGCGACGTGCGCGCTGATGTCAGCTGCCAGCCTCCGATTGGCTAGTAGCTTTAAATATTGCCGTGCTGGCCCGCACTGCATTAGAGTAACTGAACCTGTGTCTCGGACGCAGGTTCAGTTACTGCAGCGGCAGAATCTTGCCGTTGGGGCCCGATGAGCAGAAGAGACGGGGCCTGATGCGGGCCCCTCTGCTGATCGGGCCCCATACACCAGTCTGTGCAGTAATGCCCTGATGGCTGCCATGCCCTAAATGCTCACATATTGCACCATCACACAGACACATTTCGGTCGTATTTACATGCGCGGAGTTCAGGCTGTTAAATGAGCCTGATCGACAATATTGAAGTCGTTCGACGCTTGTTTCCTGGCCTCTTTACTCCGGCTGGGGAAGAATGATGGGGGCAGATACAGAAAACTACATGTCATTAATCCTCATACACTTTCAGACTCCCTACACTCATCACTGTCCCTAATCTCCTCTTTTTCATGTCCTGATCTGGCTGTACATCACTACAATGACACTCTCAGAAGCACCCTGGACTGAGTAGCACCCTCACCCTCAGAACCTCCAAACACGAGTAAAACAGCCCTGGCTCACATTGCAAACTCGATTTGCTAAGCGATGCTCTAGAAGTGCCGTACGCCTATGGAAGAAAGCTCGATCACCAGAAAACTTTATCCGCTACAAATTTATGCTACGGACCTATAACGCTGCCTTCACCTCACCAAACAGACTTACTTAACCACCCTAATCTTCTCACTGTCTTACATCCCAAAAAAAAATTTGGACACCATTCACTTCGTCCTTATTCCAAACACACAGGCCCCTATCACTGAGGATCTGGATTCCCAGGTTATAGAGAATATCTGTCAGGAAATCAGCTCGCAGCCATCAAGTACCACAACTCCAATGCCTCCCCACATCTCCTCTGGCTCACTCTCCAGATTTGATCCCATCACAGAAGAAGAAGTCTCCAGGCTCCTCTCTTCTCGCCCTATTACATGCATTACTGACCCCATTCCTTCACATGTCCTCCAGTCTCTCTTGTCGTCACTACCTAACCACAGTCTTCAATTTCTCCCTCTCTTCTGGTATTTTACCCTCCTTCTTCAAAGACTCTATCATTACACCATTATTAAAAAAAACCTCTCTCGACCCATCCTGCACAAATAACTACAGATCAGTCTCCAACCTTCCATTCATCTCTAAACACTTGGAGCACCTGGTCCACTCCTGCCTTACCCGTTATCTCTTCATTCACTCTTGCCTAGATCCATCACAGTCCGGCATCCGCCCCCTACATTCTACAGAAACTGCTCTCATCAAAGTGACTAACGACCTTCTGATAGCAAAACGTAACAGTGACAACTCTCTACTCATTCTTCTTGACCTCTCTGCAGCTTTCGACACTGTTGACCGCCACCTCCTACTCTCTATGCCCCAGTCAAAAGGCAAAAAAGATACTGCTCTCTCTTGGTTCTCTTCCTATCTTTCTGACCACTCCTTCAGTTTTTCGTTCGCTTGGCTCCACTTCCTTTCCTCTTCCTCTAACTGTTGGGGTCTCTCATGGCTCAGTTCTTGGCCCATTTCTTTTCTCTCTACAAGTCCCCAGTTCGACAGACCATCAGCAGATTTGGCTTTTAGTACCATCTTTATGCTGATGAAACACAACTATACACGTCATCACCTGACCTTACCCCCCAGCTGTACTACAGAACACCAGTGACTGTCTGTCCACAGACTCCAACATCATGTCCACTCTCTATACCCCTCACCACACATGACAGCGGTGTTGCCACAAAAAAATTACCCTGAGGTTTAAGGCGAGAATATACCCCATACCCCACACAAGACAGCTGGGCCGCGGACTGGCGGTTGGGGACCCCTGCCATATAACGTCTGCCTTTGGGGGTGCATTATACTATAGAGTCTGCTTTTGGGGTATTCATTATACAATATAGTCTGCCTATGTGGGGTGCATTATACTATATACAGTAGAATCTGCCTATGAAGGTGCATTATACAATATAGAGTCTGCCTATGGGGGTCCATTATACTATATTAAGTCTGCCTACGGGGGTGCATTATACAGTATAAAGTCTGTCTTTGGGGTGGTCAAGATGAGTCGCCCGCCAGGGCCGTGGGGTACTCGACACCGAGCCCGTTCACTTCTATGGGGATGTCACGGCGACACAGCTCGGTCCGTGGCCCTGGGCGCTCACTGAAAAGGGGGATATTTACAGGGGATTAAAGTATTTGTAGGAGGTTCGTGACGCCGCCTGTGGTACCTGGTCAGGTTGACCAGCGCTGCTATACAGATCCGCTGAAGTGTTGTTGTTGGGCAGCAAGGTGTTAAGCCTTCCACTGCAAGGCTGGGGTCTTCAGGGTAAACGGAGTGTAGGGGTGCAGGATGGAGGAGGGGAGTTCAGCAGCGGGAGTAATAAGGTCAGGGCTGCCACTAGGAATTTCAGGGCCCATACTGGCAAAAATTTATGGGCCCCCTTGAGTCTCCGCCCAGGCTCCACCCCAGTTCTGCCTCCACTCTAGCTCCTCCTCCACCACACGAACCTTCCAATATGCCTCCGCCCTTTCTTGGAAAAAACTCCACTTCTGCACCACGCCCTCCCAATGACACATTAACACCATATCACATGCATAGCCATCAGCTTTTGTTTTGACCAAAAGATTTTTTAAGCCTGCCACCATGACAAGGTAGACTCTATTGGCAGGTCCCTACTCTACTCTAACCTATTAAACATTTGGTAACTTTTTTTTTCTTTTTTGGTATATTTTATCTTTTTTCAAGGAATGTGTCACAAATTTTTTAAACTAATTTAATCATATTTATATATATATATATATATATACTGTATTTCTGATTGCAGATTATTGTATTCTGTTTTCTGTACATTTATGGAAGCTGCACCTGTTTGGAGATATGGACATTGGAATATGCACATGTGTATATCTATCTTAAGACATTATAGGAGACGCTCTCGGGAGAGTTTTCTATACATGTTCTATGTTTACTGACATGCATATGTAATTGTGCAGTAAGGGGAAGACGTAATCATGACACTACCTATTTTGAATGGTGGATTGTGTTATCTGTGATTGTAATCTTGGTGGTTATGATGAGGAAACTGCTGAAATGGGATCTCTTATGGAAGTGTAAGGGCCCCGTTACACCGCTTCAATGTTCCAGCGACCCACCAACGATACGACGTGGATGGGATCGCTGGGACATCGTTAGCTGATCGCTGGTAAGCTGTCACATAGGCAGACTCACCAGCGATCAGGACTAGCGAGCACGCTGGTATCCAGGGTAAGCAGCGGGTAAGTAAGCGCCGCACGGCGCTTAATTACCCGCTGTTTACCCTGGATACCAGCTCCCAGTGTCTGCTGTACGGCGCTGGGAGCTCGCTGAATTGTTGGTCCCACTGTCACATGCAGCGATGTGTGCTGCCCAGCGGGAGACAAACGATAGATTTATGGCCCAGTACATTCTGCAACGATTAACGATCAGATGACTGATCGTTACTGCGTGTCACACGCAGCGATGTCGTTTCGACATCGCTTCAAACGTCACCAAACCGGTGACGTTTCAACGATATAGTTCACGATATCGTAGCGTGTAACAGTGCCTTAAGCCTACTAGAAAAGCTGTGTTAATTATTTAATTATATAAGCGATAAACATACTTTAAAGTCAATTATTCCATAACGTTAAGCTATTATTAAAGGATTGGACATTTTATGGTTATTGTTCACAAAAGTGTTTGAGGTAAGGCACTTACTAATATGGCCTTTCTTGAAATTTTGCCACCAATTCTGAAGAATGGGAAACAGAATTATAGGCTATGCTGAATATCTGCATTAAGTGCTTTTTTAATCTTCTCAAACACATTGGTTAACAAAAACAGAGTGGTCAATTCCTTAACATAAAAGGTTCGTAACACATTCCCACTAAACATTTTGTAAACTAAATCTATATTAATAAGAATCATTTAGTGAAATCTTTGGTCAATTACGTAAAGTGCAAAATTAAAGTGCAAAACAAGAACAAAAACAAACAATTGCACCACAATCTATGAACTGAACCATAATAAATACGTATTTACAAAAAACGTAAGAACAAACAATAGTGCCACTGTGCTAAGTACTGATCCCTGATATTAAAAAGGGACCTAATTTTAAGTATAAGTGCAACAAACGCTGTGCCAAGAACGAGGCCTAATATTAAAGTGCCATTCCAATCTGGGGTACACATGTGCAAATCCCATAACTGAAACATTAGTGATATGCTAAATCTCTCTAATGTTTATGACATTGGGTCAGTAAACCCACAGCCAGGCAACGCCACTCATCCATAACAGAGGGAACTATTGGCAATAATAGACAAATGTTAAAACTGTCTACGTTTACAAGTGTGGAACAGGCAGTCGTCTTACCTTCTGTTTCGCAAAATCAGATATCAGATCTTTAAAATTCAGGCGTCTGGCAAGCTTGTTTTAATTGATAGCGGGGTAGGGTGTTAAATCATTGTTCTGTCATTGTAGAACGCAGATAGTTCTTGACCAATGAGAGTTTGCTAAATCTTTTCCCTTCTGCTACTAAAAAGGGTGGGTGTGAAAAATTTTTGAAGAAAAAAAACCCCCCAAAAAATTTTTTTTGAACCAAATTTGTAGAGGATTTACAAACCAGGGAAAACCCTGTTGTCTAAAATTTTGTTTGTAAATTTCCAAAATGTTGCAGCTCTGAAGTAAGAGTTTAAATTTTTAGGGTTCAGAATCAATTTTTCAGGGGATGCCCCCAATTTTTCTTTCCCCCAATTGTGTCTCTTAAGAATTGGAACAAAAACTTGCAGATATTTCCATCATTAAACCTGGTGAAGATCGAAAAAGTGTCCTTGCCAAAAAAAAAACTTAACTTTGAATGTCTTCGGACTTGGCTTTATGACCTTTGATTTTCTTTGGCCCATTGTTGACATTAAAAAGGTCCTTGGAATGCCCTGCAATTGAACCAAAAGAAAAGCAGGGGGCCACTTTCTCTAAGTAATTTCTCTCTTCAGAAGGTTTTTAAAGTTGGCAGCCCCAATTCCAAGGACAAGTTAAAAGTTTTTTTTTTCCCCCTCCCAAAAAGGTAAAACTTTGACCCCAAAAAAAGCCAAAAAAACCCTGCCCTGAAAAATGAAAAAAGTCAGGAACCTTACTTCTAAGTGCATCATTTGTGAGCTTTCCAGAAAAAAAATAACTTTTTAAGGGGGCCTTCAAAAAAACTGGAAATTTTACAAAGGGACTTCAGCCCCCTTTTGAGCTCCCGGGGACTTAGACCATGCAAAACCCCCCCAAACTTCAAGCAAGGTTTCCCTCTCTAGGCTTTTTTAAAAGAATGAACCTTTTTGCTTCCAAAAAAACTTCATTTTTGGGGGCTTTCGCCATGAAAAACCCCCGAGGTTTTTAAAAATGGGGGCACAAAAAAAAGAGGCTTTGGAATTTCCTAGAAATTTTTTCCCCCACACCCTTAAAAACCCACCAGACTGTTTGCCCCTTTTTTATATCCTGACCCCCCGCGTCTTAAGGTCAAAGGGGGGCTCATGCAGTCTGAAAAAAAAGTCTGCAATTTTTTTTTCCCCCTCCCTTTTAAAAAAATCAAAAAAATTCCAAAACCTTTCTACACATGCCCAAATTTTCCGTTTGGGGCCTTTTTGGTAATACCTTAAAAAATAACATTTGTTCATGTGGGGCTCAGGAGTACATCACAAATAAAAAAAAAAAAAATCGCCCCTTTCCTTTTAAGAGGGGCAGGGAAGTTTTCCCAAATTTATGAAATTTTTTTTTTGTTGCCAAATAGTAATGATGGATTTTTATTCCCTTTTCTTACTAAGCTTTTCCCTTTTGGGTCTTTAGACATGTCTAAGTGAAAATTTCCAAAAGGGTTTCCCAAAAAA
>JARQOD010000002.1:207032937-207155934 GCA_033576555.1 Oophaga sylvatica
TTACATGCATTACTGACCCCATTCCTTCACATGTCCTCCAGTCTCTCTTGTCGTCACTACCTAACCACAGTCTTCAATTTCTCCCTCTCTTCTGGTATTTTACCCTCCTTCTTCAAAGACTCTATCATTACACCATTATTAAAAAAAAACCTCTCTCGACCCATCCTGCACAAATAACTACAGATCAGTCTCCAACCTTCCATTCATCTCTAAACACTTGGAGCACCTGGTCCACTCCTGCCTTACCCGTTATCTCTTCATTCACTCTTGCCTAGATCCATCACAGTCCGGCATCCGCCCCCTACATTCTACAGAAACTGCTCTCATCAAAGTGACTAACGACCTTCTGATAGCAAAACGTAACAGTGACAACTCTCTACTCATTCTTCTTGACCTCTCTGCAGCTTTCGACACTGTTGACCACCACCTCCTACTCTCTATGCCCCAGTCAAAAGGCAAAAAAGATACTGCTCTCTCTGGTTCTCTTCCTATCTTTCTGACCACTCCTTCAGTTTTTCGTTCGCTTGGCTCCACTTCCTTTCCTCTTCCTCTAACTGTTGGGGTCTCTCATGGCTCAGTTCTTGGCCCATTTCTTTTCTCTCTACAAGTCCCCAGTTCGACAGACCATCAGCAGATTTGGCTTTTAGTACCATCTTTATGCTGATGAAACACAACTATACACGTCATCACCTGACCTTACCCCCCAGCTGTACTACAGAACACCAGTGACTGTCTGTCCACAGACTCCAACATCATGTCCACTCTCTATACCCCCTCACCACACATGACAGCGGTGTTGCCACAAAAAAATTACCCTGAGGTTTAAGGCGAGAATATACCCCATACCCCACACAAGACAGCTGGGCCGCGGACTGGCGGTTGGGGACCCCTGCCATATAACGTCTGCCTTTGGGGGTGCATTATACTATAGAGTCTGCTTTTGGGGTATTCATTATACAATATAGTCTGCCTATGTGGGGTGCATTATACTATATACAGTAGAATCTGCCTATGAAGGTGCATTATACAATATAGAGTCTGCCTATGGGGGGTCCATTATACTATATTAAGTCTGCCTACGGGGGTGCATTATACAGTATAAAGTCTGTCTTTGGGGTGGTCAAGATGAGTCGCCCGCCAGGGCCGTGGGGTACTCGACACCGAGCCCGTTCACTTCTATGGGGGATGTCACGGCGACACAGCTCGGTCCGTGGCCCTGGGCGCTCACTGAAAAGGGGGATATTTACAGGGGATTAAAGTATTTGTAGGAGGTTCGTGACGCCGCCTGTGGTACCTGGTCAGGTTGACCAGCGCTGCTATACAGATCCGCTGAAGTGTTGTTGTTGGGCAGCAAGGTGTTAAGCCTTCCACAGGCAAGGCTGGGGTCCTTCAGGGTAAACGGAGTGTAGGGGTGCAGGATGGAGGAGGGGAGTTCAGCAGCGGGAGTAATAAGGTCAGGGCTGCCACTAGGAATTTCAGGGCCCCATACTGGCAAAATTTATGGGCCCCCTTGAGTCTCCGCCCAGGCTCCACCCCCAGTTCTGCCTCCACTCTAGCTCCTCCTCCACCACACGAACCTTCCAATATGCCTCCGCCCTTTCTTGGAAAAACTCCACTTCTGCACCACGCCCTCACCAATGACACATTAACACCATATCACATGCATAGCCATCAGCTTTTGTTTTGACCAAAAGATTTTTTAAGCCTGCCACCATGACAAGGTAGACTCTATTGGCAGGTCCCTACTCTACTCTAACCTATTAAACATTTGGTAACTTTTTTTTTCTTTTTTGGTATATTTTATCTTTTTTCAAGGGAATGTGTCACAAATTTTTTAAACTAATTTAAATCATATATTATATATATATATATATATATACTGTATTTCTGATTGCAGATTATTGTATTCTGTTTTCTGTACATTTATGGAAGCTGCACCTGTTTGGAGATATGGACATTGGACATATGCACATGTGTATATCTATCTTAAGACATTATAGGAGACGCTCTCGGGAGAGTTTTCTATACATGTTCTCATGTTTACTGACATGCATATGTAATTGTGCAGTAAGGGGAAGACGTAATCATGACACTACCTATTTTGAATGGTGGATTGTGTTATCTGTGATTGTAATCTTGGTGGTTATGATGAGGAAACTGCTGAAATGGGATCTCTTATGGAAGTGTAAGGGCCCCGTTACACGCTTCAATGTTCCAGCGATCCCACCAACGATACGACGTGGATGGGATCGCTGGGACATCGTTAGCTGATCGCTGGTAAGCTGTCACATAGGCAGACTCACCAGCGATCAGGACTAGCGAGCACGCTGGTATCCAGGGTAAGCAGCGGGTAAGTAAGCGCCGCACGGCGCTTAATTACCCGCTGTTTACCCTGGATACCAGCTCCCAGTGTCTGCTGTACGGCGCTGGGAGCTCGCTGATTGTTGGTCTCCCACTGTCACATGCAGCGATGTGTGCTGCCCAGCGGGAGACAAACGATAGATTTATGGCCCAGTACATTCTGCAACGATTAACGATCAGATGACTGATCGTTACTGCGTGTCACACGCAGCGATGTCGTTTCGACATCGCTTCAACGTCACCAAACCGGTGACGTTGCAACGATATAGTTCACGATATCGTAGCGTGTAACAGTGCCTTAAGCCTACTAGAAAAGCTGTGTTAATTATTTAATTATATAAGCGATAACATACTTTAAAGTCAATTATTCCATAACGTTAAGCTATTATTAAAAGGATTGGACATTTTATGGTTATTGTTCACAAAAGTGTTTGAGGTAAGGCACTTACTAATATGGCCTTTCTTGAATTTTGCCACCAATTCTGAAGAATGGGAAACAGAATTATAGGCTATGCTGAATATCTGCATTAAGTGCTTTTTAATCTTCTCAACACATTGGTTAACAAAAACAGAGTGGTCAATTCCCTTAACATAAAAGGTTCGTAACACATTCCCACTAAACATTTTGTAAACTAAATCTATTATTAATAAGAATCATTTAGTGAAATCCTTTGGTCAATTACGTAAAGTGCAAAATTAAAGTGCAAAACAAGAACAAAAACAAACATATTGCACACAATCTATGGAACTGAACCATAATAAATACGTATTTACAAAAACGTAAGAACAAACAATAGTGCACACTGTGCTAAGTACTGATCCCTGATATTAAAAAGGGACCTAATTTTAAGTATAAGTGCAACAAACGCTGTGCCAAGAACTGAGGCCTAATATTAAAGTGCCATTCCAATCTGGGGTACACATGTGCAAATCCCATAACTGAAACATTAGTGATATGCTAAATCTCTCTAATGTTTATGACATTGGGTCAGTAAACCCACAGCCAGGCAACGCCACTCATCCATAACAGAGGGGAACATATGTGGCAATAATAGACAAATGTAAAACTGTCTACGTTTACAAGTGTGGAACAGGCAGTCGTCTTACCTTCTGTTTCGCAAAATCAGATATCAGATCTTTAAAATTCAGGCGTCTGGCAAGCTCATGTTCAATTGATAGCAGGGCTAGGCTGTTCAATCATTGTTCTGTCATTGTAGAACGCAGATAGTTCTTGACCAATGAGAGTTTGCTAAATGCTCTTTCTCCTTCTGCTACTGAAAGTGGTAGGGTGATGAAAATTCTGAGAGCAATACACACCTCTCCAAATATTCCTTGAAGCTCAAATTTGTAGATGGCATTTAGCAAATCCAGTGGACCCATGTTGTCTATAAATGTAGCTTTGTAAACTTTCCTAAGATGTTGCAGCTCTGAGAGTAACGACGATGTTAAATCTTCAGGGTATGCAGATATCAATTCTTCAGTGGATGCCACCAGATTTTCTTCACTAATTGTTGTCATCTTAAGAATTGGAACAAACAACTTGCAGATATCTTCCATCGATCTGAAGCACTGGTGAAGATCAGAAATTATAGTGTCCATTGCCACAAGAAAAACATTAACTTTGAAGTGCTCTTCAGGACTTGCAGCTTCATGACGCTTTGATTTTCTTTGGCGCAATTGTTGAGCATTTAATAGGTCCTTCGGAATGCCCATGCAATCTGCAACCAAACTGGCCTTCAGAAAGCAGGGTGGGCCACTTTTCTCTAAGTAATTTCATCTCTTCAGAGAGAGATTTAATGTTGGCAGCTCCAACTTCCAAGGACACAGCTCTAGACTGTAGTATTTTGTTCCTCTCCTCAAAACTGGTAAGAACTTTGACCCAAAATGTAGCCAAAACCACTGCCCTGAAAGATGAAAAATAGTCAGAGAGACCTTCAGCTTCTGAATGTGCATCATTTGTGAGCTTTCCAGAAGAAATAACTTTATCAAGGGCCTTCAAAATACTTGGCAAATTTTGAGCAATGGGACGTACAGCCTCTATTCTTGAGCTCCATCGGGTGTCACTTAGACCATGCAAAGACCTTCCAACTACTTCAAGCAAGGTGTTCCATCTCTCAGGTCTGTTGCTAAACAGAATGTATAGCCGGTTTACGCTTCCAAAAAAAGTCTTCATTTCAGGGCAGCTTGCAGCAGCATGAACGCCCACGAGGTTTAAAGAATGGGCAGCACAAGGAGAAAAGAGAGCTCTTGGAAATTTCTCTAGAATTTTTGCCCTTACACCTTTAATCCTACCAGACATGTTTGCCCCATTATCATATCCCTGACCTCTGCAGTCTTTAAGGTCAATGGCGTGCTCATGCAGTCTTGATATAATCATGTCTGCAATTTGTTCTCCCGTCTTCTGAAAAAAATCAAAAAATTCCAAAAACCTTTCTAGCACATGCCAAATTCCTGTTTGGGGGTCTTTGGATACATACCTTAAAACAATAACATTCTGTTCAGTGTGTGAGACATCAGGAGTAGCATCACAAATAACAGAAAAATAAATCGCCTCTTTCCTTTCTGAGAGTATGGCATCCAGGACATGTTTTCCGCAAATATTTATGAATTTGTTTTGTGTTGCCCAAGATAGATAATGAGCTGGCATTTTTATTCCCTTTTCTTGACTAAGCTTTACCTTTTCTAGGTGCTCTTTTAGTACACTGTCATAACGTGACAATATTTCCAAGGTTCCAAGAAAATTGCCATTATGTAGGTCTCCAATTCTCTGCGATGTTCCTCTGAAAGCCAGTTTGCGTGAAGCTAAATGCAATGTCACATCCAAAAGTCTTTCTAGAAGAGCCACAAGCCTCTCCGCTTCCTTCGCTAAACTTCTTTGCATCTCGAAGTCAACACCATGGCCAATTATGGCCTTTTGGCTTGTTCTCCAACTCTAGTAATGCTTCCTTTGCAGTGCACTATGTTCATGCTCTGGTAGTTTGGGGTACAGACGATGCCATTTGGAAAGCGAAGGATTAAGACCTTCTTTCCGGCAAAGGATGCTCACAGATTTGCCCCTCTGATCATCAGAAAATGCCATACATGTGACACAATACATTACCTTCCTACTTGGGCTCCATCTTAGCCAATCCCTTACAAATTTTTCTCGCCCATTAGATGACTTTGCATAGAGGAGAAATTCACTAAAGGAACGTTCATCAACATCCTTAGGCAAAGATTGTACCATCTGCTTCAATTCTTCTTCACTAGAAAGCCCCGAAAGAACAATCTTCTCCCGTTCCTTATCTTTGAGGACATCTGGCCACATTGCTGGGTCTTTCCAATCAATTTCTTCTTTTTCTTCTTCTTGTAATGTTATCCGAGTGCACTCCTCTGTCGAAACAGACTCTGCACTCTGGCTGCAAGAAGGTTCTTCAGACACATGCTCTAAAATGGGACTTGAACATGAAGGCATTTCCTCTTCTTGAATCTGTATACAAACAGTGGAAGGAAGCATTTTGTGAGGACTGTGAGGAGGTGATGTGTTTCTGGACCGTGTTTCCGCAGATTCTTCTGTTTCCACACAAGTTGGCATAGTTGCAGCATCTTCTTGAATTACTGAAGAAAAGCTTGAAGAGGCAGCCACCTCACTGGATGACGCAGTATGCTCAAGCATTTGATGATAATCTTGCATCTGAGGGGGTTCACATTCATCATCATCACCTCCCTTGGTGCTTTGTGGCTTTTTAAAGTACTGCGATAGATTGCTTTTCTTTTTAAGCCTTCCCTCCTCTTCATCACGATCCCTTTTCTCCTTTCGTTTTTGAGAGCCTGATTTATGTTTGTACATCTTTCTGGGTCTACGTCCACAATTACTGCTTTCAAGGTGATTTGTAAACGAGGATAACCTACATATAAAAATGCCAAATCAGAATAAACTTGAAAATGGCAACACTATGTAGGAGAGAGAGCCCCCGCTGTGTGACCGGTCCAGAACCAAGGGGGCTGTCACTTAAGTTCCTAGGGGGAAGGTTCCCGGGGGAAGAAACTAATAGCCTAATAGTCATTTGCTCAGTTACCTGTGTATTGCTGTATACTTTCCCTGCGAGGAGAATTACTGTCCGCTTACCAGTTACCCCTATCACCCTTATATAAAGGTTCAGGTTAAGATTTCACCGTCTCTGACTCGTCACTGCATCCCACGTACCTGCGAATACCACAACTACATCATCATACTCTCACGGGGATGTCACCTAATATTTAAACAGTCTAAAACAGACACTTTCATTTTTGTCACTATTGACTCAATGGTGACAAGAACAAGTGGAGGTGCTGCTGCTTAACTCCGCTATGCAGTGCAGTCATTTTGACAGGGTAAATATAAATAGTGTGGACCATTTTTTTGGCCTGTCAAAATAATGAGTCCCCTAGATCAGGGTTCCCCAACTCCAGTCCTCAAGGCCCACCAACAGGTCATGTTTTCAGGATTTCCTTTGTATTACACAGGTGATGCAATTATCACCTCGGCAATACTAAGGAAATTCTGGAAACATGACCTGTAGGTGGGCCTCCTTGAGGACTGGAGTTGGGGAACACTGCCCTAGATTGCTGCCCTGGTTCCAGGAGAGGGATTCCTGGAACCAGCAAAGGCCTGTGGACAGAAGTAAGTGGGAAGCACCACATACGCAGCAGAACAAGGGATACGGTCTAATAGTCATATGACACGGAGAGGTTAAATGTTCAAGTAATTAATCTTTATTGGAAATAAATAATTCCCTTTCTTGATATCACAAAACAAGTGACTTCCATACATATCACAGAATTCTCTATACCAAGAGCAATAATATGACATACAAGGAACAAATACCACCACATCATGACCAGACCACATATTACCATCACAGTGTCCAAATAATACCACATACAAGGAATACATACCACCAATTCATGAAGAGATCATATATTACCACCACATAATACCACATTAAAAGGGAGAAATATCACTAAACCATGACCAGGTCACATTCCCAACACATAGTGGTCAAAAAATACCACATACAAGGGACAAATACCATCACACCATGACTACACACTACATAGATAAATACTGTAACACCATGACCAGATCTAATCTATGAGAACATCATCGAAGCTCTCATATTTTTGCATTGAGAGCTTATGACTAGAAATGAGCAAATTTTTTAAGGTCCCCACTTATTCGTTAAGCTACAACGCTTACCGAATAAGCTACAGCGGTAACCCGGATACATTGAGCACGCTGACTGATGGGCACCGCAGCTGCATGTGTCACAGTACATGCATGGAGAGCTCAACACAGGCTCTCCATACATGTGCTGCAACTAACAAAGTCGTGACGCATGCAGCTGCGGCACCAAACAGCTGATCACCCGGAGCGCTCCAGGTATCCGGGTTACCGCTGCAGCTTACTCGGTAAGCACTACAGCTTGCAGAATAAGCAGGGACCCGAAGATATTCGCTCAACTCTACTTAAGACATAGCTTCTGATTTCCAGCCAGTCAGAAGCTGCGCTTACAAGATGGCCCCGAAATACCAGTGGTGCTGAAATTTGATGAATATGTCGGACGGTATGAGAGGGAACTTAAAAGTCAGCATAGAGTGACTGTTCATAAAAAATTCCCTCCACTCTGTCTCACAGCGGGGCCAATCCTTTAAATTCACCTTGCCACCTGCTTGTTTTCCCTCTATGTCCATCCCTTCTCCTTCAATAGACAGCTCTGGCTTCATATCAGACAACAGAGAAGGTTGGAGACAGCGGAAAACCAAGCAGGTGGGAAGATGTATTTCAATGATTGTCCACTGTGAATCACCAAGCACCTGGACTTAAGGGTATGCCACACTAAGCGAGATCGCTAATGAGATCACTACTGCGTCACCATTTATGACGCAGTAGCAATCTCGTTAGCGACTTAGCTGTGTGTGACATGTAGCAGCGATGTGGCCCCTGCTGAGATGTCGCTGATCGCTTATGAACATTCTGAGCCGTTTTTTGGTCGTTGGTGTCCCGCTGGTGAGCCTGAATCGCTGAGTGTGACACCCTTTATGAACGACTTCACCAGCGTTGCAGGTGGGACTAGGTTTTCCCAACGACCGCAGAGGTCGTTATACAGATCGCTGATGAGTTGTGTTTGGAATCACAGATCGCTGATGAGTTGTGTTTGGAATCTAACAGCTAAGTCGCTAACGAGATCGCTACTGCGTCATAAATGGTGACGCAGTAGCGATCTCGTTAGCGATCTCGCTTAGTGTGGCATACCCTTTAGTTGAACAGTCATTTTTGCTGACAGTCCTTTTAAAGTAGGGGTCTCAAGCTGCATTCCTCGAGGGCCGCAAACCGTGCGTGTTTTCAAGATTTCCTTAGCATTGCACTAGGTGCTGGATTCATTATCTGTGCAGGTGATTAAATTATCACCTGTGCAATACAAGGAAATCCTGAAAACATGTTTGCGCCCTTGAGGAATGCAGTTTGAGACTTAAAGGAACACTCCAGTGATGAAAAAAAAAAAAACAAGTATAGAGACGCCAGATCTAAACAGGTGCAGCTCCACAGACACGCAGTGTCTCTCTGCAGCTCACCAGACATGCAGACTAGAGGAACCATTGGTGAATATCGGTCTGCACTTGGACCGCGGTGCATGGACCGGCCGGGTGTCTCCTGATGTCAACTCGGCAGCCTCGCAGCATGTATGAGGATGCTGGTCAGGAGATTGGCGCCCTGTCCAGGCACTGCTGTGCGGGCGCAGACCGATTATTTCCCCCTTTCAAAAATTACACTGCCTAATAAAAGATTTTTCACAATCATATATACTCCCATCAATAATTCCCCAACCCCATTCCAAGCCCCAAACAAAACTTAGGTCAGCGGTGACGCAGCCGTGAGATGACCGTCGCCAGCCTGTCATCTCCCGGCTGCTCGCAGCGTAAGTAGCCCGACCGGCGGGCTCCACGTAACGGAAATCCCGCGTCGCTGATTGGTCGCGTCCGGCCAAACGCGACCAATCAGCGACTGGCGCAGTCCGGCCGCAACCAATCAGCGAGGCGGGATTTCCGTTACAGACAGAATTAGACGATTATATAGTAGATTGATATTGGGAGTGGAAGGGGGAAGGAATAATTTTACAATCATTCCTTACCCCACCCCCCCTTTCACTCCTCAATAGCAATGTATAACTACAATCACCTACTGAAATAGTCGACAAACTAATACATGGACTTGTTATTTACTCACTCAGACGCTGTTGCCACCGCGCCCACCACCCAGTCAAGAAGAATTTAATGGTCGTCTCAGCCTGCCCACCACTGCCGCCTCAGCCTGCCCACCAAATAAATGGAAAGTTTATATTACAGCATATATAATCACTGAGTATACGTTACAAAAAATTATCTTTATTGGTATTTATTAAAAACCTATAAATTATAGAACATAAATACACCTCAAAACGTAACTAAGTGATTATGTAAAAGAACTAAAATAAATAAAATAGGAGTCAAGAGTAAAGGGGTGATCACCCCATTTATTTATTTTACTCACTTTTATAGCAGTAATCTTTCCAAAACACTTTAGGGTATGTTCCCACAGTCACTAAATGCTACAGTAAAATAGACCTCTTAAGGAACTTATCTAGATCTGTGGTGAGCACTTTGAACCCCCAAGTGCTTGACAGAAGTTTATAATGTAGAGCCGTACAAGTGTAACAGGAGAAACTGGACCCCAAAAGTCATTGTGCAATTTGTCCACAGTATGCCGATACCCCAATATGTGGGGGGAACCAATGTTTGAGTGCATGGCAGAGCTTGCAAAGGAAGGAGAACCGTTTGACTTTTTCAACGCAGAATTGACTGGAATTGAGATCAGACGCCATGTCGCGTTTGGAGAGCCCCTGATGTGCCTAAACAGTGGAAACCCCCCAATTCTAACTTCAACACACCCCTTACCCTAACTATAGCTCCAACCCTAATGGTAAAAAGGAAATAAATACATTTTTTAATTTTATTATTTTTCCCTAACTAAGCGGGTGATAAAGGGGGGTTTGATTTACTATTTATAGCGGGTTTTTATGACTGGCAGCTGTCACACGCTAAAAGACGCTTTTAATAGTAAAAAAAAATTTTAACAACCAACATTTCGAAGCTATATTTTTCCATATTTTGGCTCACAGAGTCATGTGAGGTCTTGTTTTTTTGCGGGAAGAGTTGACGTTTTTATTGCTACCATTTTTGGGGAAACTGACATTTTTTGATCCCTTTTTATTGCAATTTTGGGGAAGCAGAATGAACAAAAACAGCAATGAATGAATTTCTTTTTTTGGGGGGAGGTGTGGCATTCCGCGTGTGGTAAAATTGATAAAGCAGCTTTATTCTTCTGATTAGTATGATTACAGCGATACCTCATTTATATATTTTTTTTATGTTTTGGCGATTTTATACTATAAAAACTATTTTATATAAAAAAATAATTATTTTTTCATCGCTTTATTCTCAGGCCTTTACTTTTTTCTATTTTTGCCAGTGATGGAGCTATATGTCGGCTTGTTTTTGGCAGGACAAGATGATGTTTACAGTGGTACCACGTTTATTTATATCCATCTTATTGATTGCGTGTTATTACCCTTCTTTTCCGGCGGTATGATAAAGCTTTGTTGTTTTTGCCTTTTTTTAATGGTGTTCACTAAAGGGATTAACTAGTGGGACAATTCTATAGGTTGGGTCGTTGCGGACGCGGTCGTGATACCAAATATGTGTACTTTTAGTGTTTCGATTTTTTTATTCAAAGATTGATTTAATGATGGAATAGATTTTTTTTTTATATATATAATTTTACAATTATTTATTTCTTTTAACTTCTATCTTTTACACTGTGTCCTGCCCTGGGGGCCCTGTTGGTGGATGCTGCAGCCCCCCCCCTGCCTGCCCTGGGCCCTGTTGGAATGATGTGTGCGGCTGCCCCCCCACCACCTATTGCTGGATGCTGCGACTGCGGGCCCCTCCTGTCTGCCCTGGGGACCCTGTTGGTGGATGCTGTGGGCACCTCCTGCCTGCCCTGAGGTCCTGTTGGAAAGCTGTGTGCGGCCGCCCCCCCGCCTTGGCCCCTATTGCTGGATGCTGCGCCTGCCCTGTGGGTCCTCTTGCCCCCCCGCCTGCCCTGGGGCCCCTGTTGTTGGATGCTGCGCCTGCGGGCCTCTCCTGCCTGCCCTGGGATGGCCCCCCACCTGCCCTGGGGCCCTGTTGGTGGATGCTGCGGGCCCCTCCTGACTTACCTGCAGCTGCCCCTCCCCCGCGTGTGGCTGCCCCTCCCCCCGCGTTGCTGTATGCTGCGCTTGCGGGCCCCTCCTGTCTGCCCTGGAGACCCTGTTGGTGGATGCTGTGGGCCCCTCCTGCCTGCCCTGGGCTTGGGGCCCTGTTGAAAAGCTGCATGCGGCTGTCCCCCCCGCCTGCCCTGGCCCCAGGGCCCCTATTGCTGGATGCTGCGCCTGCGGGCCCGTCCTGCCTGCCCCACCCCCACCTGCCCTGGGGACCCTGTTGGTGGATGCTGCAGGTGGCTGCCCCCCCCCTGCCTGCCCTGGCCCCAGTTGCTGGATGCTGCACCTGCCCTGTGGGCCCTTCCTGCCTGTCCTGGGGACCCTGTTGGTGGATGCTGGCCTGGGCCCTGCTGCGGCTGTGTGCTGGTGGCCGGGCCCTGCTGCGGCCGTGCTGGTGGCCGGGCCCTGCTGCGGCTGTGCTGGTGGCCGGGCCCTGCTGCGGCCGTGCTGGTGGCCGGGGCCGGGCCCTCTGGGGCCGGGCCTGTGCGCTGGTGGGCCGGGCCCTGCTGCGGCCGTGTGCTGGTGACCGGGCCCTGCGGCTGTGCTGGTGGCCGGGCCCTGTTGTGGCCGTGCTGGTGGCCGGGCCCTGCTGTGGCTGTGCTGGTGACCGGGGCCCTGCGGCTGTGCTGGTGACCGGGGCCCTGCGGCTGTGCTGGTGGCCGGGTCCTGTGGTTGTGCTGGTGGCCGGGGCCCTGCTGTGGCCGTGTGCTGGTGGCCGTGCCCTGTGGCTGTGCTGGTGGCCGGGCCCTGCGGCTGTGCTGGTGGCCGGGCCCTTCGACTGTGTTGGTGACCGGGCCCTGCGGCTGTGCTGGTGGCCGGGCCCTGCGGCTGTGCTGGTGGCCGGGGCCCTGCAGCTGTGCTGGTGGCCGGGGCCCTGCGGCTGTGCTGGTGGCCGGGGCCGGGCCCTGCGGCTGTGCTTGTGGCTGGGCCCTGCTGGTGGCCAGGGCCGGGCCCTGCGGCTGTGCTGCTGGTCGGGGCCGGGCCCTGCGGCTGTGCTGGTGGCCGGGGCCGGGCCCTGCGGCTGTGCTGGTGGCCGGGCCCTGCTGCGGCCGTGTGCTGGTGGCCGGGCCCTGCGGCTGTGCTGGTGGCCGGGCCCTGCGGCTGTGCTGGTGGCCGGGCCCTGCGACTGTGTTGGTGACCGGGCCCTGCGGCTGTGCTGGTGGCCGGGCCCTGCGGCTGTGCTGGTGGCCGGGGCCCTGCAGCTGTGCTGGTGGCCGGGCCCTGCGGCTGTGCTGGTGGCCGGGGCCGGGCCCTGCGGCTGTGCTTGTGGCTGGGCCCTGCTGGTGGCCAGGGCCGGGCCCTGCGGCTGTGCTGCTGGTCGGGGCCGGGCCCTGCGGCTGTGCTGGTGGCCGGGGCCGGGCCCTGCGGCTGTGCTTGTGGCTGGGCCCTGCTGGTGGCCGGGGCCGGGCCCTGCGGCCAGTGCTGGTGGCCGGGGCCGGGCCCTGTGGCTGTGCTGGTGGCCGGGGCCAGGCCCTGCGGCTGTGCTTGTGGCTGGGCCCTGCTGGTGGCCGGGGCCGGGCCCTGCGGCTGTGCTGCTGGCCGGGCCCCCCGGGGACAAACTACTCACCCTGCTGCTCGCCGTATCCTGCATGTCCCGACGGTCCCGGTCCCGGTCCGCCGTCCGCCGCCGCCGCTCCCAGCCACGTGGCACGCTGTTGTGAATGTTTTGGAAATGAATTCTGAGCAGAAGCTCCCTCTGGTGGTTACAAACAGTACTGAACCATTCAATGAGGATTGGCAATCAGGAGTCACAGACTGGCTTATATAAGGGAGGTTCCCTCCTATCATGGTTGCCGGTGATCAATTGTTCTTGTCTCAACTGTGGTTCCTGGTTCACTTGGAAGCTTGCTGAGTCTTGCCTCTTCTTCTGCTTTCAGATAAGATATTTTCTGTTTTTGTTTTTGTGCTTACAATTTTCATATTTCTCTGCATTTCTGTGAGGTTAGCCAGGTTCCCCCCCGGGGGGCTTAGGCTCCTCTCAGTTTTTCTGGAGCCACTGTTATTTGTTCATTTGCCTTTTCCAGTTTTTTCAGTGGCTGCGGCTTTGTTTTGTTACACCAGAGAACTGATTTAGGCGGTAGAGGTCGTGTGATCTCAGGTGTTTCTGCAATCAGTAGCGTTGGCATTTTTTAGGGTTTTTTGGATTGCAGTGAGTATCCTTTCTATCCTTTTCTATCTAGGCAGATTGGGCCCCAGCGTTTGCTCATACTATTTTCTGTCTGTGTCTGTATTTCCTCTTGTCTAACCGCCATTACATGTTTGGGGGCTTCCTATGTTCTTTGGGGATCTGCTCCGGGGCAGATAGCTTTCCTCTTTCTATCTTTAGGTGTAGTTAATCTCTCAGGCTGTGATGAGACATCTAGGACCAACGTAGGAATGCTCCACGGCTGCCTCTAGTTGTGGTGGTTAGTCAGGGTACTGCAATCTAATAGATTCCAACCTCTCTGGTGTATTGCCGTTTTTGCCTGCTCTCCTCAGCTACCAAATCATAACAGCACGCACGCTGCTCGCTCTGCTCCTGAATGAGGAAGTGGAGCAGAGCAGCGTGTGACGTCACGTCCGGCTGGCTGATGCACCTGGGCGGGCCGTAGCTTCAAGCTACAGTGCCTGCCCAGCAGCCAGCCAGCCCAGGGGCGTTTCTGTGTGGGGAGGGGGACAGTGGAGAGTGTGGGGGATGTGGATTGGGGAATATTTAGCAGCGAAGTGCTGCGCTGCGCCTGGCTGCCAACGACGCGTGCTGGGGGCGGGCGGCGCGGGCGGGCCCTCTTAAGTCACCGGGCGCCATACACTAGTAAGGGCTGTAATGCCCTGATGGCGGCCCTGCTTGTCCCCAGTCCATCCACGCTGAACAGACAGTATGACAGTTGTGCTTGTAGTACCATCTATGTTGCATTAAACTTGCTCCTGTTCTTCCTCCTCCTCCTCTTCCTCATTGTCAACCAATCCACGTTGGGACAACATAAGGCTGGGCTGTGTGTAATCACCCTGTATGGTTCCTTGCTCCATCTCATCATGCTCCGCCTGCAATGCATCCTCTTTCATTGTGAGCAGAGAGCTTTTCAGAATACAGAGAAGTGGGATGGTAGCGCTAGTTAAGGCATCATTGCTGCTCACCATCTTGGTGGACTCCTCAAAGTTTTGTAGGATGATACATATGTCTGACATCCATGTCCACTCCTGAGGTCTTATGTGTGGAGTCTGAACTGAATACCGACGGCCTTCCACGACAAACACTGCTGAAGCACTGTAAGGGCTGCGGAAGCTTTAGCTGACTTTCTAAAATTGTCACGCAGGTGGCGTACTTTCACAAGCTAATATGGCAGCTCAGGGTAGCTTTTGAGAGTCCATTGAACAAAGAGGTTAAGCACATAAGTCAGGCCTGGTACATGTGTGAGCTCGCCTCGCCTCAGAGCCGCCATCAGGTTCTGGCCATTGTCACACATGACCATGCCTGGCTGTAGGTTCAACGGTGTCAGCCACAGATCTGCCTGTTCTTTCAGAGCTGTACACAACTCTTCAGCATTGTGCGGTTTGTCACCTAAGCATATTATCATCAGGCTGAGGCAGTGCTGCAGTGCTTCCAGCTCGTGACTAATTTGGTCCTTTCAGAGATGGAGGCTGAAGAGGAGGAGGTGCAAGAGCTGTAGACTGTGGGGGCAACCCTGATTGACCTAGGGCATCCAGAGGAAGTGTTCCATCCCAAGGTTCGACTGGGTCCCGTCTTCCACTGTTACCCCAATGTGCTGTCAGCGAAATGTACCATCCCTGCCCACAAGCACTTGTCCACGTGTCCGTGGTTAGGTGGACTTTCCCAGTAACAGCATTGTTGAGGGCACGGGTAATGTTGTGGGACACGTGCTTCTGTAATGGGATGGCACACCGGGAGAAATAGTGGCGGCTGGGGACCGAGTATCTTGGGACGGCAGCCGCCATCAGGTCGCAGAAAGCTTCAGTCTCCACAAGCCTAAAAGGCAACATTTAGAGCGCAAGCAGATGAGAAATGTGTGAATTTAGTACTGTGGCTTCTGGGGCATTGGCTGCGTATTTCCGCTTGCATTCCAATTACTGGGGTATGGACAACTGAAGGCTGTGCTGGGACAAGGACATGGACGTGCTTGATGATAGTGTTAGTTGAGTGTGGGCAACGACAGGTGCAGGGCAGGAGGCATCTTTGCATGCTTTGTGGACAGGGGATTGACTTGCACGCCCAACTGTGGAAGAAGCAGTGGTGTCACCCGCAGACACTGTTCCTGGAGCATGGGGTTCGGCCACAAAGTCGGGTGCTTTGATGCTATGTGCCTGATCATTATGGTGGTGGTCAGGCTGGAGGTTTTGCTACCCTTGATGATTCGGGCATGGCAGGTGGTACAAATGGCCTGTTTGGGGTTATTGGCAGAGTCTTTTAAAAGCAACCAGACTCGGGAAGACCTAACAGTTGTACTGCCAACTTCCGTCGTGTTGGTGTTGTGAGGAACGATTGCACGCCTTCTGTCTGCCTGTTGGGGTGCTACGGCTTCCTCCCCTTGTGTGCTGCTATCCTTGCTCTGCATGTCTTCCTGCCAGGTTGGGTCAGTTACTATATCATCCCCCTCCTCATCTCCTCATCTTCCACTTCCACACCCTGGTCCTCCTCCTGACTTTCTGGCAATTGTGTCTCATCATCGTTCACCTCTTGTGACATGTTCCCACCATCGCCTTCGTGTGACCGTGGCTGCTCAAATATTTGGGCATCGCTACATGCGATCTCATCTTGCCCCACATCAAGTGGACTGGGAGAGAGGTCTGAATTTATAAATAGAAAAGTGAACAGCTCTTTGGAGTGTCCAAGTGTGGGATCAGTTGTCTCTGGGCACTTGGCATGGTGAGAGAAAGGAGGATCAGGGTGAGGAATATGCAGTCCAGACTCATGGCTACTAAGAGTTGACCATGTGGAAGACAGGGTGGTGGTGGTGGCAAAGTGACTGGAATCATTATCCGCTATTCAACCAACAACCTTTTGACACCTCTCTGGGTTCAATAGTGGTGTGCTGCTGCAGTCCTCTAATAATAGGGACAGGAAGGTCGAGTGAGAAGATGTGGGTGTTTGTTGTGGCCCAATTTCAGCTTGCCCACAGCCTCGGCCTTGGCCTCTTCATGCACCATCACCATCACATCCACTTCCCCGTCCCTTGCCACGTGCCTTGCCCATATTAAATGGAGTACAATATTTTCCATGTTTACTACAAATGGATGAATTTGGAGTGAACTCATATGTGATCCATGTGCGGGAAAGCCACCATTTAAAATATCTGGCCTGTAGGTAGCAATTTTTTTTTCAGCAAACTGGTATCAATAACTAGGCTAAGACACAGGAAAAACAGTTGAATGGAGGCCTCAAATGCCACAATTTGTAGCCCACAGATAGATGAGGCGTGTGATGGAGATACTACACTGTAAAATATGTGGCCTTATTTTTTTTTTTTTAAAGAAAAAAAACTCTGGTAACACACAGCAAAAACAGTTGAATGGAGGCCTCAAATAACACAATTTGTAGCCCACAGATAGATGAGGCGTGTGATAGAGATACCACTCTGTAAAACATGAGGCCTGTATTTTTTTCTACAGCAAAATAGTGTTAATAATTGGAGTAACACACAGCAAAAACAGTTGAATGGAGGCCTGAAATGCCACAATTTGTAGCCCACAGATAGATGAGGCGTGTGATGGAGATACTACACTGTAAAATATGTGACCTGTATTTTTATTTTTTTACAGGAAAATAGTGTTGAGAACTAGGGTAACACACAGCAAAACAGTTGAATGGAGGCATCAAATACCACAATTCGTAGCCCACAGATAGATGAGGCGTGTGATAGAGATACCACTCTGTAAAACATGAGGCCTGTATTTTTTTCTACAGCAAAATAGTGTTAATAATTGGAGTAACACACAGCAAAAACAGTTGAATGGAGGCCTGAAATGCCACAATTTGTAGCCCACAGATAGATGAGGCGTGTGATGGAGATACTACACTGTAAAATGTGTCCTGTATTTTTCTTTTTTTACAGGAAAATAGTGTCGAGAACTAGGGTAACACACAGCAAAAACAGTTGAATGGAGGCATCAAATGCCACAATTTGTAGGCCACAGATAGATGAGACATGTGACGAAGATACTACACTGTAAAATATGTGGCCTGTATGTTTCTTTTTTACAGGAAAATAGTGTCAAGAACTAGGGTAACACAGCAAAAACAGTTGAATGGAGGCCTCAAGTGCCACAATTTGTAGCCTACAGATAGATGAGGCGTGTGACGGAGATACTACTCTGTAAAATATGTAGCCTGTATTTTTATTTTTTTACAGGAAAATAGTGTCAATAACTAGGTTAACACACAGCAAAAACAGTTGAATGGAGGCATTAAATGGCACAATTTGGAGCCCACAGATAGATGAGGCATGTGACGGAGATACTACTCTGTAAAATATGTGGCCTGTATTTTTTTTACAGCAAAATAGTGTTATTGGAGTAACACACAGCAAAACAGTTGAATGGAGGCGTCAAATGCTACAATTTGTAGCCCACAGATAGATGAAGCATCTGAATGAAATAGCCCACTTTCAAATATCTGGCCTGTGTTTTTTTGGCCAGCAAACTTGTGTCAATAAGTAGGCTAACGCCAAAGAATTATTTAAAATATAACTTTTATTATTACCTTAAAACCGGGACATACAACAATACACCACACACATTAAAAAGTGCACACTAAATTCACCCTAAAAAATGATGCCCTGAAAAATGTACCTGCCTGGCATGTGGAGGTTGGCACCCTAAGATAGCCCACACGAGAGTGGCGCCCCCGATCAATGACGGCTGACCCTAAACTCCTGTTGTGTCCTCACAATAAGTGCTCCTAAAAAAATGCACAACAAATAGTCCCTTCAAAAAGGATAAGAAGCCAGCAGTGTACCCCTGTATATTCAGGTCAGAGAACAAGGCTGAAATTCCATGCCTGATACAGTAAATATACACCTTATAATCAATAGGTGATCCCCTCAATTTTGCCTGCACTGGTCCCTGGCTACCAGCGGAGGCCGGTACCACAACTGTTGCAAGAACGACACCACTGTTCCACGTTGACTGTCCCCACAGGACCTTTAATCCAACTTGTCCAGTGACCTCAATCATCACTTTTATTAATTATTGTTATAAGACATGTCAATTTAATTTGTATATATAAACCTGCAGTCTCAGGCAGTCAGACAATATACCCTAATAGTTCACAATAAAGACAAGGAATATTTCCTACATAGATATCATGACACACATGACAAAGACACTTTTAGTTCTTATTAGATATAGTTATAGAACAAGTCACTTAAGATAGTGCCTGTATATAATCCTGCAGTCACAGGCAAATAGACAATGTACAGTACAAAATAGAAAAATAGAAAAACATAGGGGGTGTACCCTACAATGATATCATGACACACCAGGAGGGGTACTCATCTTATTTTGATTTCATGACACCTCTACGCGTTTTGCCAACCGGCTCATCAGGAGGTCAGATATAATGAAATTGCATGGTGTCCAAAAAGCATTTACCCAGCCTTACATAGGACAACCCACCTCAATCCCCAATAGCCTAAGCATCAGGGTGATAACAATATACAAAAAAGTCCTCACAGTTGTGAATAATTAACTCCAATATGTCCGTACCACAACCTACATCCCCACAGAAAACCCCCAAAAAATGTCCTCACTATGGTGTCAGCAAATTCATATGAAGAACATCCTCACTCACATGTCTGTGGCGTGCGTTCCACTGTGGGGACTTTTTCTATATTGTTATAATAATAATAATAATCTTTATTTATATAGCGCCAACATATTCCGCAGCGCTTTACAGTTTAACAGTTTCAGAACACAAGTCATACGTAACAACGTCAACAATACAATTATAAAAGCAAAATAAGCCGCCCCTGCTCGTGAGAGCTTACAATCTACAATGAGGTGGGGGAGATACAAAGTACAGGTGTTTATATATAATGTTGTATTTACAATGATGGTCCAGCCATCTTGAGGGAGTGAGGGATGGATGGAGATAGTGAATGGGCTACACACACACACACACTTACACATAGAATGACTTTGATTAGTGAATGTGATAGGCCGCTCTGAACAAATGTGTTTTGAGGGAGCGCCTGAAACCATGCAAATTGTGGATAGTCCTAATTTCTTGGGGTAGAGCATTCCAGAGGATTGGCGCAGCGCGGGAGAAGTCTTGGAGTCGGGAGTGGGAGGTACGGATTAGTGCAGAGGTTAGTCGAAGGTCGTTTGCAGAGCGCAGCAGTCGGTTAGGCCGATAGATAGAAATGAGGGAGGAGATGTAGGGGGGTGCTGCACTGTGGAGAGCTTTGTGGGTGAGAACCAGTACTTTGAATTGGATCCTATAATGAATGGGCAGCCAGTGTAAGGACTGGCGAAGAGCGGACGCGTCCGAGTACCGATTAGCCAGATGGATTACCCTGGCTGCTGCATTAAGGATGGACTGGAGAGGGGATAGTCGAGTAATGGGGAGGCCAAGTAATAGAGCGTTGCAGTAGTCCAGGCGGGAGTGGATCAATGCTACAGTGAGGGTTTTTGTTGTTTCCATGGTGAGAAAAGGGCGGATTCTAGAGATGTTCTTTAGGTGTAGGCGGCAAGAGCGGGCAAGAGATTGTATATGGGAGGTGAAGGAGAGATTGGTGTCAAACATAAACCCCAGACAGCGAGCCTGCTGCCGGGGTGTTATTATGGTGCCGCCCATGGAGAGGGATAAGTCAAATTTAGGGAGGTTAGTAGACGACGGAAGCAGAAGAAGTTCAGTTTTGGAGAGGTTAAGTTTCAGAAAGAGAGCGGACATGATGTTGGAGACTGCGGACAGACAGTCGGTGGCGTTCTGTAGTACAGCGGGGGTAAGGTCGGGGATGACGTGTATAGTTGTGTGTCATCAGCATAAAGATGGTACTGAAAGCCAAATCTGCTGATGGTCTGTCCAATTGGGGCCGTGTAGAGAGAGAAGAGAAGGGGGCCAAGGACTGAGCCCTGGGGTACACCGACAGTGAGAGGAAGAGGAGATGATGTGGAGCCAGAGAATGAAACACTGAAGGAGCGGTTAGAAAGATAGGAGGAGAACCAGGAGAGAACAGTGTCCTTAATACCTAGTGACTGTAGCCTAGACAGTAGGAGACGGTGGTCAACCATGTCGAAAGCTGCAGAAAGGTCGAGAAGAATGAGCAGAGAGTGGTCACCATTACGTTTTGCTGTAAGAAGGTCATTGGTCACTTTGATGAGTGCAGTTTCAGTCGAATGTAGGGGGCGGAAGCCGGACTGTGAAGGGTCTAGAAGGGAGTAAGTGGAGAGGTAACGGGTGAGGCGGGAGTAGACTAGGCGCTCCAAGAGTTTAGAGATGAAGGGGAGATTAGAGACCGGTCTGTAGTTATTTGTGCAGGAAGGGTCGAGTGCGGGTTTCTTTAGTAGTGGAGTAATGATGGAGTGTTTGAAGGAGGATGGGAAAATGCCAGAGGAGAGTGAGAGATTAAAGATTTTAGTTAGGTGAGTTGTGATAACTGGAGAGAGAGACTGGAGGAGATGTGAGGGAATGGGGTCGGTAGTGCATGTAGTCGGACGAGAGGAAGAGAGGAGTCTGGAGACTTCTTCTTCTGTGATGGGATCAAATGTGGAAAGTGAGCCAGGGGAACAGCAAGGTGGGATGGGAGTCACAGCCCTTGGTGGTTGAGAGCAGATTTCCTGACGGATAGTATCTATTTTTTCTATAAAATGGGAGGCCAGGTCGTCAGCACAAATGTCTGTGATAGGGGCTTGTGCTTTTGGCCTGAGGAGGGAGTGAAAAGTGTCAAAAAGTTTCTTGGGGTTGTTGGCTAGTGAGGAGATCAGGGTGGTGAAGTAGGTCTGTTTGGCGAGGTGAAGGGCAGCATTATAAGTTCTTAACATGAATTTAAAGTGGATGAAGTCTTCTGGTGTGCGGGTTTTTCTCCAAAGGCGTTCAGCACTCCTAGAGCATCGCTGAAGAAGTTGAGTTTGTAATGTGAGCCAGGGCTGTTTTACTGTGTGTTTGGAAGTTCTGAGGGTGAGCGGTGCTACTTGGTCAAGGGTGCTTCTAAGAGTGTCATTGTAGTGATGAACAGCCAGATTAGGACAAGAAAAAGAGGAGATTGGGGACAGCGATGAGTGTAGGGAGTCTGAAAGTGTCTGAGGGTTAATGGCTTGTAGATTTCTGAATGTGTGGTAGGTAGGAGTGCGCTGGGGTGGTCGAGGATTTGTGAGCGTGAAGGAGAGAATGTTGTGGTCAGACAGTGGAAGCGGTGAGTTATTTAGGTGAGAGATTGAACAGAGGCGGACAAAGACCAGGTCAAGGGTGTTACCATCCTTGTGTGTCTCAGAGGTTGAAAGCTGTGAGAGGCCTAGAGAAGTGGTTAGTGATAGAAGCTGAGATGCAGGTGTGGAAGTAGGGCTGTTAATGGGGATGTTGAAGTCTCCAAGGATAAGGGTTGGTAGTTCTGAGGACATGAAGTGCGGCAGCCAGGCAGAGAAGTGGTCAAGGAACTGGGTGGGCGAGCCTGGGGGCCGATATATGACCGCTACTCTGAGGGAGAGGGGACGAAAGAGCCTGATGGTGTGGACCTCAAAAGAAGGGAATGAGAGTGATGGAATTGGGGGGATGACCTGGAAAGTGCATTGTGGGGACAGGAGTATGCCAACTCCACCACCATGTCTGTATGCGGGTCTCGGGGAATGAGAGAACTGTAAACCACCATAGGAAATGGCAGCAGGGGAGACCGTGTCAGAATCCTGAATCCAGGTTTCAGTGAGGGCCAACAGATGAAGAGAGTTGTTCAGAAAGTAGTTGTGCAGGAAGGTTAGCTTGTTGCATGCAGACTGTGGATTCCAGAGGGCACAGTTAAACGAAGGAGATGAGGGAGTGCAAGTAATATTAATAAGATTATTATGGTTTCTATATGAGGTAGGGTAGGGATTGAGGTTGGGGATGGTGGACCAGGGTTGGGGGAGATGTCCCCTGAAATCAGTAGGAGTAGGAAAATAAAGAGCAGGTAGTTGTTGGAGTTGTAAGTAGGTTTTTTCTGTGATGTGTTTGGGCAAGATGGGCTGAGGTTTCTCAGGAAGGTGAGGAGTGCATGGGAACTGTACATGGGAGAGGGAAGTATGGAGAGGCTGATGTGTATGAGTCGTGATGGAGGGGGATGGGGCGGTGGGGAGGGGGGATAGCCTAAGCATCACCCTGATGCTTAGGCTATTGGGGATTGAGGTGGGTTGTCCTATGTAAGGCTAGGTGTCATGGGTGCATCGCCATGAAGATCGTCGCGATTGCACATTCTGACTTCTCACAGCTGAGCTGCTGTTTCTTTGTTTTTTGGTAATGAGAGAGTTAATTTTTCCTAGCTCTTTGCTAAGGCTAGGTGCAGCCTCGCCCGGCTGCTTTTGATTATGTTCTAATTAGTTTCCTTTATATTTCTGCCAGTCTGGGTGTTAGACGCCGGTGAAAGCATTCATGTAGTTTAGCAGACTGGATTGGTTCTGAGAATATTTAAGCTAAGAGCTCCTTAGTTGTTTTTACTCTTACAGCTTATAGTTTTTTCTCTGAGACCTTAGGTGTTCCTACTGTGTGTGAGTGTTGTATGTAAGACTTTATTTACTTTATGTCTTGTCTTTGTTGTATGTCTTTCTGTTCATTAACCGTTACCTGTTCATTCCCTTTGGTGGTATTCAGGGTCCTTCTTAGGACTAGAATACAGTTGGCAGGGATTGATAGGAGACAGGGTTTACGCTGGTGGCCTGGACCTCTGTACCTTTAACAGTACCTCCAGGTTGAGGGATTAGTTAGGACCCCAGTTTAGGGTCCGCTTAGACCCCGGTCACCCTCAAGCCGGAGACAGCGTATAACGGATTCCGTTTTGACCCTCTGGACATTCTGTCAGGTAAATCTATGTTATCATATATCTATGCGCATGTTATATAGTATGTTGCCCTTTTGATATAGATTACTGACATCACATATACAGTGCCTACAAGTAGTATTCAACCCCCTGCAGATTTAGCTGGTTGACACATGCGGAATTAACTTGGCATTGTGACATTTGTACTGTAGATCAGCCTGGAAGTGGGAAATGCACTGCAGCAAAAATTTTTGTTTTAATTTTGTTTTTTGTTTTTTTAAAACGTTAAAAGTTAATTCAGAGTGTCATTTATTATTCAACCCCTCAAACCACAAGAATTCTGTTTGGTCCCCCTAAAGTATTAAGAAGTAGTTCAGGCACCAAGAATAATGAGCTTCACATGTGTGGATTAATGATCTCTTTTGCCAGCCTTTTCTGACTATTTAAGACCCTCCCCAAACTTGTGAACAGCACTCATACATGGTCAACATGGGAAAGACAAAGGAGCATTCCAAGGCCATCAGAGACAAGATCGTGGAGGGTCACAAGGCTGGCAAGGGGTACAAAACCCTTTCCAAGGAGTTGGCCCTACCTGTCTCCACTGTTGGGAGCATCATCCGTAAGTGGAAGGCTTATGGAACTACTGTTAGCCTTCCACGGCCTGGACAGCCTTTGAAAGTTTCCTCCCGTGCCGAGGCCAGGCTTGTCCAAAGAGTCAAGGCTAACCCAAGGACAACAAGGAAGGAGCTCTGGGAAGATCTCATGGCAGTGGGGACATTGGTTTCAGTCAATACCATAAGTAACGTACTCCACCGCAATGGTCTCCGTTCCAGACAAGCCCGTAAGGTACCTTTACTTTCAAAGTGTCATGTCAAGGCTCGTCTACAGTTTGCTCATGATCACTTGGAGGACTCTGAGACAGACTGGTTCAAGGTTCTATGGTCTGATGAGACCAAGATCGAGATCTTTGGTGCCAACCACACACGTGACGTTTGAAGACTGGATGGCACTGCATGCGACCCCAAGAATACCATCCCTACAGTCAAGCATGGTGGTGGCAGCATCATGCTGTGGGGCTGTTTCTCAGCCAAGGGGCCTGGCCATCTGGTCCGCATCCATGGGAGGATGGATAGCACAGCCTACCTGGAGATTTTGGCCAAGAACCTCCGCTCCTCCATCAAGGATCTTAAGATGGGTTGTAATTTCATCTTCCAACAAGACAACGACCCAAAGCACACAGCCAAGAAAACCAAGGCCTGGTTCAAGAGGGAAAAAGTCAAGGTGTTGGAGTGGCCTAGTCAGTCTCCTGACCTTAACCCAATTGAAAACTTGTGGAAGGAGCTCAAGATTAAAGTCCACATGAGACACCCAAAGAACCTAGATAACTTGGAGAAGATCTGCATGGAGGAGTGGGCCAAGATAACTCCACAGACCTTTGCCGGCCTGATCAGGTCTTATAAAAGACGATTATTAGCTGTAATTGCAAACAAGGGTTATTCCACGAAATATTAAACATAGGGGTTGTATAATAATTGACCCACACTTTTATGTTTAAAATTTATTAAAATTCAACTGAGCAACATAACTTTTTGTTTTGTAAGATTTATGCTTCTGTTAATAAATCTTACTCTCGTTTGCAGTTTGAAGGCTCTAACTTATTTGCATCTTATCAAACCAGCTAAATCTGCAGGGGGTTGAATACTACTTGTAGGCACTGTATATATCTGCTATACAGCGTGACATTTTCACCGGCCCAACTAAAGATTCTCCCCAGCTGTCATGGATCCAGTAGCCCAGCTGGCCCGGCAGTTGCAGGGGTTGTCCATGGAATTTGCAGACATTAAGTCCAAGGTTTTGTCCCTCCCGGAGCAAACCAGATCTGAACCTAAGGTTGCTCTCCCGGACAGGTTCACTGGTGGGCGGGACAAATTTTTTTACTTTCCGGGAGGCATGTAAATTGTACTTTCGGCTGCGGCCTCGGTCATCTGGGAGTGAAGAGCAGAGGGTGGGAATTGTTATCTCGCTCTTACAAGGGGACCCTCAATCTTGGGCGTTCTCTATTCCTCCAGGCTCCCCAGATCTCCAGTCAGTGGATCGATTTTTTACTGCCCTGGGTCTGGTATATGATGATCCGGATCGAGTCTCCCTTGCTGAAACAAGGTTACGTAAAATACGGCAAGGAAATCGTCCAGCGGAGGAATATTCTTCTGAGTTCCGTAGATGGGCAACAGATACTCAGTGGAATGACCCAGCTCTTAGGAGCCAGTTTTGTCAAGGGTTGTCTGACAAATTAAAAGATGTGTTGGCTCAGTATGATTCTCCTCCATCACTGGAGGCTGCTATGGCCCTCGCTATTCGCATTGATAGACGACTTCGGGGAAGACGTGAGGTAACTCCGCCCCCCATGATGACTCCACCTACTACTAAAGTCCCTTATACTGAGGTTCCCCTGGTCTGTTCTGAGGAACCCATGCAGTTGGGAGGGACATCATTTTGTAGGAGGGAATCGGCGGTGCGCCGCAAGACTAGAAGGTGTTTCTTTTGCGGGAGAGAGGGACATTTTGTTGGGGGGTGTCCATCCCGGACCTCTTTGAGCCAAGGAGTTAACCTGGGAGTGTGTATTTCGTCCCCAAATCCCTCTCAGTTTCTCGTGCCTGCGGAGGTGGTGATTGGTACTAGAACTGAGAGGATTTCTGTTTTTCTTGATAGTGGTCCGGGGCTAATTTGGTGGACGCTCGGTTTGCCCAGGTGCATGGTATGCAACTGAGTGTATTGGCCAAACCGGTCCCTATACTCTCTATTGATTCTAGACCTCTTGGTCAAGGTAGCTTGGTACAAGCTGTTAATAACATAGATCTTCGAGTAGGGGCAATACATAAAGAGCAATTGTCTTGTTATGTGTTGGAGGGTCTACCTACTCCTATTGTGTTGGGACTTCCTTGGTTGGCTAAACATAACCCAGTGATTGATTGGCAATCCAGAAAGATAAGCCAGTGGGGTGAATTTTTCAAGAATAACTGCATGAGCACGGTCATCGGTGCGGTTGTGCCTAGGACTTTGCCTCCTTTTCTGGAGGACTTTGGGGAGATTTCTCAGAGGAGGGGTGTAAAGAGTTTCCTCCTCATCGCGCATATGACTGCTCAATAAAGTTGCTTCCTGATGCCTTATCTCGTACTTTCCCAAGGGCCGGGAAGACGGATGATCCGGTTCCTATTCCTCAGGAGGGAGTTGTAGTGTCAGCTGTATGCTCTGAGCTTGAGGGGGAGGTATTGGGGGCTCAGGGGGACGCCCCTGTGGGACTTCCAGGGAGACTGATAGTTCCAGATCGCTTAAGACTGAAGGTTACGGGGAACCGTTACAAACGGATGGCTGATAGGAGGAGAGTTTCTGGTCTAGATCTGAAGGTGAACGATCTGGTTTGGTTGTCTACCAGGAATATAAAACGTAAAGTTTCCTCCTGGAGGTTGGGTCCCAGATTCATCGGGCCGTACAGGATCAGTTCCATAATTAATCCTGTGGCATTTCGTCTGGACCTCCCTCCTACGTTTAAAAATCATAATGTGTTTCACAAGTCATTACTTAAAAAGTATGTGGCACCAGTCATACCGTCACCTCTACCTCCTTCAGTGGTGGTCAATGATAACGTGGAAATTCATGGGTCGAAAATCATTGACTCACGTCTCAGTCGCCGATCCCTTCAGTACTTAGTTCAGTGGAGGGGTATGGTCCTGAGGAGGGGACGTGGGTCCCTGCGTCTGATGTTAACGCAGATCGATTGGTTCGGACCTTTCACACAACTCACCCGGACAGACCTGGTCATGAGGGTCCGGAGGCCCCTCGTAGAAGGGGGGTACTGTCATGGGTGCATCGCCATGAAGATCGTCGCGATTGCACATTCTGACTTCTCACAGCTGAGCTGCTGTTTCTTTGTTTTTTGGTAATGAGAGAGTTAATTTTTCCTAGCTCTTTGCTAAGGCTAGGTGCAGCCTCGCCCGGCTGCTTTTGATTATGTTCTAATTAGTTTCCTTTATATTTCTGCCAGTCTGGGTGTTAGACGCCGGTGAAAGCATTCATGTAGTTTAGCAGACTGGATTGGTTCTGAGAATATTTAAGCTAAGAGCTCCTTAGTTGTTTTTACTCTTACAGCTTATAGTTTTTTCTCTGAGACCTTAGGTGTTCCTACTGTGTGTGAGTGTTGTATGTAAGACTTTATTTACTTTATGTCTTGTCTTTGTTGTATGTCTTTCTGTTCATTAACCGTTACCTGTTCATTCCCTTTGGTGGTATTCAGGGTCCTTCTTAGGACTAGAATACAGTTGGCAGGGATTGATAGGAGACAGGGTTTACGCTGGTGGCCTGGACCTCTGTACCTTTAACAGTACCTCCAGGTTGAGGGATTAGTTAGGACCCCAGTTTAGGGTCAGCTTAGACCCCGGTCACCCTCAAGCCGGAGACAGCGTATAACGGATTCCGTTTTGACCCTCTGGACATTCTGTCAGGTAAATCTATGTTATCATATATCTATGCGCATGTTATATAGTATGTTGCCCTTTTGATATAGATTACTGACATCACATATATATATCTGCTATACAGCGTGACACTAGGTAAATGCTTTTTGGACACCATGCAATATCATTATATCTGACCTCCTGATGAGCCGGTTGGCGAAACGCGTAGAGGTGTCATGAAATCAAAATAAGATGAGTACCCCTCTTTTCAAATTATGGTATCCACATTTTTTCCTGGTGTGTCATGATATCAATGAAGGGTACACCCCCTATGTTTTTCTATTTTTCTATTTTGTACTGTACATTGTCTATTTGCCTGTGACTGCTCTTAAGTGACTTGTTCTATAACTATATCTAATAAGAACTAAAAGAGTCTTTGTCATGTGTGTCATGATATCTATGTAGGAAATATTCCTTGTCTTTATTGTGAACTATTAGGGTATATTGTCTGACTGCCTGAGACTGCAGGATTATATATACAAATTAAATTGACATGTCTTATAACAATAATTAATAAAACTGATGATTGGGGTCACTGGACAAGTTGGATTAAAGGTCCTGTGGGGACAGCCAACGTGGAACTGGGGTGTTGTTCTTGCAACAGTTGTGGTACCGGCCTCCGCTGGTAGGCAGGCACCAGTGCAGGCAAAATTGAGGGGATCACCTATTGATTATAAGGTGTATATTTACTGTATCAGGCAAGGAATTTCAGCATTGTTCCCTGACCTGAATATACAGGGGTACACTGCCGGCTTCTTATCCTTTTTGATGGGACTATCTTTATTTGTTGTGCATGTTTTTTAGGAGCACTTATTGTGAGGGCACAACAGGAGTTTAGGGTCAGCCGTCGTTGATCGGGGGCGCCACTCTCATGTGGGCTATCTTAGGGTGCCAACCTCCGCATGCCTGGCAGGTACATTTTTCAGGGCATCATCTTTTAGGGTGAATTTAGTGTGCACTTTTTAATGTGTGTGGTGTATTGTATGTCCCGGTTTTAAAGTAATAATAAAAGTTATATTTTAAATAATTCTTTGGGGTTTATGTTTATGATTAAGTATTTGAATACCCCAATTATCTCACATTGGTACTCAATAAGTAGGCTAAGACACAGCAAATACAATTCTATGTAGGCCTGAAATGGCACAATTTTGAGCGCAATGACATGCGATCCGTGTGGCGGACAAAACCCAGTGTAAGATACCTGCCCTGTAGCTAAATATTTTTTTTGGCAGCAAAATGGTGTAAAAAAATTGTATAAGACACTCCAAAAATTTTTTACGGTACCACAAAAATTGTAGAATTTTCTGCGCCCTCAGATGTGATCGCTGGAACAGACAAACCTATTTAAAATAGCTGGATGTTCACGCTGTACTATGAAAAGGATCTGGCTGTATTCTGAAAGTACCAACAAGCAAATGGAGAAAAAAGTGTGTGCTCTGGATTGATTTTGAATTAAATAATCAGGATTAAGATGCTAAAAAAATTAATCTTAGCCAATGATACCTGGGGCTATGTATATGAGTCGCACATACCAGGGCTTTGGGGTACTTGGCACCGAGCCCGTTCACTGCACTGGGGGATGTCACGGGTAGCGCAGCTCGGTCCGTTGCCCTGGGTGATCACCATAAAAATGTGGGAATATTTACAGGGGATTTAGAAATGTTTGTGACGCCACCTGTGGTTTCTGATCAGGTTGACCAGCGCTGCAGGGTAAATCCTCTGAGGGGTTGTAACTGGGCAGCAAGGTGTTAAGTCTTCCACAGGTAAGACTGATCCCTCGAGGTATATGGCGGTGCAGGGGTGCAGGCAATAAGGCAGACACACACAATGAGTCTCTTTCCGTACCTTTACTGGTGATATTTGCAGGCACGTCCCGGGAAGCTGCTCAGGGTGGAGGATGCACGTCCAGTAATCACTGAGTAGGTTTAAGGCCTCCTTACTTCTTGATGTGTATGAGTTTCTAACTTGCATGAAGCTAAGTTTAACTCCGTGTAGAACAGCTACGCCCGGCTGACATTGTGGTGGAGCCTTCTTTTGGACAGAACTAAGTCCTCTATGGCTGATCAGGCCTGACTCCTGTTCTTCCTGACCCCGGTTACGTTTCAGCACTGAAGGGCCCCTCTGCGACCTGAAGTCCAGCAGGGTCTCCGGTTTTTCCCACTAGCCGTGAAGGTTCTAGCAAGCTCGGACCCGGTGTCCGGTTGTGCAGAGTGGAGGTAAGCGATCCTTGCTATTTATCCTCAGTCACTCTCTCTCTCTTTGTCCACTCGCCTGTCGCCCTACTTAACATAAGCACAGGCAACAGTAGGTGTCAGCTTCCTTCTCTTCACCGCTCTCTAACAGTACCTCAGTTTGCTCGATGTTACAAGTACTGCAGTTCCCCTTCCTTCACTTCTTTCTTAGGCTCTGTCCGAAGCAGCTATCAGGACCTTCCGTCAGACTGATCTGTGCACACTCCGAGAGTCACTTTCCACTTCCCTAGGGAACTAACAGTCAGCACATTCTGAGGTATCAGTTTGTCTCTCTGCTTCTGTCTCATCTGACAGGAATCTCCGTCTGCTCTGAGCTCTGCTCTGACAGGAAACCAACACTGGCTCAGACTGGCCACTGCTGTGTCTCTCCACACCCTTATATACTCTACAGGGCTCCCTCTGGTGGCACTATAGGGAAATGTGAAGTGTGAATGAATATCGGGTGATTGTGAATTACCTTCTTGTGCATCCTCCTGGGTACATGTGGCACCAAGCGCAGCTGGGCTACACATATATATGGTCAATATATGTAATAGGCAGCAGCAGACAGTAATGGAATGGACCCTCCTGATGTATGCAATGAAGTATGCCACATACAATGCCTGCCTGCTACTGATAACTATATACCCACATACACTCCCTGCCTATCTAGCACTGCAATCTATATACCCCATAATTAGTCCTTAGAAGGGCTGTTGCTTTAGCTGTATTTGTGTATTCAATTATGGTATACCCACACTATCTTTGAAACCCCCAAATCTAACCCTATCTCAGTAGCAACTCTCCCTACACTGCTGATTCCGAGCTGAATGTGACGAGCAGGGTGGCGCCAGGTCTGATATAGACCTAATAATGATCTGCAGCCAGCCAATCACTGTAATGCCACAACCAACATGGCTGCGGCATTACAGTGCATGGCACACAATCCCTACATGTTGATTGGCGCTCTAAAGAGAGCCAAACATGCAGGGCGTGGACCCGAACTCCCGCCGAACAATCTCGGAAATGCTCGGGCGAGTACAGAGCATTGCCAAGTATGCTTGCTCATCACTAATAAACACATCAATTGTGGAAAAAAACATTTTTGTATGTAATTCCAATATAGATAACAGCAATTAAAGAGTAGGGTTTTGTCATATTTCCATTAAAATAACTTACAATCACAGACAGTCTTTATAGATCCTGTAGGAGTCACATTGTTTTGTATTATTTAACAAGCTGCATTTAAGATTAAATTACAAAATGATTACAAAAATTACAAAAAGATTTAATTACATAATTTAGAGAATTTCAAAGAGGACCTCTCACAAAATATTTCATATTGAACTGGAAACAGGATATAATAGTAGCTGAAGAGTGGAATAATAATCATCAACATTAACAAAAATAAATCTTGAAATTCTGTGGATTCTGGAAAGACTTCAGAGCATAATAAGGAACATTTAATTTGCAGATAATAGCTACTGTATGAATCAAAGTTTCCAGGAAAATCCATTCGAACAGGCATTTCGAATTTTGCCTGATTTGCTTATCTATAGTCTGACAGTGGAAGAAATCAGCCACAATAGGCAACTACTTGACTTGAGTGTCATGGTTTACTGGGTTCTCGGACCAGGTAGTCGCGGGGTTAACTTGGTTGGCCTCTTTCTGGGTCCTGGGAGGCTTTTTATAGCCTCACTGTGAGGCCAATCTTTGTCCTTTATACTCTGACCTTTGGCTGAGTGTGTCTGACCCTGTGCTTGTGCCAGTGCTTTGTGCCTGTGCTACGTTTTGTCTGTCTGGTTCTGATTTGGCTGTGTCCCTGTTATGAGTTTTGCCTGTCCCTTTTGTACTGCGTTGCTCCCTCTGTGTATGACCTCTTGGCTATGTTCTGATCATTCTCTGCCTGCTACTCTTGTACTGCGTTGCTCCCTCTGTGTATTACCTGGCTATCATGACTATCCATTCTGTCTATGCCCCTTGGTAACTTTATTTCGTAGTTACCCTTCTAGGAGTTTTCCTTTACCTCCTAGATCTTTGGAGCTTAGGCCACGCCCATAGGCAGTCACATGCTTCAGGTCCTCTGGTCTGAAGCATTCTCTATCTGCTACTGCTGCCTCTGAGAAACCTGTGGTCAGCTCCACCCCTTGGCAGTCACGTGCTACAGGTCCTGGTCCTCTCAAGCACACGTCTTTCCTGCTGCTGTCTCGCTACACAGGTATCTTTTGGGGCACAGTTTGTTTATTCAGAACATGAGCACTGGCTCAGTGAGCAAGTGCAGTGCGGTGTCCCTGACATTGAGAAGCCTTTGAATTAGTGTGCACACATCAGACACGTGTCAATCATTGGAAAGTATCCTTGTCTCAAGAGATTTATGACTGTATAAATGGACCTACAGAAAACAAAGTTACTACCTCAATCTTGACTAAAAGATGGCAAATGACTGATAAACCCCTGTGTGGGGTATAAGACCTGGTCATAATTGTAAAAACTGTCATTACAAATATGTGCACATTATATATATATGCAAACTCACACACTCTACGGTGGAGGAGTAGAGCTAGTTGCACACCAGGCATAACCACAGACCTTATGTAAGTTTCCTTTAAGCAAAAGCTGAAAGATAAAACTCAACATATGGAGTACATTTAATATATGCAGTATTCATGTCTCAACTACAACATTATGATAATAAATAGTGATAATAAAGTTTAGTTCAAGAACAGAATTGTTTTAGTCAATGTCTAAAAATAGCTAGAAGAATAATGAGATCCTACATGACAAGGGTAAACATCTGGTTGTAGTCATATAAAGCAGGTGCTGTTTTGATAAATTTTACTAATTAAGTAGAGATTTGAGGAAGAAAACTTATTGAGATTTAAAATTGGCACATATTTGCGATTAGACGCGAACAGATGCAGCAGAGAGTAATGCTGCGCTCTGTCTTTAGCTTAGTCATCTGATTATGAGATGACTGCGGTCAGGTAATGATTATGCAGATTGGTTAGTGAAGAAAACAGCTGCATTGTTTGGAGAAGGCTCCGTGGTAGGAACAGTACCTTATAAAATTCTGTTCAGTACATTTCCCTGTATCCTGCAGAGAGACAACAATAGAAATGATTCATCGCATTGTAAACATGTCTCGTATTCCTATGTAGAATATTCTTTTTTCATACTTGTGTTTTTCATGTCTATTAACTGAATATCAATTAAACAAATGCGTAAGTATAAATTGTGGAGAGCATTATTACAGTGTTTTACTAGCAAAAATCTTTATTTTAATGGTATAGATATATCTGTATGAAATGATCTGTGTTTATGTATCGTAGTTGCTGCAGTAGGTTAGATAAATGGACTACAAGCTATCGTAAAACAGACTGAGGCTGCTGACAGATCTGCAAGGGAAGCATAGCAAATAGAAATGCCCACTGCCCTGCAGGTTATTACCTGAACACTGCCATGGCTAATAGCATTGTTTCAGATAATATTATCTAAATTATTTACTATATATTGTAGTAAATCATTGCCATTTATGTTGACCTAAAGTACATTCTTCACAGTGTTTTTTCAGTTTTAGAATGTTTTTGACAATTTACTAGCATGGTACCATTTCTAAGTTTGTGCCCCTCATCCCCATTGCAAGTAATTGTAAGCTGATTTTAGCTCTTGCCTTATCACATGGTATAAAGGAGGTTATCCAAGAATTTCAATATCCAGGAAAAGGCCATCAATGTATATTGTGTACAAGTGTAGCTACGACTATACTTAAGGTCAGCCCAGTACTGTAGCTAAGCTATATTACTAGACGTAGCTACACTTATATCCAACATACATTGATATCTTCTTCTCTTGTATTTATAATTCTGGATAACTTTTTCTGACAGTTCGCCAGTTTTGTGTCAGTGACAAAATGATCTAGGCATATTACCAAGCTTGTACCCCTCTTCACCATTGCAATTAATGGTAAGCAGATTTCATCTCCTGACATTTCTAAATGACAGATGAGATGGTGTAAAGAAGCTACCCAGTATTTTTAATGCAAAGATAGGCCTTCAATGTATGTTGTATTTAAGTGCTGTAACAGATGAGCCAATCTTTTGATATTATAATTCCCCAACTTTGACAAGTTTTCCTCCCAAATTTGATTTGAGATGAATAAATTTGCATGAATCTCAATACTAGGTTTGTAATTTCTTGAAAAATACATGTGAGAGAAAGTATAGAGAACTCCATTCACAATAAGAACTTACACTTTACAGGTAAGAGAGAGAGAGAGAGAGAACCTTGCTGAGCATAAGAGCTTACGCTCTACAGGAGAGAGAAAGGGCCGTGCTGAGGATGAGAGTTTACACTCTACAGGAGAGAGAAAGAGAGGACCTCGTTAACCATAAGAGCTTACACTCTACAGCAGGGGTCCCCAACCGCCGGTCCGCGGCCCATTACCGGGCCGTAGCAGTTCTGTTGCCGGGCCGCGGAGCCATGGCACAGAACGCTGTACTCACTTGGAGCCGGCGGCTGCAGCACTGTAGTGACAGCCGCAGCTGCCGGCTTCAAGACATCGATACTTACCTTCCGTCTCTGCGTCCCTATCGGCCGTGGCAGCTTCCTCCTGTGCGCAGCGGTGACGTTGTACCGCTCATTAAGGTAATGAATATGGACGTGACGCCACTCCCATAGGCGTGGCGTCCATATTCATGCCCTTAATGAGCGGTATTACGTCACCGCTGCGCACAGCAGGAAGCTGCCACGGCCGACTGGGACGCAGGGAAGTTCAGCGACGGAGCGAGGAGGGTAAGTATGATGGGGGGGGACGGGGGAGCGGAGCCATGTATACAGGATGGGAGGGTGAGCGGAGCCATGTATACAGGATGGGAGGACGGGGGAGCGGAGCCATGTATACAGGATGGGAGGGGGGAGCGGAGCCATATATACAGGATGGGAGGGTGGGAGCGGAGCCATATATACAGGATGGGAGGGTGTGAGCGGAGCCATGTATACAGGATGGGAGGGTGGAGCAGAGTCATATATACAGGATGGGAGGGTGGGAGCGGAGCCATATATACAGGATGGGAGGGTGGGAGCGGAGCCATATATACAGGATGGGAGGGGGAGCGGAGCCATATATACAGGATGGGAGGGGGAGCGGAGCCATGTATACAGGATGGGAGGGGGAGCAGAGCCATGTATATAGGATGGGAGGGTGAAACGGAGCCATGTATACAGGATGGGAGTGGGAACAGAGCCATATATATACAGGATGGGAGGGTGGAGCAGAGCCATATATACAGGATGGGAGGGTGTGAGCGGAGCCATGTATACAGGATGGGAGGGGGAGCGGAGCCATGTATACAGGATGGGAGGGTGGAGCGGAGCCATGTATACAGGATGGGAGGGTGGAGCGGAGCCATATATACAGGATGGGAGGGGGAGCGGAGCCATACATACAGGATGGGAGGATGGGAGCGGAGCCATATATACAGGATGGGAGGATGGGAGTGGAGCCAAGTATACAGGATGGGAGGGGGAGCGGAGCCATGTATACAGGATGGGAGGATGGGAGTGGAGCCAAGTATACAGGATGGGAGGATGGGAGTGGAGCCATGTATACAGGATGGGAGGTTGGGAGCGGAGCCATGTATACAGGATGGGAGGGTGGAGCGGAGCCATGTATACAGGATGGGAGGGTGAGCGGAGCCATATATACAGGATGGGAGGATGGGAGCGGAGTCATATATACAGGATGGGAGGATGGGAGCGGAGCCATATATACAGGATGGGAGGGGGAGCGGAGCCATATATACAGGATGGGAGGATGGGAGCGGAGCCATGTATACAGGATGGGAGGGTGGAGCGGAGCCCTATATACAGGATGGGAGGGGGAGCGGAGCCATATATACAGGATGGGAGGATGGGAGCGGAGTCATATATACAGGATGGGAGGATGGGAGCGGAGCCATATATACAGGATGGGAGGGGGAGCGGAGCCATATATACAGGATGGGAGGATGGGAGCGGAGCCATATATACAGGATGGGAGGGTGGGAGCGGAGCCATATATACAGGATGGGAGGGTGGGAGCGGAGCCATGTATCAGGATGGGAGGGTGGGAGCAGAGCCATGTATACAGGATGGGAGGAGGAGCGGAGCCATGTATACAGGATGGAAGGGGGAGCGGAGCCATATATACAGGATGGGAGGGGGAACGGAGCCATATATACAGGATGGGAGGAGGAGCGGAGCCATATATACAGGATGGGAGGGTGGGAGCGGAGCCATATATACAGGATGGGAGGGTGGGAGCGGAGCCATGTATACAGGATGGGAGGGTGGGAGCAGAGCCATGTATACAGGATGGGAGGAGGAGCGGAGCCATATATACAGGATGGGAGGGTGGGAGCGGAGCCATATATACAGGATGGGAGGGTGGGAGCGGAGCCATGTATACAGGATGGGAGGGTGGGAGCAGAGCCATGTATACAGGATGGGAGGTTGGGAGCGGAGCCATTTATACAGGATGGGAGGGTGGGAGTGGAGCCATATAAACAAGGGTGGGAGCGGAGCCATGCATACAAGGGTGGAAGCGGAGCCATGCATACAAGGGTGGGAGCGGAGCCTTGTATACAAGGGAGTCACATTCACATTATAAATGTTATAATTAAATGATGAGTATGCACTACTACTAAACTATAACCCCGTCCATAGCCCCGCCCCCTTATGACCAAAGCCCCACCCCTGTCACACCTCCATCCCCGCCCTGCCGGGCCATGGAAGAATGGTCTTTCTTGAAGCCGTCCCTGGTGCAAAAAAGGTTGGGGACCACTGCTCTACAGGAGAGAGAAAGAGAGGACCTCGTTAACCATAAGAGCTTACACTCTACAGGAGAGAGAAAGAGAGGACCTTGTTAGCCATAAAAGCTTACACTCTACAGGAGAGAAAAAGGACCATGCTGAGGATGAGAGCTTACACTATACAGGAGAGAGCAAGAGAGAACTCCATTCCCAATAAGAGCTTACACTTTACAGGCGAGAGAGAGAACCTCACTGAGCTTAAGAGCTTACACTCTACAGGAGAGAGAAAAGACCGTGCTGATGATGAGAGTTTACATTCTACAGGAGAGAGAAAAAGAGGACCTCATTAACCATAAGAGCTTACACTCTTCAGGAGGGAGAGACTTACCCAGTGACTCTGGAGATGGAAAATGACTATGTAGTACAAACTGTGCTCCATTGGCACCTGTTGATCTCAGATTTCCCAGCTACTGACCCACCTTATATAAGATATAAATGAAGCTGAAGCACCATTTACAGACCCATATGTACATGTAGTAAGGGGTTGTAACTCTTCTGACTCTTCACTCCAATGTCCAATGAGTTTTCTAAAGACCTAATACGTTTTCTACATGGTGACCACATTTTATGAATATGGTGCTGGAGACTATAAAGATAAAATCTATGTACAGTAGTATGTGGCTCACCTTGGCCTCCGCATACCCTCAAAGACCTTAAAGTTTACATTATTTAAAGTAAGCAGAACATTAAACAGACAATGTTTTTTGAGTATAAGGATAATTTAGAACATTAATGGTGAGTTGTCATCTGCTATAATCTAATAGTTCTTATCATTTATGGTGACACGTCTGAAGTCTGGATGCCTATGCACTGTCTCAAACATTCTAGTACAAAAAGACAGTTTTCCTTTTGCAAATTAGCTAAATTAGCTCCATTGTGTGTGATTCATTTGTAAACTTTAATAACTTTTGGATCTCTATTTCTAGCCATCAGCTTCTATCTGCCTCATTCACCATTACTATCCCTGCTTATATAATATTTGAAGTGATTGTGGTAGGCGGTATCAGAAATAACACATGCTTTGGTAATGTGCTAATGTGTCTGTTCATTTTAAGTAGTATTATTGTACCATATTTACCATTGTGTACTGCGGGTCTGAGGAGAAAAAGGAATGCAACTGCAGTATCAATAAAATGTGATTTCAATTGTGAAAATAGTTCTGCAACAGAGGTTACAAGCTGCATTAAAATGAACTATTTGAAGATAAAAAGTTATGTCTAGAGCAGATACAATATATGATTTTGCCAAGTATTTTATAGCTACACATTAAACATTCATACTTTGTCCGTAAAGCTGAAGAGGAAAACATAGAACTGACATTAACACAATGTTTATTTTTCAGGATATTTATTAAGGCATCTAGCTTCATACACAGTCCCTAATTTTGCTTGATTCAACTCTCTAACAAAACCATGCAAAAAAATAATAGGGATCAAAAAACAGAAAGACAAAACCAAGAAAGCGCAGTAATCGAAACCCCTAAAAAATAACTTTTAATTCAATAATTGAAACACTTAACTAGGTGTAGATAAGTGATGCAGGGCTTTTGCCCAAAAAGAGGCAAATAAAGAATAGAATAAAATAGTATAAATATTGAAGGGAGGGGGAATAAGCTGATCAGGGCCCACTAGGGCGAGCTTATTCACCCTCCCTTCAATATTTATTCACCATAGTCACCATGACTTCTACTTTCACAATACTGACTCTGGGTAAGTATAACACGGATCTCATTTTTCCATTTTATTTTTATTTTTCATTTTTTATTTTTTATTTTTTATTTATATATTATTCTTTCATTATTTTTTCATATTTTTATTTTTTCATTTTTTTCACTTTTGTTCATTCATTTTATTATTATTATTTATTTTTATTTTTACTTTTTTATTTTTATTTTTAGTCTTTATCTTTATTTTTATTTCTATGTCACATTTTCACTTCACTTTTTTTCATTCCCCCCTTTTTTTAGTTCCTTTCTTTAGTCTTCATTGCTTCTGTGTTTTTTCATCTTTTTCCCATGTTTTCATCATTTTTCTATTCATTCTATCCAATTTTTTCCACTTTGCCTCTGCTTTATTTTATTTACATTTCTCCTGACTAATCTCTCTTAATTTTTCCTTTGTAATTTTCTCTTCTTTATTTCTCCCATCTCTACTCTACTCTATTTCCTTTCTCCTTAACTTTCTCCTCCACTCTTTATGTTCCCTCCTCCTGCACGTTACTGCCTTTTACTTTATTCCACAGTGCTCCTCTCTGAGCACTTCTGCGCATGCGCCCACGGCAGATCCCCCTGCATCACTCAGTGCGCTTTCTCCGAGAACACGTCCTCGCTTCTAAGCCCAGCTGCGCCTGCGCTCCGGCTGCTTTGCTTGTCCCTCCCTCAAGCGCTTCCATACTGCGCGTGCCCAATGACGTCAGCGCTCCAAGCCTCGTCCTACACATGGCGTCTATGCTGCTCTGCTCCTTCCGGTCCTGGGGCTACATTAACCCACTGACCACCAATGACACTGCACATCACCACAGATCTCCCCTACATTTGGAGCACCAGGTATGCGTCGCCGTTTCTCTGACGCCACTATTTTCTTTGATGCTTGTATCTTTATGTTCACCATGCACCTCTCTACCTCTACAGTCACTCCTAGGACTCTTTGTCCTACAGGCTCAACCAGACAACTGTCTTTCAGTACCATAGGTATGTCTCTCATTTACCCTGCTGCCTTAAAAATCATGCTATCATGTGGGTTTTATTTTAACCCCTTTTTTCCCCTTTCTGTTGTATTTTAACCCCTCTTCCCCTTTCTCTTGTATAGTTATTTTTTCACTTTTTCGCTGTGGTTCCTCCTTTTCATTACTTCCAAAAAGGTCAGTTCCCATGTTGTACAGTGCCTTTGTCATTTTCCTACATTTACTATTTACTATATTGTTTGCTCCACTGTTGCTCTGCATTGATTTATCCGCCGTCTCTCTTATAGACCGCACCTGCCGTCCTTAACGCAATTATATTATAGATTTAAAGATTTCCAGGCATTCTTGTAATTTTTGTACGTAATTTTTGTACATATACTGCTCCGATTGTACATATAATATATCTCTTACCCTTCCGTTTTATTTTTATTTTTCATCTTTGTTTTTTATATTTTTTTCTGTCGCTTTGTTTCTGTGATTTTTTGACCTTTTTTTGATGCCCTTTTACACGTGACATATGTAAATATGTATATATATTGGTTCTATGTTTGCATCACTAACAATTGTTCAATGTCTGCATTACTAACTCTGTATATATTTATGTTTTGCAGTGTTGTTTGATAAAGACCTTTAATTAGGTCGAAACGTTACTTTGACACTTGTACTATTGCTGTGGTGACCCCAATAAATTTTTCTATGCTATGCATTGATAAATATACCTGTTGAGTGTGGCTGTTTATTCCTATCCATATTATGAACTGGACAAATTCCAGGTTCAGCCGGCACCTACCCACTTCTTTACAGTGTGCACGCCTTTTACTATTATTATAGTCACAACACATGCATGGAGAGCCTGTTTGTTGAGCTGTCCATTCATGTGTTGTGATTGTGACACAGCCGCGATACATGCAGCTGCGGCGCCAAACAGTTGATCAGCCGGAGCGCTCCATGTATCCGGGTTCCCGCTGTAGCTTATTCGGTAAGCGCTGGAGCTTGCTGAATAAGCAAGGATTTTAACAAGTTTGCTCATCTCTAATCCCTAATAGACTAGCACTGTCACAGAAAAAGTATAATTTTCAGCCATAAAAAAAGAACAATGTTTATGCTAGCAGACCGAAAGGAGCACAGACGCCAATATGGGGATCAGTGTCGGTTTGAGAGTTGAGTACATGTTTTTTTTATTTCATTTTTATCGACAACCAGTTTAAAGTAGAGGAGAGAGAACCCCTTTAATGCTTGCATTTACTGTTGTATTTAACATTTCTAGCATTCTGTTTTATATACAATTTATGTTTCCTGGGCAACAGCAGTTTCAGTGTTTTGACTTCACAGTGAAAATTGCTCATATTATTTTTAGGATGCTATGCCTATGGAGATGACGGTTCTGAAAGCATAAACATTAATTGTTCTTTTCACTGTCAGAGCATTACATATGTCAGAACAGGTCTACAAAGATAAGCAGTGATAAAAAAATTTTTGGCAAAACATTGAGTATCCATAGTTCCAGAGCTCTTTCATAGACAAACGTACTTAATGTATTTAGGACACAGAGCAGCATTAACAATTGTTAATAATAATAGTTTAGTAAACAATTAAATGAATACCTTTCAAATTGGGAAATATTAAAGGAATGTGTCAGCAAGTTTTTGCCACCTTATTTGAGACCAGCATAAGGTAGAGGCTACTGATAGGCAAACCTGTGGATTTTCAGGTTTGGCAAAACATTTAAAAAAAAGTTTGGTTTGGGTACCAGAACAGTACCCGAAGTCGAACCCGAACCCGGACCTCATTCAAATGAATGAGTGGCCTGAACATTTAAGGCTGGGGAGGGCCAATATCCATGGTCCCTTCCCAGTCTGAGAATAAGAGCCCTCAGCCAGCTGTCAGCATTTTCTTTGCTGGTTATCAAAAATAGAGAAGTCCCCACACAGTTTTTTTTAATTGTTTAAAAATTTTTAACAGCTGGGGGCTGTTATTCTCAGCTGGGAATGTGTTTGGATATTGGCAATTCCCAGCCTAAAAATAGCAGCCCACAGCCACCACAGAAAAGACGCATCTATTAGATGCATCAATTCTGACTCTTTGCCCAGCTCTTTCCACTTGCCGTGGTATGGTGGCAAGTGGGGTAATATTTGTGAGGTTGATGTCAGCCTACAGGTTAGTAATGGACAGGCATCTATAAGACAACCCCATTACTAACCCCATAGTTAAATGTAATAAAAAGACAAAAGTCCTTTATTTCAAATAAAAACACAGACTCCTTTATTTGAAAGAAACACTCCCCCATTACCCATTTATTAATGTAAAATTAAAAATAATAAAACATCATATTCCTCATTTCTCCAATGATAATCCATATGTCCCAAGACGTGCTCCAACTTTTGCTACATTGGGATGCTCAACTGAGTGATGGCATGATGCGACTGCTAAGGCCTCTTTCACACTTCAGTCGTGCAACGTCAGTCAAAATCTGTCAAAATGTGAAAAAAAACGTATCCGCCATTTTTTTGGGCTGATTCGTTTTTTTCCCATTGACTTGCATTAGTGACGGATTTTGACGGATGGTCGTCCGTTAGGTCTGTTTTTTGATGGATCCGCAAAAAAATTGGCGTCCGTCGTTTCAGAAAAACGTCCAATGCAACGCTTTTTTGGTCCGCCAAAATGGCGGACTATGGCGGATCCGCCGCATCCGCCATTTTGCATAGTGGCCACCTATGGGCGGCGGATCCGCTGGCATCCGTCTTTGACGGAATCCGCACGCGGATCTGTTGCCTCCATAGAAAAGCATTGAAAATGCTGACAAAACTGTCCGGGCTCTCTCTCTCTCCTCGGTCCGGACTTGCAAACTTACATTCTCCGGAACGAAAATTTCATCATTTCCGGGTGAACACTTCTTGGCGTCAGAAAACTGATCCGTTTTACATCCGTTTTTACAATTTTCTGATGGATCCGCCATTTTCATACTTGGGCGGACGTCACACGACTGAAGTGTGAAAGAGGCCTAAGCTGTGAGTCCAGGGGACACTAAGCAGCGCCTGAGAACTCGACTGCAGTGCCGAGTGCTGATGTCAAAAGTGACTGGAATTCATTATATCCAGTGATCTCACTGATGGCTGCATGAGAACTTTCTCACGAGCGCTGACTTCAGTAAGCAGCGCAGGCCTCAGCTGTCGGTTTTGCCTGCACTTGTTAACAAAAATAGAGAGGACCTCACACCATTTTTTTAAATTTAATGCACAGGCGTCGGCTAATGAATACCCTCATCATCATATGCCTGCTGTCGCAGCTATCAGTGAGACAAGGCGTACGATGATAGTACTCTCATCAGCAGACCTTTGTGACTTGAGGTAACCTTTTTACCACTGGTCACAGCTGCTGGCTCACATGCTATCATCTGTATGACAGTATGGGAACCAGCAGCGCTTTGACTTGTGGTCACAAATTTACCGCCAATAAGAGCCGGTGTTTCTCGCACTGTAACATAGATAACATAGTGGGAAACACTTGATGTTTGGTCTGCTGAATCCAAACAGTAACACGGATTTCAGGGAGAAGTGCATGTTCATGGTCCAAGCACAAACGTTCTGGTTCGCCCAACCCTAGTAGAGACAGAAACGTTAAATCCAGTGATGTGTTACTTTATAGGCTATTTGCTGTAGTTTTGAAGAAATCACTGATTGATGATCTGCAGGTGATTATCATTCACTAAAGGAGTAGTAAACCTGCTTCCATGTAGTAATAAATATTCACGAGCTCTGTAAAAACTCTGCCCCATCACTTATTGACAGCTTTCTATCTATTCACAGTGTACAGAGAAAGCGTCCAATCAGTGGTGTGGGGGGTTATACAAAGCTCAGCATTTAAAGAACTCCTAGATCTGCAGCAGATAAAATAGTGATTTTATCCAAATGACAACAGGCAGCTCAGTAAATGACCCAGCACTGTTATCAGGGTCTGCGTCTCTTCTTTATGTTGCTCTCAGATGGGTCAGTAAAAATATGGTGACAGATTCCATTTAATTAAAAGAGTAAGTTTTATGGCAAAAATGTTCATAAAATGTAGGAGCTCTTCCATGTTAATTGCACTCAGTGATAGACAAAAGGCTCTTGCCCAAACTCAACCCCTCCAACGTCTATATGGTTTGAAGACTAATGTCATATAGTAAATACACAGATACATTATGCACCTTACTCATTAGGGTAGATGTGGAACCCTTTGTTAGTACCACAATTTATTATGATCATGGCATCATGAGTGTTACACAGCAGGATTCTGAGTTTTTTCTCAACCAGTCCATTGATGTGGAGAAAGAGGTGGTGGATGTCTGTCATAGAAGCTGTCCATGATATAGGGTCTTAGTCACAGATCTGAGTTTAAGAGCTCACTGTGCTTTTGTATGCTAATCTGTAGCTGTCATTGCCTATATATATATATATATATATATATATATATATATATTATTCTTTCCATCAGGTACAGTGTGGTGGCTAAACAAAAGTATACAAGCCATATCCATGATAATATAATAGCACTTGGCAGTTTACAACTAGAGTTGAGCGAATATGTTCGGATGTGGTCGCTGAATCTGAATTTGCCATATCCGTGCAATATTGGTACCCTTTTCGTGCCAGATTTATGCTTGATGATCGTTCTGAACATATTTGGTAATTTCTACTCCCATTGACGATCGGCTGTGTTCGGTGAATATTGCAAAAACAATATTGGCCGCCGATTGCAATCGGAACCGAATATTTAAAAATTTGCTCAACTCTATTTACAACATCTTTTATCTAGCTACGCACACATTAAGGATACATTCTCATATGATGTTTTTGCAGCATTTTTTGTAGATACTTTTTTCTTTGGTAAAAATTATGCAAATTACAGTGCCAGCAAAGTGAATGTGATTTTGAAAATCTCCTGCCCTTGCTTGTTTTTTCCTGGTGTTTTTTTAAGCACCTATGAATTTTTTTAAATATGCTACATGTCAATTCTTTCGGCCTTTTTACTGTGTTTTTTGCACATTCTATTGAATGAAAAAAAAACACAAGAAAACGCTACAAAAAAAAAACATATGAAAACATACCTCCCTTAGGCAGTGTTTTCCTGCTAACACTCTGGTTTTTAGTGCAGAAAAAATGCAGAAACGCTGCCTGTGAAAGTAACCTAAGCACATATGCATCAAGAATACAGTCACACATGACATATCCGAGTATGCACATACAGCTACTATTGTAAGCTATCAAAAAATCCAGCTGTGGTTTCATACTTACCTACCCAAGTATACAGATGTGCGTAAACCCCAGGTTCTCAGGACTAGATTACAAGCAGCACCATGTTTCAGATGCTTAGGTCAAACACATAAACCTTTTGAGATTCCCTAGAATCACATATGTAATGAAATACCTCCAAAAGAAATATTATGTTACTGAAAATAAATCTTAGGTACAAATATTAGAAAACGACTGTATATTTATAAGGAAAGCTTTCTGGTATTCCGTTTTCATCTTTTTAAGCCTCATACATATAAAACGGTACATCCACCTTTTTGCTCTTTGTGCAGAGCTTTTTATGTATTATATTGATGTGTCATAAAACAGAGCAAAAATAAAACTCCATGAAAAATTGTGTAGTCACATTTTCTCACTCTCGCTATTAGAATAAGCCATTGTTAGCTCCCAGCGTCTGAAATGATAAATGAATTGTCAGTTAAGTAAAGTATGAAAGCAACAAAGTCACAGTGAAGGAGAAAACTACTAAACACAATGCTTAAAATGAAGCAACATAAGGACTGTAACAACTTCACCTGTGATTGCAAGCAAGATAAAGGCTCTGCCGTGGATCAGCTTGTTACATGATTATGAATATATCTACCCTAATATTCTTTAAAGTTGTATGATATTGTTAAATTGTTTAGTTTTGACTTTGTCTCTATTTTTATTTGTGTCCCAGAAATTGTCTATTATAATTGCTCTTCCAGAATACATTTATAGCTTTTCTAATGCATGCAAATGGAAATTTTGTCACCTTATCACTACTTTTTACAAATAGCAAGCCTGTCACAGATATTTAAATGGATTGCTTCAACTTCTTAACAGTGTAAGATTGCAAACAAGCAACTTTGCAATATACTTCTTATTTTAAATTCTCTCCATTTCAAAGAACGAATTACTTTTAATAGTTTAATGCTCATTGTCTAGGTTACAGGCTACCTCTGCAGTCTTTCTTTTGTGGTCAGTTTCCTAGGCAAGGAGCACACACTTGTAAGCTGTTTTACAACACAGTTTGCAAGTATTGCTCTAAAGCTGGATGAATGAATACATTTGGTCAGTTTTAGTGTCCCTGCATTCCTGCAGTGCTGAAGAGACACAATCTTGCTGCTGGTCCATAATACCTTTCATCAGGAGCACACTGCCCCTGGAAGCAGAAGGCAGGAAAGCAGCGCACTCCTGATGATACAAGAAGTGAATAACCATTTAACAGTTCCAAAAGCAGAAATAATTGGAGCCATACTAGAAAGCAAAAAAATATATTTCAAGGCTTTTTACTGGCCATTTTATCTAAAATATACCCTACTTTAACAGGAAAACAATTATAGTGTATTGCAGGCTTCTAAATAGTAGCATTGACCATTGAAATTTGTTTACTGTAAACGATATCTATAACTTTGTATGTAACCCCTTCTCATGTACGACACCATGGAATTAATGGCGCTATATAAATAAATAATAATAATAATTGACCAACCATGATCCATGCTGTCTTCTAAATTTTGATCTCCAGTATGACAACCAGTGCTTTTGAATGTAGTGAGATTCTACAGAACTGGCTTCTGTACTGACAGCACTGGCTCCTGTACTGAGAACACTGGCTCCTGTACTGGCTCCAGTAGTGACAGCACCGGCTCCTGTACTGACAGCACTGGCTCCTGTACTGAGAACACTGGCTCCCGTACTGACAGCACTGGCTCCTGTACTGAGAACACTGGCTCCTGTACTGACAGCACTGGCTCCTGTACTGACAGCACTGGCTCCTGTACTGACAGCACTGGCTCCTGTACTGAGAACACTGGCTCCTGTACTGAGAACACTGGCTCCTGTACTGACAGCACTGGCTCCTGTACTGAGAACACTGGCTCCTGTACTGGCTCCAGTAGTGACAGCACTGGCTCCTGTACTGACAGCACTGGCTCCTGTACTGACAGCACTGGCTCCTGTACTGGGAACACTGGCTCCTGTACTGACAGCACTGGCTCCTGTACTGACAGCACTGGATCCTGTACTGACAGCACTGGATCCTGTACTGAGAACACTGGCTCCTGTACTGAGAACACTGGCTCCTGTACTGGCTCCAGTAGTGACAGCACTGGCTCCTGTACTGACAGCACTGGCTCCTGTACTGACAGCACTGGCTCCTGTACTGAGAACACTGGCTCCTGTACTGAGAACACTGGCTCCAGTAGTGACAGCACTGGCTCCTGAACTGACAGCACTGGCTCCTGTACTGAGAACACTGGCTCCTGTACTGGCTCCAGTAGTGACAGCACTGGCTCCTGTACTGACAGCACTGGCTCCTGTACTGAGAACACTGGCTCCTGTATTGACAGCACTGGCTCCTGTACTGACAGCACTGGCTCCTGTACTGACAGCACTGGCTTTTGTACTGAGAACACTGGCTCCTGTACTGAGAACACTGGCTCCTGTACTGACAGCTCAGGCTCCTGTATTGACAGCACTGGCTTCTGTACTTACAAGAAGAAAAGGTAGCACACTGTAGCGCTATAGCTTGCAAACACGAAATATGAAAAATATGAAAAATGAATTGCATTATTACCTTAGAAATATGAAAAATTGAGAAGTCTTAGCGCACAAGATGGCCAAACCATGTGAGCCTGATAGCCACGTCAAGGCTCTTCTCGTATATCAGGTCCTAACTAATGCCTATCCTCGCTTAGAAAAGTCTGTCTGCATGGGAACCTATGAATCCTCTCTTCAGACTAAAATCTACATCTCTGTGGAGGGGTGATGAACCTGTTGTAATTAAAAAGCCTGTGACCACCAGGTGGAGTGCTCAGGTAGAAGGTAAATGAATACATATCAAAAAACTGACCGGCACATCCAAACATAGATTCAGTGTGAACAGGTGCCAAACCTAGAGTCACCAACTCATATACATACAAGAAGAAAAGGTAGCACACTGTAGCGCTATAGCTTGCAAACACGAAATATGAAAAATATGAAAAATGAATTGCATCATTACCTTAGAAATATGAAAAATTGAGAAGTCTTAGCGCACAAGATGGCCAAACCATGTGAGCCTGTTAGCCATGTCAAGGCTCTTCTCGTATATCAGGTCCTAACTAATGCCTATCCTCGCTTAGAAAAGTCTGTCTGCATGGGAACCTATGAATCCTCTCTTCAGACTAAAATCTACATCTCTGTGGAGGGGTGATGAACCTGTTGTAATTAAAAAGCCTGTGACCACCAGGTGGAGTGCTCAGGCAGAAGGTAAATGAATACATATCAAAAAACTGACCGGCACATCCAAACATAGATTCAGTGTGAACAGGTGCCAAACCTAGAGTCACCAACTCATATACATACAAGAAGAAAAGGTAGCACACTTTGGCGCTATAGCTTGCAAACACGAAATATGAAAAATATGAAAAATGAATTGCATCATTACCTTAGAAATATGAAAAATTGAGAAGTCTTAGTGCACAAGATGGCCAAACCATGTGAGCCTGATAGCCACGTCAAGGCTCTTCTCGTATATCAGGTCCTAACTAATGCCTATCCTCGCTTAGAAAAGTCTGTCTGCATGGGAACCTATGAATCCTCTCTTCAGACTAAAATCTACATCTCTGTGGAGGGTGGATGAACCTGTTGTAATTAAAAAGCCTGTGACCACCAGGTGGAGTGCTCAGGCAGAAGGTAAATGAATACATATCAAAAAACTGACCGGCACATCCAAACATAGATTCAGTGTGAACAGGTGCCAAACCTAGAGTCACCAACTCATATACATACAAGAAGAAAAGGTAGCACACTGTAGCGCTATAGCTTGCAAACACGAAATATGAAAAATATGAAAAATGAATTGCATCATTACCTTAGAAATATGAAAAATTGAGAAGTCTTAGCGCACAAGATGGCCAAACCATGTGAGCCTGATAGCCACGTCAAGGCTCTTCTCGTATATCAGGTCCTAACTAATGCCTATCCTCGCTTAGAAAAGTCTGTCTGCATGGGAACCTATGAATCCTCTCTTCAGACTAAAATCTACATCTCTGTGGAGGGGTGATGAACCTGTTGTAATTAAAAAGCCTGTGACCACCAGGTGGAGTGCTCAGGCAGAAGGTAAATGAATACATATCAAAAAACTGACTGTGTTGATGACTCTAGGTTTGGCACCTGTTCACACTGAATCTATGTTTGGATGTGCCGGTCAGTTTTTTGATATCTGGCTACTGTACTGACAGCTCAGGCTCCTGTACTGACAGCACTGGCCCCTGTACTGACAGCACTGGCTTCTGTACTGACGTCTCTGGCTGATGTACTGACAGCTCAGGCTCCTGTACTGACAGCACTGGCCCCTGTACTGACAGCACTGGTTTCTGTACTGACAGCACTGGCTTCTATACTGACAACACTGGTTTCTGCACTGACAGCACTGGCTTCTATACTGACAACACTGGTTTTTGTACTGACAGCACTGACTCATGTACCGAAAGCACTGGCTCCTGTATTGACATCACTGGCTTCTGTACTGACAGCACTAGTTTCTGTACTGACAGCACTGGTTTCTGTACTGACAGCACTGGCTCTTGTTCTGACAGCACTAGTTTCTGTACTCACAGCTCTGGCTCTTGTACTGACAGCAATGGCTCCTGTACTGACAGCACTAGCTTCTGTACTGACAGCTCTGGCTCCTGTACTGACTGCACTGGCTCCTGTATTGACATCACTGGCTTCTGTACTGACAGCACTGGTTTCTGTACTGACAGCACTGGCTCCTGTTCTGACAGCACTAGCTTCTGTACTGACAGCTCTGGTTCCTGTACTGACAGCTCTGGCTATTGTACCAGATACAGAAACATAGCAGATAGCAAGGTCATTGCTGCTATACAAGGGTAAAATTTTCACTGATAGTAGTTTAGAAAATAGATTTTTATGCACACTCCTGCAATATAGATACACATGACCATAAGAATATCCAAAAACATATCTTAAATATAATGGGGCTTAGAGCATGAAAATCACTATCCTCATTATGTTCAAAAAAAGATAAGTGGATTCATTATGAACATATATAATCTAAGATACTGAGTATTCAAAAAACACCACTCAAGGAAAAGTAAAGATGTAAATATAATAAAATATTTTTATTCAAAAAGTAATTTACATAAAAAAACACATGAATCAAGGGTAAAAATGATACATGTTAGAGGAATCAAAATAGAGAAGTAATCAAGTAAAAATGAAATGTTAAGGTTAATACACTGCTGTGCATGCTATGTATATGGCAGTAGTGATTATAAGTATGGAGGAAGGCTTTGCTACGCTGTGAATTCTCTTTGAATTAAAAAAAAATCGTATTCTAAAGAATACAGATTTTTGCAGTTTCCTCTGTGCAAATTGAACAAAATGAAACCCAGGTATGCCCACCATTGAACGATAGACATATAACAAAAGGTTAAAAACATGATAATCAGACTGACCTCACTGCTCACCTGTCTCACCCCCTGTCTGCCCCCTCAGCCTGCCATTCAGTTCCCTGTGCCTCTTCCTTTCTTCTTCCCCCATCATGCGCATCATCTTCACACTGCTTCACAGTAAACTGGACCTTTCAGTATCGATTAGGCCTCTGAAGTCACTGCGCACTGCCCTATCTTGTCACATGTCATGATGTCACTAAGCACTTAACCCCATGGCCAATTCAACCCATGAGGTACATATGTCGTGAGGTGACAACACACCCTTTGATGGCATTACTTGCAGTGATGTTAGAGACTTAGTCAGCACTGGAAATCCCAGCATAAAGTTAAGTCGTTCAAATATGACACAAATGCAAAAAAAGTGAACGGTAAGATGAGAATTTTTCTTTTACTGTTTTCTTATTTACATTTTATGTTTGATACGCTTTGATGTCTGTTTTGACTCCAGAGCATAATAAGGAAGATTCTTACTTGTAGAAAACATACAAGAAATTGGCACTTCTACTCAGTGCTTCCAGGATTCTTCAATACGGTTTATTAAAATGCAAAGATAAAAAAACACAACACTTCTGACTCCCTACCCTCCCCTTTCCTTCCTGTGTCCCTCCTCACCACTGCCCATTGTTTTTTAAACTCTTCTTACAACCCTTTTGGTTTGCAAAAACACAGCCTTGTAGTGTTATCGTTGTGATTTATTACGAATGTTTTTTCTTTTTTTTTCTTCTTTTCCTATTTCTGGAAACATTTACCCTTTTTTCCTTTCCTGTTGTATTATTGAAATTTTCTAAATAAAGAATATATACAAAAAAAACCACAACACATTCAGCTGGGTCAGCCTTCATCAGATGAGTATCTGATGAAGGCTGACCCAGCCAAAACACATTGTGTTTTTTTATATCTTTGCATTTTAATAAACCGTATTGAAGAATCCTGGAAGCACTGAGTAGAAGTGCCAATTTCTTGTATTTTTTCTACAAATATTTTTGTTATGTTGGAACCTCTTGAAGGAGTTTCTATGCTTTAACAAGGCGGCAGCAGACCGCTAACAAAGATTTATACAGAATACACATTATCCTAGACTTGTGCTTGTATGCACATTATAAGGTGAGCACAATCTTTCATTTACTCCCATTCATTATATAATCTAATACTACGCTAAGATAGCGCTCCCTTGTCTCCATTGTAATTTAGGTTACACCCTGCAGCAAGGAAAATTCTTGGCAGATTCGATCATCTCTTATTATAGCTAAATAATATATAACTTGTGGTTAGTCAAGTATTTTTTCCTAAAAAAAACCCTCAGTGTTTAAACTGTTTATTAGTTATTTGTGTTTGACAAATTTGGTCTAAAATTAAGTAAATTAAAAAAGAAGGCAGATCTTTATTTAAAGGTAACAAATTTGACATTTTAGTTTCTTTATGGGACCATTTCAATCTCTATATAGAAGCTGAAATGTGACACAAGTTAATGTAATTGTAACATGGATCAATAAATGAAAATACACTAAATGCCATCGCTTTCTGTATTTTTGCCAGGTTAGTTTATGATAATTTGAGCTTGGAGTCCATTGGTTTTACACCCACAATTGTTTCCATCATTGTGCTTTTTCATCTTCAGAATTATATTTCTGGGAAAACATATTATAACGTCAATTACAGTTACGAAAAGTGTTAGTACCTTACCCTCCCAGGTTTCTAATTCCTGAATGGAAAATTTTGCCTATTGCACTATAGCTTACAAGTTTGTTATTCATAACTTCAGGAATGTAATTGCATTGCAGCAAAAGTAGCTGCCACAGAGCTTTAATGAATACTACTATACTGTACATTCATACTATACCATACTTATAGATTTGATTTTAGTATTTAAAAGATAATATCTTAGTTTTGTACACACATTAACAATTGTTGAACTCATGGACATCTTCTGATTTTGAAGGAAAGTAAGCTTGATATGTCTCACTGTCAACTGATGATCACTCATCTGCAGTCCACAATGTTGGCGATATCTTAGTTTCCTCAGTGCTGAGAGATAGAGGCAGAGGGCAAAGTGCAGATGAGCAAATTTTTGGTCCAAGTGCGATCCAAAAAAACAGATTGCACTCGGACCAATGTTTGTCTATGGGGCAGTGCGAAATGCCAGATTTTTTTCTTGGACCACTCCGGTTTAATGGTGCATGTGGTGAAGTTTCAGTTCACAGCATGAAGCTTTCTCAAGCCAGGTTTAGAGTGCTCATTTTTTGCTTCTACTATTCATGTTAGGCTCTTGCCTTGGAAGCTTTACACCCCTATTTGCTCTTTTTTTTTTATACATGACTGGTTCTGCTTTTTCCTGTATGTATATATGTACATATTGTAAGAGTCTGCGGAACGCGCCAAATATATGATGTAGAGAGGTGCGGTCGCAGCCCGGGGTCCACCGTGCAGGCAGAGCCTGCTGCTAGTAAAATGGCGAAAGAAGCGAACTCTGTTATTCCGCAGAGTCGCCAAAATAAACGCCGTTACGCGCTGTGGCAATATGTGCGAACTCTGTTATTCCACAGAGCCGCTAGAAGGAGTGCCGCAGCGCTATATGGCGATGTGTGCGAACTCACTTAACACCACTGAGTCGCAAAATAAACACGCTAGGGCGCTGTCTAGCGTTGAAAGTGAACCCTGTTACGTCACAGAGCCGCTGAGACAAACTTCTGTGTCCTGTCAGGCACCCAGGCACACAGTTGACTGCTAAGCGAACATAGAACGTGATCATACGCTAATGTCCTCGCGGGAGAAACCCGCAATCTATGGCGTCTGAAAGCCAGGCCCTGAAAACGGCATTCAAACTCCTCACCGGTTATGCCGGTAATCTAGGGCATCTAGGACACCGACCCTGACCAGCTAGCATACCAAGCTCCTCACCGATTAAGTCGGTATTGTAATGGCGTATTTCAGCCGCCCTAACCACACACACGCATGACCACACTGGCGCAAAGCATATAATGGTTGATACTAGCGCATGGCGGCTCAGCATTGCCACCCTTTTATAGTAACAGCTACAGGACCTGCCAGAAACAAGGACCAATGAGAAACTGTTCCAAAACACATGTAGTTTCAGGGCCTTCCTGGTGGACCAATAGGAGCTGCTGCAGTACCTGAACATGTGACCCCTGATCTCCAATGAGAGATCTTACCCTGGGCATGCTCAGAAGGGGAAACGCAGGACTTTGTCCCAAAGACGTCTGCTCCAGTACTGGCTATAATAGTAGATCCAGGAGAGACAGCAGCAAGTCTCTGCACAGTATTGGAATGGGCAAGACGCTGGGACCGACGTCTCCGCTGAGCAGGCTCCACTGAAGACGGAGATGGATGGGAGACCGCAGCGGGACTGGTTCGAGACTCAACTTGTGCAGCAGCGGGAACTCGAACCCTAACATTACCCCCCATCCTAGGGCCCCCCTTCTTTAGGCCTCGCTGCGCTCAAAGGCAGCGATGAGCTGCGGAGCCTGAATACGCTCAGCAGGCTCCCATGACCTATCCTCAGGCCCATAATCCATCAAATAAAAATTTTTGCCATGTACCACCTTGCACCCCATAATCGTCTGTAGACGAACCCAATGTCCCGGCAGATGACTCCGAAAACCGGGACAAGTATACAGGTTTCAGGAGGGAGACATGGAATGTGTCGGTGATACCCAGGCGTGGCGGAAGGGCTAACCGGTAGACCACAGGATTGACCTGTTCAAGGACCTTGAAGGGACCCAGGAAGCGAGGTGCGAACTTAGTGGACTCTACGTGCAGCCTGATGTTACGGGCGGAGAGCCACACTAAATCGCCAGGGGAAAAAGTCGGAGCGGGGCGCCGATGTGAGTCATCGGATTACCTCATTCTCTCCTTGGAGGCCTGAATGGCATCCTGAGTGCGGTCCCAAATGTCCCGTGCCTCCACAGCCCAGTCTGCCACCCTGGAGTCGGCGGAAGACACGGGCATAGGTACGGGAACCCGCGGATGCTGACCGTAATTAAGGAGAAATGGGGTTTGTCCAGTGGAATCAGCCACAGCGTTGTTTAATGCAAACTCCGCCCATGGTAACAAAGATGCCCAGTCATCCTGCCTAGCTGAAACAAAATGTCGCAGATATGTGACCAAGGTCTGGTTGGCCCTCTCTACCAATCCATTCGTCTCGGGATGATAAGCAGAAGAGAGATTTAACTCAACACTGAGAAGGCGACAAAGCTCTCTCCAGAACCGAGACGCAAACTGGTGACCCCCATCGCTGACAATTTTACCGTGTAAGCGGAAGATATGTTTGATAAACAGTGTCGTCAAGGCCCATACAGAAGGTAACTGGGGTAGCGGCACCAAGTGCACCATTTTGGAGAAGTGATCTGTGATAACCCATATGATGGTACACCCACGAGATTTGGGCAAGCCTACCACAAAGTCCATCCCAACCATTTCCCAAGGCCTGTCTGCCACCGGCAATGGGTAAAGTAACCCAGCTGGCCGTTGACGAGGGGACTTATTTTTGGCACAGGAGACACATGCCCGAATATAATCTCCAACGTCCTGGACCATATGCGGCCACCAGTATGTCCTTGCGAGTAGCTCAGATGTCCTTTTTTTCCCAAAATGTCCACCCACCCTGGACGAATGGGCCCAAGAGAGAACCTCCGGTCGCAAATTAGATGGTACAAAGGTCTTTCCCGGAGGGACAGACTCTAGCGAGACCGGAGCTACAGTTCTCAGGCTCTCTGAGGGGACAATAAGCCGTGGCTCCCCCTCCTCCTCCTCAGAAGACACAACGGAGCGAGAGAGAGCGTCAGCCCGAATGTTCTTCTCTCCCGACAGAAAATGGAGGGTGAAGTGAAAGCGGGAGAAAAACAAGGACCATCTGGCCTGACGGGAATTTAGCCGCTGGGCAGTTTGTAAATACACCAGATTTTTGTGATCCGTGAAGACTTGGAAGGGAAAGCGAGCCCCCTCCAACAGATGTCTCCACTCCGAGAAGGCCAACTTCATTGCTAGCAACTCCATGTCCCCGATGGAATAATTCCTCTCTGCTGGTGTGAAGGTCTTGGAGAAAAAGAAGCATGGGTGCTTCAGACCTTGAGCATCCTTTTGAAAGAGGACTGCTCCAGCACCAACGGACGAGGCATCCACCTCCAATATAAATGGCTTATCAACATCGGGGCGATGTAGGATGGGAGCGCTAGCGAAATGGGACTTAATAGAAGTGAAGGCCTTGGAGACCTCTTCAGACCACAATTTGGGATTTGCTCCCTTTTTGGTGAGGGCTACCACGGGAGCTACCAAAGTTGAGAAGTGAGGGATAAACTGGCGGTAGTAATTAATGAACCCCATAAAGCGCTGCACCACCTTCAGAGAATGGAGTTCTTGCCAGTCCATCACCGCCTGTAGCTTGGCAGGATCCATAGCCAATCCCTGGGCGGAGATGATATAGCCCAGGAAAGGTAAGGACTCCTGCTCAAACACACATTTCTCCAACTTTGCGTAAAGGGAATTTGCCCGTAAGAGGTCGAAGACTCTGCAGACATCTGTCCGGTGGGAGTCAATATCTGGGGAAAAGATGAGAATATCATCCAGATAGACTATGACTGAGATGGAGAGCATATCCCGGAAGATGTCATTAACAAAGTCTTGGAAGACGGCTGGGGCATTACAGAGCCCGAAGGGCATCACCAGATATTCATAATGCCCGTCCCTGGTATTAAAAGCCGTCTTCCATTCGTCCCCCTCACAGATGCGAATCAGGTTATAAGCACCCCGCAGATCTAATTTCGTAAATACCCTTGCCCCCCGTAGCCTATCAAATAGCTCAGAAATCAGGGGCAACGGGTATTTATTCTTGACGGTGATGGCATTAAGATCCCTGTAATTGATGCGTGGATGTAATTCTCCGTTCTTCTTCTGCACGAAGAAGAACCCCGCCCCTGCAGGTGACACTGACTTCCTAATGAATCCTCTTGCCAGGTTCTCCTGAATATATTGAGACATAGCCTCCGTCTCCGGAGAGAGAAAGGGGATAGACCCGTCCCCGAGGAGGTTCTGCTCCGGGCAAGAGGTCAATAGGACAGTCATAAGGACGGTGAGGTGGAAGGATTTCCGCAGCCTTTTTGGAGAATACATCTGCATACGACCAATAGTATTTAGGAAGTGAAGTAAGATCTGCAGGTATCTCTGTAGTGGCCACCTGAATGCATTCCCTCATACATCTGCCTTTACATGACTCACCCCAACCCAATATCCTCCCAGAGTTCCACTCAATGTGTGGGGAGTGGAAACGGAGCCAGGGCATCCCTAACAAAATCTCGTCTATTCCCTCGGGAATGACCAGAAGTGAGATAATCTCCTGATGGGAAGGGGACATTGACAACGTGAAAGGGATGGTCTGATGTGTGATTGGTGAAGGCAGTGTCAACATATTCACTACTCGAACAGTCACGGGTTTGGCGAGAATCACCTGAGGCATAGAGTGGCGGAGAGCAAAGGTAGAAGACATGAAATTTCCTTCGGCTCCAGAATCCACACAAAGCGTGACTGTTAAAGTGGATGAGCCAAAATTGATTGTCCCCCTTAAGGACAACTTGGAGGAATGTACTGCTGTGTCTAGTGAACCCCCTCCAATGGTTACTAGACGCGGTCGTTTCCCGACCTCTGTGGACATTTATTAGCATAATGCCCTACTTGTTGGCAAGCATTACAAGTCATAGATACTCAAGCGGCCCGATACTTAGGTCTCGCTCGAGAAATCTCCATGGCCTCAGGGGAATCGGGCGCCTGAATGGAAGATTCAAGAGGTCTGGCGAAGGTGGGCGCCAGCCGGAACCTCTGCCTACACTGGGCCCGTTCCAACCTTCTCTGGTTAAAACGAAGGTCGATGCGGGTAGATATGGTAAAGAGCTCCTCCAGTGTGGCAGGAATCTCCCTGGTGGACAAGGCGTCCTTCACATGGTCTGCCAGTCCCCTCCAGTACACTGGTATAAGGACTTTATCTGGCCAGTCCAGCTCAGAGACCAGAGTTTGAAATTGGACGGCGAACTGGCTGACCATGGATGAACCCTGGGTGATTGCCAACAGTTGAAGAGCAGTATCGTGGGTGACGCGAGGTCCTAAAAAGACCTGTTTCAGAGTGTCCAAGAAAAGAGGGAGCACTCTGCACCACACGATCATCGCTCTCCCACAACGGCGTTGCCCACTCCAATGCCCTGCCCAACAAAAGGGATATAATAAAACCCCCTTTCGCCCGCTCCATGGGAAAACGTGCAGCCAGAAGCTCTAGATGTATGGAGCACTGACTGACGAAACCCCCACATTGTTTACTGTCACCGGTAAACTTGTCTGGAAGTGGGAGGCGGGAAATAGTCGGAGCAGGGGTGACAGAGGACAAACTGGCGGCGGTCACACTAGCAGCCTGAACCACGACTGCGGTAACATCCACAGCTGAGGTTGTGCGCTCTAGAGTCACCAACATACCCTCCAGCTGCTGGATATACCGCTGCAGACGCTGGTCATCCGCGATTTTACCAGCCAGACCCTGGCGCTAGTATTATGTAAGGGTCTGCGGAACGCACCAAATATATGATGTAGAGAGGTGCGTTCGCAGCCCAGTGTCCACCGTGCAGGCGGAGCCTGCTGCTAGTAAAATGGCGAAAGAAGCAAACTCTGTTATCCCGCAGAGTCGCCAAAATAAACGCCGTAACGCGCTGTGGCAATATGTGCGAACTCTGTTATTCCACAGAGCCGCTAGAAGGAGTGCTGCAGCGCTATATGGCGATATGTGCGAACTCACTTAACACCACTGAGTCGCAAAATAAACACGCTACTGCACAGTATTGGAATGGGCAAGATGCTGGGACCGATGTCTCTGCTGAGCAGGCTCCACTGTGGACGGAGATGGAGGGGAGACTGCCGTGGGACTGGTTCGAGACTCCCCTTGCGCAGCAGTGGGAATTCGAACCCTAATGTATATATATGTACATATATACAGTACAGACCAAAAGTTTAGACACACCTTCTCATTCAAAGATTTTTATGACTATGAAAATTGTACATTCACACTGAAGGCATCAAAACTATGAATTAACACATGTGGAATTATATACTTAACAAAAAAGTGTGAAACAACTGAAATTATGTCTTATATTCTAGGTTCTTCAAAGTAGCCACCTTTTGCTTTGATTACTGCTTTGCACACTCTTGGCATTCTCTTGATGAGTTTCATGAGGTAGTCATGAAAATACAGAAAAATCTTTAAATGAGGTGTGTCCGAACTTTTGCTCTGTACTGTATATATATATATACATATATATATATATATATGTATATATATATATACACACACACACACACACACACAACACACACACACACACACACACTCACAAACACAGATATAACACTGGGAGTATTATCTTGCCTTCTTGTCCATATTGAAGAAAAATATCTTGCTGCAGGCATCTGTAACTTGACACATAACATTATAAGTAATTGAAAATGTCAAGTTAGGTGTCAACAGGTAGCTAGATTCTAGCTCTAAAATAGAAAATTGTATGAAATGATTTCTTTATTAGATTCTGTGGTACTATGAGATATAAATATAAGTAGAGATACATTATTTGTGACACTCTAGTCTAAGATCATAAAACATAAGTTATATGTAATATTTAAAATTATGCTTCATAATGCTGGCAGGTTTGCTGACATGTCAGATGGGCTGCAGTCAGTATGGCAAGTCCATGAAGGATTTTAACAAGCTGTATTTGTGGTGTATTAGTAACATTGTTAACACTGAGGAGAGAGATAATGAAAGAATCAGTTATCATAATAATTCAACCCTTGCCCATCCTGCTAACAGGGAACCTGCAAGACAATGTGTAGCAGTAGGAGGTCACACATATATCTGTCAGAAATATGAAATATAGTAAAAAATTCTGTAAGCACTCCTAATTGGTAAAATGATTGAATGTGTGTTAGAAATGTTACAAAGTACATTTCCATTCATCTTTTTGGTTAAGAAAAGTTAAAAAAGGTATTGTAATTATTTATGTTTACAAAAGAGCACCATTTTTATGATTTCAATGCGAGTATTATATACCGTATATACTCATGTATAAGCCGACCCGTGTATAAGCCGACCCCCCTAATTTTGCCACAAAAAACTTGGAAAACGTATTGACTCGCGTATAAGCCGGGTGTATAAGTTGCCGTCCTGCTCTGTGCTCCCCATCCAGCTCTGTGCGCCCCCATTCTCCTCTGTGCTCCCCTCCTCCTGCTCCATTATCCTGTCCTGCTCTGTGCTTTCCATCCTCCCCGTCCTGCTCCGTGCTCCCCCATCCAGCTCTGCACTCCCCCATTCTCCTCTGTGCCCACCCCCATCCTGCTCCGTGATCTCCGTCCTCCCCCCATTCTGCTCCGTGATCTCCGTCCTCCCCCCCGTCCTGCTCCGTGATCTCCATCCTCCCCCCCGTCCTGCTCCGTGATCTCCGTCCTCCCCCGTACTGCTCCGTGATTTCCGTCCTCCCCCGTTCTGCTCCATGCTCTCCGTCCTCCCCCCCCGTCCTGCTCTGTGCCCCTTGTCCTCCTCCATGCTCCCCCCATCCTCCTCCATCATACTCACCCTCCCCGTGCCATCGCTGAACGTCCCGGCCGGCAATCCTGCGTTCTCCCCGGCTTCCTGCAGCTCTCCAGTGACGTAATACCGCTCATTAAGGCCATGAATATGGAGGCCACGCCCATGGGAGTGGCGTCGCGTCCATATTAAATGACCTTAATGAGCGGGTATTACGTCACCGTTCTGCGCTGGAGAGCTGCAGGAAGCCCGGGAGAACGCAGGATTGCAGGGACGTTCAGCGATGGCACGGGGAGGGTGAGTATGATGTCCCAGCCACCGGCTCCTGCCGCCGCATCCCCTCCCCCGCTAGTTTCTGCCCTATGACTCGTGTATAAGCCGGGGAGGCATTTTCAGCACAAAAAAGGTGCTGAAAATCTCGGCTTATACACGAGTATATACGGTACATAAAATGGAAAAGAACTCTAAAAGCACTGATCTTGCGTTATACTCAATTGTTTATGATATCAAATCTCCTAAAATCTCCTATTATTGCCAAGTTTTTCATAGTCTGTACAGAGCTTCTTCTGTGGATTTGTTCTGTGGATTTTTTTTCAAAATTTATATTTAAATCTTGGATAAAAACAAGGCCTTAAGTGTTTTCAGTGAAACTCTTTGATACAGTCGCTACACAAAGTATTCAGACCCCTTTAAATTTTTCACTCTTTGTTTCATTGGTAAATGCAAAAACGTTCATTTTTTTTCTGTAATGTACACACTGCACCCATCTTTACTGAGAAAAAAACAGAAATATAGATTTTTTTGCAAATTTAGTAAAAAAGAAAAACTGAAATATCACCTGGTCGTAAGTATTCAGACCCTTTGCTCAGACACACAAATTTAAGTCACATGCTGTCCATTTCCTTGTGAGCCTCCTTGAGATGGTTTTACTCCTTCATTAGAGTCCAGCTGTGTTTAATTAAACTGACAGAACTTGGTTTGTAAAGGCACACACCTGTCTATATAAGACCTTACAGCTCACAGTGCATGTCAGACCAAATGAGAATCATGAGTTCAAAGGAACTGGCCAAGGACTTCAGAGACAGAATTGTGGCAAGGCACAGATCTGGCCAAGGTTACAAAAGAATGTCTGCAGTACTCAAGGTTCCTAAGAGCACAGTGGCCTCCATAATAATTAAATGGAAGAAGTTTGGGACCATCAGAAGTCTTCCTAGACCTGGTCATCCAGCCAATCTGAGCAATCATGAGAGAAGAGCCTTGATGAGAGAGATAAAGAAGAATCCCAAGATCACTGTGGCTGAGCTTCACAGATGCAGTAGGGAGATGGGAGAAAGTTTCACAAAGTCCTCTTCTAGTTGGGCCTTTATGGCAGAGTGGCCCAACCGAAGCCTCTCCTCATTGCTAGACAAACGAAAGCCCACATAGAGATTGTTATAACACACATGAAAGACTCCCAGACTATGAGAAATAAGATTCTTTGGTCTGATGAGATGAAGATAGAACTTTTTGGTGAAAATTCTAAGTAGTATGTTTGGAGAAAACTAGGCACTGCTCATCACCTGCCCAATACAATCCCAACAATGAAACATGGTGGTGGCAGCATCATGCTATGGGGGTGTTTTTCAGCTGCAGGGACAGGACGACTGGTTGCAATTGAAGGAAACATGAATGCGGCCATGTACAGAGATATCCTGGATGAAAACCTCTTCCAGAGTGCTCTGGACCTCAGACTTGGCCAAAGGTTCACCTTCCAATAAGACAATGACCCTAAGCACACAGCGAAAATAACAAACTTGAGGGAACTGGAGAGGATCTGCAAGGAAAAATGGCAGAGGATCCCCAAATCCAGGTGTGAATAACTTGTTTCATCATTCCCAAGAAGATTTATGTCTGTACTAGCTCAAAAAGTGCTTCTACTCAATACTGAGCAAAGGGTCTGAATACTTATGACCATGTGATATTTCAGTTTTTCTTTTTTAATAAATTTTCAAAAATTTCTACATTTCTGATTTTTTTCAGTCAAGATGGGGTGCAGAGTGTACATTAATGAGAAAAAAAATGAAGTTTTTTGAATTTGCTTAATGGCTGCAATGAAACAAGGAGTGAAAAATTTAAATAGGGTCTGAATAGTTTCCGTACCCACTTTAAGTCACCAAATTTTGAGTTTACTTACAAATGTTGCTACTTTTTATGTTTTTACGCTTACTTTTGGTCAGGACGGAACCAAAACGAGAGCTTGAAACTGTAACGCTGGTATTGTCTGTACTTTGTTTTCCAGCGTTACTCTGCATGTCTTTTGCATTAACCCTTTTGCTCCTTTCCCCCTAACCAGCTGGGATACTGTTGTCTGTTACCTGTATGGATGCTGCTCAGTTCCCAGCTCTGCTGCGTGGCCGTACTTGCGTGAGTGTCTCCGCTGCGTTGCATGACCACCCGCATGTGCGGTCCCTGACCTGCTGGAGAAGCCATCCGTAGCTTGCAAAGTCCTCTGCAGTGATGCATGACTTACTACGTGTGTGGCAGCAGCTTCTGTCAGGCGCCTGGCCTGCTGTGAAGACCATACGTAGGTTGCAAAGTCCTCTGCAGTGATGCATGACTTACTACGTGTGTGGCAGCAGCTTCTGTCAGGCGCCTGGCCTGCTGTGAAGACCATCCGTAGGTTGCAAAGTCCTCTGCAATGGTGCATGATTTACTACGTGTGTGGCAGCAGCCACTGTCAGTTGTTCCTCTGTAATGAGTTGTCTGGCTCTGCATAGGGGGCGCGGCCCACACCTGTCCTGCTTTTATGAGGATTGGGTGTGTATTAGAATTACTGCTCCAGCCTATCGCTGTGAAGCAGCTCATATATAAAGTTCCCCAGCCCTAGTGGGCGTTGCCAGAGCTTCGCATTGTGTCTGCATTATGTTCCTGAACCTAGCCGTGTGTGTTGGTTTGCAGCTCCTGCTCTGAGTGAGATCAGCTCTGGAGAGCTGATTCCCTTTGTCCTGTCTTGTGTTTCTGTCTATGCCTGGGGCTGAGTACCCAGATCGCCGTTCCTGGAGGCTGCATATCCAGGCCTGTTCCTGCTGTGTCTTGTTCCTGAATCCCTGATCCTGGATCTATCCTGGTACCTGAATGTCTGAACTGTGTCTTGTGTTTCCGCCTATGCTGGGGGCTGATTACCCAGATCGCCGTTCCTGGAGGCTGTATATCCAGGCCTGTTCCTGCTGTGTCTAATTACCTGAACCCCTGATCCTGGATCGCATCCTGTACCTGACTGTCTGAACTGTGTCCTCTGTGTTATGTTCCTGAAATCCTGCTGTGTCCAGAACCCTGTGCCAGTGACTGTGAATCCTTGCTATATAACCTGAGTTCATCTTGGAAGGAGGAGTCTGGTGTGTGCTGAGTTTCTGTTACTCTGTGCTCAGCTTCTGTGCAATCCCCGGCCAGCTCCCGTTGAGCCTGGTGGGGCTTGCACCAGACCGCTGGGGTTCCTTTTCAGGTCGCTGCCAGATGTCCGGATCCTATGCCTGATGACCATGGCCTGATGTCCGATGTCCGACGACCACTTCCAGATGTCCGGATCCTATCCTCCCTGCCTGATGTCCGGATCCTGCCGATCGTTGCCAGATGTCCGGAGCCTGCTGATCGGTGCCAGATGTCCGGAGTCCGATGGCTGTGTTCCAGTTCGTGTTCCTGTGATCCAATCCATGTTCCTGTCCGTGTTCCAGACTCCCTGAGACCCAATCCGTGTTCCTGATGTTCCAGTCCGTGTTCCTGACTCCCTGAGATCCAATCCGTGTTCCTGATGTTCCAATCCGTGTTCCCGATGTCCTGTCCGTGTTCCAGTGTCCCTGAGATCCAGTCCGTGTTCCTGATGTTCCGATGTCCTGCCGGTTCCTCCTTGGTCTACCCTGTGATGACGTCTGTCCTGGGTCAGTGTCTGATGTTCTCCTGCTGAGCCTGTGCTATGCCTGAGGCCTGAGAGAGAGGCCGTCCTAGTATGCCCGTGCCAGATGACCCTGGACTTCATCAACCCGTGATGACCCCGCCATCGTCTGACGTTCGTCCTGGGCCGGTGTCTGATGTTCTCCTGCTGAGCCTGTGCTACGCCCGAGGCCTGAGAGTGAGGCCATACTAGTATGCCTGTGCCAGATGATCCTGGACTGCATCTACCCGTGATGACCCCGCCATCGTCTGAAGTCTGTCTGAGGTCGGTGTCTGATGTTCTCCTGCTGAGCCTGTGCTACGCCTAAGGCCTGAGAGAGAGGCCATCCAAGTATGCCAGTGCCAGATAACCCTGGACTGCATCTACCCGTGATGTCCTCCAGCACTCGTCTGTGACCCTGAGTCGTGTACCCTTCTCTGATGTGCGGAATCGGGAGCCCGGTCTTATGTTCTGTTTATGTACTGTGTTTCTTTAAGTAAACTTTATGTTTCTTCTTACCTGAAGTTGTGCGGTGTTGTCTAGTCCTGCAGGTCGCCACCTTGCCCACATGCTCAGCTGCCACGGATCCCGGTCGCTGCCCTTCCCTAGTCCGGGCAGGCCCGGGTCTCCCTCCGTGGTCCAGTGGGTCCACATTCTCTTACAATCTGGGACGCATGCCTCACGTCGTCGTGGACTGGCGGCGTGGGAGCATTGGCTAGTTAGGCAAGCTATGCCATGTCCCGATGCCCCGCAGCCGTGGGAAGCATTACAGAAACCACAGCTTGTCTAATTCTTTAAGAACTGTGGCGCACCTTACACCAGAAATCTTACTCTATTCCCTGACTGGAGTAAGATTTGTAGTGAGGCACACACATAACACTTTTGAGACATACCAGATTCATTAAAAGGTGTGCACTTCTTAATAAATCAGGAGAGTCTGACCTCAACATGCCCCTTCATCAAGATTACAGGTACTATGTACTGTTTTTAAAAAAGAGCTTGTTGTGAGCACAAAACTCATAAAAGTAAACTAAAAAAAATCACTATTCCATTCAGGAATTGCATCCTCTGTACAGCAGCACAGTCTACTTTGAAATATTAATCACCTTTTTCTACTATATTTGAATTTATTGATAATAGACAAACACACAACTTGGGAAAGTGAGAGCAGTAATTAAGTGAACTTCTCTGGAACCTACCTATGGTGGGGGCCTGAAGATTGATATTTTAAAGAAATTATAACAGGTTTGGAGCTGAGAGTAAGGAGACAGAAGTGAGCAGCTAACTGCATATGGACTGGAGAGAAGTGGTTGGGATTTCATGAGTCAACACTTCAGTCTGAAATGCAGCTGCAGCTGCTGTGCATACTTTATCAGTCTCTGATGGGTAGCCTCCTTGGCAACAGCTGTACATTATGTAGGATAAAAGCTATGACAGCAGGAAAATGATTTAAATAATCTGGAGGCCTAAACAGAAAAAAGACAATTAAAGTTTCATATAGATAAATGTAATCATATACATGCATGGTCATAAGGAAATAAAATGTACAATCATGTACTAAATGGTAAAAGACCGGTTAATACCGTCACTGGAAAAGACTTGGATGTATGTTTTGGACTACAAATGTAACTTGTGTGTTCAACTGGCTGTATCCCTATATAGATGACCAGAAAGAGGTGTTTAAGGACCCACCAGATACCATTAATCCTACAAAAAACATTGGGTAAATGTCCACAAAAAATCTTATCATTAATATCAAGAAAGTTTATTCACTCATAAGGCATAATGCATATAACAAAATTGTAAAAAAGTCAAAACTCAGAAAAAGGCTCAAGTGTAAAGAACATCAATACATCATGTGTGATCAGGGTAGGGAAGATCTGGTCAAGTAGATCACCATAACATCATGATTAATGGTTACCTAAAGTGCTTAGTGCATACAAAGTGCAACGCTAGTGTCCTGTAATATAAGTTTATAAACACACCCTAACCATGGATAAAGACTTCACAGTAGCCAGTACCAAGATTGAATAACATATAATGCTTAATAGCTACTGTAGAATTACACATAAAACTCAAGGTATAGCAAAAACTGGATCCAAAGTTAAAGTAATCAGAATAAGGACAACTTAACAATACTAGCGCCTATATGATGTGACGCGTGTTTTGCGTGAGCTTCCTTGGGGGGTTGTGATATAAGTATATGAATGGACAGTATGTATGTCTTCCTAATAATATTTTTAGGCCTACAATGATGACAGTGGGGCATCCTCTACATTTAAAGGAACGAAGGTTTCTTCATCATTGCAGGCAGTGATTCTTTACTGCATGAGCAGTGAGATATGGAACTGGTTGATTCTCTAAAAGAGTGCAAAGAGGGCCTGGATGCCTCTTGTGAAAAATATAATATAAGTGGGAAGAAGAGTGATGGAAGACTGGTAGAGAAGCATGGAGGATTTCCTATTGAATATGGTAGAATCGAGTGGGAACATTACTCTGAGCCTGTTTATTCATTGATATATCCATTGAGCCTAATGACTTAATATTGTTTGATGGGGGATCTCAGCTCTGCTTTATTTACTATTCACATTGTTATACTTATTCTTAAAATAAATAGACATTAATTAGGGACACATACAGTGTGTCAAGAATAAGAAATAAAAAGCTTTTTACAAGTCTGTTCTGTCAATTTTGATAGTAACAAGTTTTATATTTTCCCATTATTGTTTTATACAATAACAATTGAAAGTAGTATTTTCCTGCCAAAATAGCAATGAAAAAACCTTTGACAAGTGCTACATCTTCATAAATATTGCTTGCTAACATTAAAATGGAAACTTGATTTTCATGTAAACATCGATAAAGTCCTAAATAAAGTCAAGACTTCACAATCTGTCGTGTACTTTAAACAGAGAGCACTTAGCTCAGGTTTCGGAAGATACTGCACAAATAATTAGAATAAAAACTGAACTCTTCCAGTTGACAAATCATGTTGTGGAATAAATGATTTAAATATCCAAAGCCCCTGAGATGCCGATACTCAAAGACAGAAGCTAAAACAGTCGTCATTTGTTAAAGCAGTAGAAGAGACACAGTGTGGATGTGACAAAGCTCTAATATATAGTATTTATTCAATCTCATAGATAATGTGCAGACTTCCCGAGATTCGGTGATACTGTACATTCTGTGGTTTTAGCAATTGCTATAACTAGGAAAATAAATTGTAGCAAGATTTAGACGATATAATGTTTTCCTAAGACTAGACTGCGAAGCATAACTCAGATTACGGAGTAAGAATTGGTGCTAATTCTGGATAAACATGAACTGTTCTGCTGTGTTTGGCCGGGGTCACACTTGCAAGTGTGATGCGAGAAACTTGCGCGAGTCTCTCGCATCAATTCCCGGCGCTGCCGCCAGCGCTCGGGACTGGAGTGTGCGGCTGCATGTATTTCTACATGGAAATTCCTTGTGTCAAGCTGCTGCTCAGCGCTCTGTTTAGATCGTTTGTTTATAGCAAACAGTGTATATGGCCATCATCATAGTAAAGCTATTAGGGCACGTGGACATTATACGGAGTAAGGGTGTATTTCTACGTTCAGGAAACAGTCCGGAATTGCTGCGTGTTTGACGCTGTGCGTTGGTGCAGCGTCAAACACGCAGCGTCCAGATGTTACAGCATAGTGGAGGGGATTTCAAGAAATCCTGTCTCCACTATGCGTAAAAACACGCAGGCGGCAGACCTGCGTAAACGGACATGCGGCGCGTCTTTTCAGACCGCAGCATGTCCTAGTCTGTTGCGGCGACGCTGCGTCGCCGCAACGGAAATAACACAGGGCTATGCAGCCCTGCGATCATTCCGCATGTGTTCCGGAGGTGTCCTGAACACATCCGGAATGAGCGGGGCATCAAAAAGGGGGCGGGGCTTAGGACAGAGCGGAATTTCCGCTCCGTCAAATGCGCTGTGGTTCCGGACCGTGGAACCACAGCCTTATAAATTTACTGCATTGACATAGATTAAAAATATAACATATTGTCGGTCTGCAGCGCAGAATGTTTGTACTGCAAATAACACAATAAAATGTAGAAATTCAATTGAAGTGTGAAGTAAAAAGGATAATAGTCATTTCAGGTTTAGTTGTTACATTCTAAACATTGCTACTATTGAAAATCATAAAAAATTGGTGTCACCCCTTCAACACCTTGTGTTTTTCCGTTTTTTGAGTTTTTGTTTTTCTCTCCCCTTCTTCCCAGAGCCATAACTTTTTTACTTTTTTGGCAATTTGGCCATGTAAGGGCTTGTTTTTGGCAGGGCGAGTTGTACTTTTGAATGACACCATTGGTTTTGCTGTATAGTGCACTGGAAAATGGGAAAAAAATTCCAAGTGAGGTGAAATTGCAAAAAAGTGCAATTACACAAAGGTCTTTTGTTTCGCTATTTTGCCATGTTCATTAAATGCTAAAACTGACCTGCCATTATGATTCTCCAGGTCATTATGAGTTCATAGATATCAAACATGTATAGGTTGTTTTTTTATTTAAGTGTTGAAAGAAAAATTAAGTTTCTTAAAAAAAAAAAGTCACCATTTTCCGAGACCTGTAGTGCCTCCATTTTTCGTGATCTGGGGCTGGGTGAGGACTTATTTTTTGCGCACTGAGCTGATGTTTTTATTGATACCATGTTGGTGTACAAACGATCTTTTGATCTCCCATTATTGCATTTTAATGCAATGTTGTGGTGACCAAAAAAAAAATTAAAGCATTTTGACTTTTTTTCTCGTTATGTTGTTTAGAGATCAGATTAATTATTTTTATATATTAATAGATTGGGCAATTCTGACTGCAGGGATACCAAATATGTGTATTTTTTTCTTTATTGTTTTATTTTGAATGGGGCGAATGGGTGATTTGAACTTTTATATTTTTTAATTTTTTTAATATATTTTTTTTAATTTTTTTTTAACTTTTTACTTGCTTCAATAGTCTCTATAGGAGACTAGAAGCTGTGATCATCCAATTGTGCTACACAGAGCGGGGTTGCAGCCCCTTCTCACTCTGAATGCTTGCTCCCGTCAAAAATAAAAACAGCAAAATTCACCTCCCGTGCTGCCACTTGCATTCCTGGGGTTCACATGAGGGTGTTATGTCACGTGAGTAGAGTTGAGCGATACTTTCCGATATCCTAAAGTATCGGAATCGGAATGGTATCGCCGATATCACTAAAATATCGGCGATACCCGATACCGATACCGGAAGTCCCATGTAAGTCTATGGGAACAAAATATCGCAACTAAAAAAAACCCATTCTTTCCTTGTAAACACTAAATATACACACATAGAATACATATATATATATACATGTCATTGTGACATATATATATACATATATGTATAGTTTATACACTTCTACATAGTAAAATATCCTCTCATTCAATTGCCGGGTAAAGCCGGCTTCAGTGAAAAGACAGAAGCACCCGACATGAAATGACACTTGGTGTACATAGGGTTAACCATGTCTTTTCATGTCGTTTGCTATCTGATTTGCACAAACAATTAAATCAGACTATGTGTGCAAAATTTCACACCTGTAGGGGTTAATTAAAGGTGTAAATTCGTTGTAAAAAAAACGGACTTTTTTTGCTACGAATTTACACCTTTAATTAACCCCTACAGGTGTGAAATTTTGCACACATAGTCTGATTTAATTGTTTGTGCAAATTAGGCTGGAGTCACACACAACCACAAAAAATCGGTCCGTTTTAGACGGTCGACAATCGGATCAAAATAAAAACATCACACATCCTTCTGGCATCCGATTTTCCTTCAAAGATGCGATTTAATCGCATGTGTGTGTACCTTGTAACATCCGATTTTCATCCGACTTGCGAGATTTTCTCGCAGGCTTGCAAAACTGACATATAATGGATCCAAAAGAATAGTATTTAAATGCCAAAAGAAAGAATAGATATATACACATAGAGCACATATATATATTATATATATATATATATATATATATATATATATATTATAATGTCATTGTGACATATATATATATACATATATTTATAGTTCTTACACTTCTACATACTGTTATAGCCGCTAATTCAATTGCCGGCTTCAGTGAAATCACAGAAGCCGACATGAAATGATACATTGTTTCCACACATTTAACCATGTAATTTCATGTATTTTTATATATGTTTGAAACATACAATTACATGAGTATATGTGTGCTAAATTTCAGACATGTAGGGGTTAATTAAAGGTGTAAATTCGTTGAAAAAAAATGCGTGGGCTCCAGCTGTATTTTCTCCACCAGACAGACAAAGCAAAGCGAGTGGGGGCAGATAATAATAGCCTAGGGAGGGTACATTTTTTTTGTGCCCCCCCTGGCTACTAACATCTGCCCCCAGACACCCCAGAAAGGGCAAATCTATAATTAGATTCGCCCTTTCTGGCACTTTGCCCGTCTATTCCCATTGCCCTGTAGCGGTGGCGAATGGGTTAATAATAAGGGGTTAAAATGACCTTGCAATTGAAAGGTCACTTTAAGCCAGGTTAATAATTGATAGCTGTCAATTAGACAACTATCAATTATTAATCTTATTGTATGAAAGAAAAATCAAACACACACAGTTTAATAAAAAATAAGTTTAATGAAATAATCACACAGTTTTTGACCATATTTTATTTTCCTGCTAAAACCATTTCCTGTAATAAAAATAAAATAAAAAAGCAAAATTATACTTACCAATCCGATGTACAGTCAGGTCCCACGGTGTAATCCATCAGAAAGGGTTAACAGGTTACAGGTCGCAGAGAGCTAATAATGCTGTCTCAGACCTGTATTCCCCTGAATGAATAACTTCCTCTCCCAGCGAAAGTAGAGGAATAGATTCATGAATGGAGCTTAATTGATTTATTGCCAATTTAACTGTAGTGACCTGACCTAAAGGGAAAGTGGACACAATCAATTAAGCTTCATTCATGAAACACATCCTCTCCTGTCGCCAGGAGAGGAACTTATTCATTCAGGAGCTTTGAGCTGAGCATGCAGGATTACTTGCACTGCTTGGCTCAAAGCTAGTTAACCCTTTGTGAAGGATTACAGCGTGGGACGTGACAGATCAGCGGAATAGGTAAGAATAATGTTGTTTTATTTCTTTTTCTTTATTTTAGGAGATCAATGGCTTCGCACAGATTAAGTGTAAAATAAAATATGGTAAAAAAAATGTGTTTTTATTTCATTAAAATTATTTATTCTTAAAGTGTGTGTGTTTTTTTATTTACTTCAATAGGATTAATAATTGATAGTTGTCTAATTGACAGCTATCAATCATTAACCTGCCTTAAGGTCACCTTTCAATTGCAAGGTGACACTAAGGTGAGATTAACCCATTCGCCACCGCTACAGGGCAATGGGAATAGACGGGCAAAGTGCCAGAAAGGGCGAATCTAATTATAGATTTGCCCTTTCTGGGGTGTCTGGGGGCAGATGGTAGTAGCCAGGGGGGCACAAAAAAATGCACCCTCCCTGGGCTATTATTATCTGCCCCCACTCGCTTTGCTTTGTCTGTCTGGTGGAGAAAATACAGCGGGAGCCCACGCATTTTTTTTCAACGAATTTACACCTTTAATTAACCCCTACATGTCTGAAATTTTGCACAAATATACTCATGTAATTGTATGTTTCAAACATATATAAAAATACATGAAATTACATGGTTAAATGTGTGGAAACAATGTATCATTTCATGTCGGCTTCTGTGATTTCACTGAAGCCGGCAATTGAATTAGCGGCTATTACAGTATGTAGAAGTCTAGGAACTATAAATATATGTATATATACATGTCACAATGACATGTATATATATATATATATATATGTGTTCTATGTGTATATATCTATTCTTTCTAGTCTTTATTAAAGCTGTCAGTGTGATTTTACAGTATAGCCGGGGATGAATTGCCGGCTTTTCTAAAGGACACCGATGCGATTTCATCGCAAGTCACACAGTGTGGTCCGTTTGTAATCAGATTTTTCATCGCTCCCATAGACTTGCATTGGCGATTGTCGACCCACAATCGGTGACAATCGCAGCATGCTGCGATTGTACACGGACGTTTAAAACGGACCACAAAAAATCTGATACTGGGAGCTGCTCCATAGATTAACATAGGGCAGACTGCAATGCGATATTTCATCGCATTGCAGTCGTCCGATTTTGTCGCCAGTGTGACGCCGGCCATAGATTAACATAGGTCCGACTGCAATGCGATATTTCATCGCATTGCAGTCGTCCGATTTTGTCGCCAGTGTGACTCCGGCCTTAGATAGCAAAGGACATGAAAAGACATGGTTAACCCTATGTACACCAAGTGTCATTTCATGTCGGGTCACCCGACATGAAATGACACTTGGTGTACATAGGGTTAACCATGTCTTTTCATGTCCTTTGCTATCTAATTTGCACAAACAATTAAATCAGACTATGTGTGCAAAATTTCACACCTGTAGGGGTTAATTAAAGGTGTAAATTCGTTGTAAAAAAAACGGACTTTTTTGCTACGAATTTACACCTTTAATTAACCCCTACAGGTGTGAAATTTTGCACACATAGTCTGATTTAATTGTTTGTGCAAATTAGATAGCAAAGGACATGAAAAGACATGGTTAACCCTATGTACACCAAGTGTCATTTCATGTCGGGTTCTGCATTTTCACAAAAGCCGGCAATTGAATTAGCGGCTATTATACTATGTAGAAGTGTATGAACTACAAATATAAATATATATATATATGTGTCACAAATTCAATGACATGTATATATATATATGAGGTGTAAAATTGCTGAAAAAAAATGCGTGGGCTCCCGCCCTATTTTCGCAACCAGACAGACAAAGCCAGTGAGTGGGGGCAGATAATAATAGCCCAGAGAGGACCATTATTTTTGCCCCCCCCGGCTACTAACATCTGCCCCCAGACACCCCAGGAAAGACAAATCTATAATTAGATTCGCCCTTTCTGGCACTTTGCCCGTCTATTCCCATTGCCCTGTAGCGGTGGCGAATGGGTTAATATGGGGTTAAAGCCACCTTGCTATTGAAAGGTGACCTTAAGCCAGGTTAATAATTGAGAGCTGTCAATTAGACAACTATCAATTATTAATCCTATTGCATGAAATAAAAATAAAACACACACACTTTAATTAAAAATCATTTTAATGAAATAAAGACACATGTTTTTGACCATCTTTTATTTTACTGCAAAAACCATTTCCTGTAATAAAAATAAAATAAAAAAGCAAAATTATTCTTACCTATCCCATGCACAGTCAGGTCCCACGGTGTAATCCTTCAGAAAGGGTTAATGTTTACTGCAGGGACCGCAGCTAATGCTGCAGCCTCACAGTAAACCCCAAATGATTGAGTTCCTCTCCTGCCTGACAGGAGAGTAAAGGCTGGGTGTCACATAACGATACACCAGCGATCCCGACAACGATATGCACTTGTCAGGATCGCTGGTGTATCGCTACATGATCGCTGCTGAGCTGCCAAACAGGCAGCTCAGGCAGCGATCTGGGACAGCGACACTGCGGGTAACATCGCTTAAGGGCCCGTCTCACATAGCGATATCGCTACCGAGATCGCTGCTGAGTCACTAGTTTTGTGACGCAGCAGCGAGCTCACCAGCGATATCGCTGTGTGTGACATTCAGCGACGATCAGCCCCCTGCCGGGTATCGCTGATCGTCGCAGAAATGTCAGGACCTTTTTTTGATCGCTGGTTTCCCTCTGACAGGCACGCATCGCTGCGTGTGACAGGCGGGAGACCAGCGATCCGCTGGTAACCAAGGTACACAGCGGGTTTCCAGGCACCGCGCAGCGCTTGATCGCTGGTCTCCCGCCTGTCACACGCAGCGATGTGTGCCTGTCAGCGGGAAACCAGCGATCAAAGGTCCTGACATTTCAGCGACGATCAGCGATACCCGGCAGGGGGCTGATCGTCGCTGAATGTCACACACAGCGATATCGCTGGTGAGCTCGCTGCTGCGTCACAAAACTAGTGACTCAGCAGCGATCTCGGTAGCGATATCGCTATGTGAGACGGGCCCTTAAGTGGAAAGCTTAATTGATTGCTTTCCACTTTCACTTCAGGTCAGCCAGGGACACAATCAGTGACGTCAGAGGGAACTGATTAACAAAAATAGGGTTCCCTTCGAAAAAAATGGCGTGGGTCCCCCCTATTTTGTTAACCAGCCAGATGAAGCAGACCGCTGAGGCCTGGATTTTCAGGCTGTTAAGGAGCCAAGATCCATGGACCTTGCCAGCCTGATAATACCAGGCCACAGCAGTCTGCTATCTTGGCTGATTAACAAAAATAGGGGATCCCCTCGAAAAAAATTGGCGTGGGGTCCCCCCTATTTTTGTTAACCAGCCAGATGAAGCAGACCGCTGAGGCCTGGATTTTCAGGCTGTTAAGGAGCCAAGATCCATGGACCTTGCCAGCCTGATAATACCAGGCCACAGCAGTCTGCATATCTTGGCTGATTAACAAAAATAGGGGATCCCCTCGAAAAAAATTGGCGTGGGGTCCCCCCTATTTTTGTTAACCAGCCAGATGAAGCAGACCGCTGAGGCCTGGATTTTCAGGCTGTTAAGGAGCCAAGATCCATGGACCTTGCCAGCCTGATAATACCAGGCCACAGCAGTCTGCATATCTTGGCTGATTAACAAAAATAGGGGATCCCTCGAAAAAAATTGGCGTGGGGTCCCCCCTATTTTTGTTAACCAGCCAGATGAAGCAGACCGCTGAGGCCTGGATTTTCAGGCTGTTAAGGAGCCAAGATCCATGGACCTTGCCAGCCTGATAATACCAGGCCACAGCAGTCTGCATATCTTGGCTGATTAACAAAAATAGGGGATCCCCTCGAAAAAAATTGGCGTGGGGTCCCCCCTATTTTTGTTAACCAGCCAGATGAAGCAGACCGCTGAGGCCTGGTTTTTCAGGCTGGTAAGGATCCAATATCCATGGACCTTGCAAGCCTGATAATACCAGGCCACAGCAGTCTGCTTAGCTTGGCTGGTTAACAAAAATAGGGGATCCCCTCGAAAAAAAAACGGCGTGGGGATCCCCCCTATTTTTGTTAACCAGCCAAGTAAAATGCAGACTGCTGCGGCCTGGTATTAAAAGACTGTCAAGGCCCATGGATTTTGGCCCTCAACAGCCTGATAATACCAGGCTACAGCAGCCCCACATTTGGCGCATCAAAAGATGTGCCAATTGTGGCACTTTACCCGGCTCTTCCCACTTGCCCTGTAGCGGTGGCAAGCGGGGTAATAAGGGGTTAATGTCACCGTTGATTGCACGGTGACAATAAGCCCGGTTAATAATGGAGAGGCGTCAATAAGACACCGATCCATTATTAATCCCAAAGTTATTAAATGTATAAAAAAAAGACAGCAAGAAAAAAGTCTTTTAATGAAATAAAAGAGACAACACAGTTTTCATTTTTTTTATTGTACTCTCATTCCTGCGACGCCATCGATCTCCTGTAAAAAAAGAAAAAAAACAAACCAACAGTATACCACCTGTCCGACGCAGTCCATAACGATAGTCCCACGACGATCCAGCTCTGCTACATCGCAATGACAGGCAGAGCCTGTCATTGCAACGCAGCACAGCTGATTACCTGCTTCCCCGGCGGTGACGTCATCGGACTGACTGCTTTACGGCCGGGATTACCCAGCAGTCACTGCAGTTATCGCGAGAAACTGCATGTGACCGCCGGGGAAAGAAGATGGCGGCCATGAAGCAGTGCAGGACGTGACCGCCGGAGATCTTCTGCCAGGTAAGTGCCGCTGACTCCTGACAGACCCGACCGACGGACACTGACAGTGACAGTGACAATCCCGATTCCGGTATCCGATAAGACGAAAATATCGGAACTCGGAATCGGAATTCCGATACAGCTAATATCGGCCGATACCCGATATTTGCAGTATCGGAATGCTCAACACTACACGTGAGCCCTCCACCAAATCTGCCTGTTTTTATTTTAACAGGGGCAAACATTCAGAGTGAGAAGGTGTTGTCCGAGTAATCGGCAATCCTTTTGACATGAAATACAGCTCGGTGTAGACGCCTTGACTACATACTTATTATCCATGTCTTGTTTCTATACTTTTATTGCAGTACCATATATATATATATATATATATATATATATATATGTATATATATATATAATATGCCATATATACTCGTGTATAAGCCAAGTTTTTCAGCACATTTTTTTATGCTGAAAACGCCCACCTCGGCTTATACACAATTGTCCCAAAAAGCTGGAGGGGGAGTGGCGGAGTAGTGGGTCACAGAGGCAGGAGCCGATGGCTCGGGCTAAAGCCTGTGCCTGCTGCTAAGAGAAATTAATATTCACAGCGCTGGCAGTGAATATTCATTTCTCTTATAGCAGGCACAGTTACAGCTGCAGCCGTCGGCTTCCAGCAGTGGCCGGGCTATCATGGGTGCCCGCTCATTAAGGTAATAAATATTCACCTCTCTCCACTACCATAGCCGTGGAGTCACTATTCATTACCTTAATGAGAGGGGACACGTGATCTCTCGGCCATAAGAGCTGTTGGCACCGGAATCAGATGCAGCGAGGGCGCACAGGGAAGGTAAGTAGGATGCGGGTATTTTTAGGAACCATGCATACAAGGACAGGGATGAGGAGCCATGCATATAGGGATCAAGAGCCATGCATTCAAGGCCAGGGACAGGGAGCCATGCATACAAGGACGGAGATGGGTAGCCATGCATACAAGTATGGGGATGGGTAGCCATGCATACAAGTACAGGGATGGGTAGCCATGCATACAAGTACGGGGATGGGGAGCCATGCATGCAAGGACAGGGATGGGGAGCCATGCATACAAGGACAGGGATGGGAAGACATGCATACAAGGAAAGTGATGGGAAGTCATGCATACAAGGACAGGGATGGTGAGCCATGCATACAAGGACAGGGATGGTGAGCCATGCATTCAAGGACAGGGATGGGCAGCCATGCATACCAGGATAGGGTTGAAGGGGCAATGCATACCTGGCTTATAGTCGAGTCAATAAGTTTTCCCAGTTTTTCGTGGGAAAATGTAGGTGCATGGGCTTATTGTGCACTTGATTGGAGTAAGATTTCTGAATAGGGAATGCCACAGCTTGTCATGAATTAGACAAACTGTGGTGTCACACCACCCTTCAGAGCCACAGTCCAGTTATATTCTTCCCATTTTAGCAGAGCTGGAAGTAACTTGCATGAAAACACCAAAAGTATATTTTCTATACATATAAGAATATTTTGTGTATGTATGTATATATATATATATATATATACAGCTCTGGCAAAAATTAAGAGACCACTTTCAAATGTTCAGTTTGTCTGATTTTTCTCTTTATGGGTATATTTTTTAGTAAAATGTAAATTGTTCTTTTAGTCTATAATCTTCTGACATGTCACCGAATTTCCAAGCAATAAATTTTGTATTTTCTTCTGTCAAAGAAAAATGGTCAAAATGTAAAAAAACTTTCAGACCTCAAATAATGCAAATAAAACAAGTTTATAATCATTTAGAAAAAACAAAACTAATGTTTTAACTCAGGAAGAGTTCAGAAATCAATATTTTGTGGAATAACCATGATTTTTTAATCACAGTTTTCATGCATCTTGGCATGCTTGCCACCAGTCTTTCACACAGCTCCTGGCGTAAAAATTTAAGCAGTTCTTCTTTGTTTGATGGCTTGTGACTATCCATCATCCTCTTGATCACATTCCAAAGGTTTTCAATGGGGTTCAGGTCTGGAGAATGGGCTGCCCATGACAGTGTTTTGATGTGTATATATGCAGTACAGACCAAAAGTTTGGACACACCTTCTCATTCAACGATTTTTCTGTATTTTCATGACTATGAAAATTGTAGAATCACACTGAAAGCATCAAAACTATGAATTAACACATGTGGAATTATACATTACACTTTACAAAAAAGTGTGAAACAACTGAAAATATGTCTTATATTCTAGATTCTACAAAGTAGCCACCTTTTGCTTTGATTACTGCTTTGCACGCAGAAAAGGTGAACGGATGGACTCTACATGCCTGGTTCCCACCGTGAAGCATGGAGGAGGTGGTGTGATGGTGTGGGAGTGCTTTGCTGGTGACACTGTTGGGGATTTATTCAAAATTGAAGGTATAGTGAACCAGCATGGCTACCACAGCATCTTGCAGCGGCATGCTATTCCATCCGGTTTGCGTTTAGTTGGACCATCATTTATTTTTCAACAGGACAATGACCCCAAACACACCTCCAGGCTGTGTAAGGGCTATTTGACCAAGAAGGAGAGTGTTGCGGTGCTACGCCAGATGACCTGGCCTCCACAGTCACCAGACCTGAACCCAATCGAGATGGTTTGGGGTGAGCTGGACCGCTCACCGCTTAAATTTTGATAAATCCCCAACAGTGTCACCAGCAAGCACCCCCACACTATCACACCACCTCCTCCATGCCTCACGGTGGGAACTAGGCATGTAGAGTCCATCCGTTCACCTTTTCTGCGTGCAAAGCAGTAATCAAAGCAAAAGGTGGCTACTTTGAAGAACCTAGAATATAAGACATATTATCAGTTGTTTCACACTTTTTTTTTGTAAAGTGTAATGTATAATCCCACATGTGTTAATTCATAGTTTTGATGCCTTCAGTGTGATTCTACAATTTTCATAGTCATGAAAATACAGAAAAATCTTTGAATGAAAAGGTGTGTCCAAACTTTTGGTCTGTACTGTATATATATATATATATATTATATTATATATATATATATACACATATACACAGTGGGTTCGGAAAGTATTCAGACCCATTTAAATTTGTCACTCTTTGTTTCATTTCAGCCATCTGGTAAAAGCCAAAAAGTTCATTTTTTTCTCATTAATGTACACTCTGCACCTCATATTTACTGAAAAAAACAAGTGTAGAAATGTTTGCTAATTTATTAAAAAAGAAAAACTGAAATATCACATGATCATTAGTATTCAGACCCTTTGCTCAGTATTGAGTAGAAGCACCCTTTTGAGCTAGTACAGCCATGAGTCTTCTTGGGAATGATGAAACAAGTTTTTCACACCTAGATTTGGGGATCCTCTGCCATTCTTCCTTGCAGATCCTCTCCAGTTTCATCAGATTGGATGGTGAACGTTGGTGATCAGCCATTTTCAGGTCTCTCCAGAGATGCTCAATGGGGTTTAGGTCAGGGCTTTGGCTGGGCCAGTCAAGAATGCTCACAGAGTTGTTCTGAAGCCACTCCTTTGTTATTTTAGCTGTGTGCTTGTCTTGTTGGAAGGTGAACCTTCCGACAAGTCTGAGGTCCAGAGCACTCTGGAAGAGGTTTTCATAAAAGAGATCTCTGTACTAGGCCGCATTCATGTTTTCATGCTGCCACCACCATGTTTCTCTGTTGGGATTGTATTGGGCAGGTGATGAGCAGTGCCTGGTTTTCTCTTCACATACCGCTTAGAATTATCACCAAAAAGTTCTATCTTCATCTCATCAGACTAGAGAATCTTATTTCTCATAGTCTGGGAGTCCTTCATGTGCTTTTTTTTTTAGCAAACGCTATGTGGGCTTTCATATGTCTTGCACTGAGGAGAGGCTTCGGTTGGGTCACTCTGCCATAAAGGCCCCACTGGTGGAGGTCTGCAGTGATAGTTGACTTTGTGGAACTTTCTCTCATTTCCCTACTTCATCTGTGGAGCTCAGCCACAGTGATCTTGGGTTCTTCTTTACCTCTCTCAACAAGGCTCTTCTCCCACGATTGCTTGGGTAGGCTGGACAGCCATGTCTAGGAGGACTTTTGGTCATCCAAAACTTCTTCCATTTAAGGATTATGGAGACCACTGTGCTCTTAGGAACCTTGAGTACTGCAGAAATTATTTTGTAATCTTGGCCAGATGTTTGCCTTGCCACAATTCTGTCTCTGAGCTCCTTGGCCAGTTCCTTTGACCTTATGATTCTCATTTATTCTGACATGCACTGTGAGCTGTGAGTTCTTTCATAGACAGGTGTGTGCCTTTACAAATCAAGTCCTGTCAGTTTAATTAAACACAGCTGGACTCCAATGAAGGAGTAGAACCATTTCAAGGAGGATCACAAGGAAATGGACAGCATGTGACGTAAATATGAGTGTCTGAGCAAAGGGTCTGAATACTTATGACCATGTGATAGTTCAGTTTTTCTTTTTTTTATAAATTTGCAAAAATTTCTACATTTCTGGTTTTCAAGATGGGGTGCAGAGTGTACATTAATGATAAAAAATGAACAAAGAATGAAACAAAGAGTGAAAAATTTAAAGGGGTCTGAATACTTTTCGAACGCATCATACAGTCATGGCCAAAAGTTTTGAGAATGACACAAATATTATATTTTCACATGATCTGCTGCCCTCTGGTTTTTATGTGTGTTTGACAGATGTTTTTATCACAGACAGAAATATAATAATTGCAAACATATGAGTAACAAAAGCTTATATTGACAGTTAGAATGAGTTAATGCAGCAAGTCAATATTTGCAGTGTTGACCCTTCTTCTTCAGGACCTCTGCAATTTTCCCTGGCATGCTCTCAATCAACTTCTGGACCAAATCCTGACTGATAGCAGTCCATTCTTGCACAATCAATGCTTTCATTTTGTCAGAATTTGTAGGTTTTTGTTTGTCCACCCGTCTCTTGATGATTGACCACAAGTTCTCAATGGGATTAAGATCTGGGGATTTTCCAGGCCATGGACCCAAAATCTCTATGTTTTGTTCCCTGAGCCATTTAGTTATCACCTTTGCTTTATGGCAAGGTGCTCCATCATGCTGGAAAAGGCATTGTTGATCGCCAAACTGCTCTTGGAGGGTTGGGAGAAGGTGCTCTTGGAGGACATTCTGGTACCATTCTTTATTCATGGCTGTGTTTTTAGGCAAGACTGTGAGAGAGCCGATTCCCTTGGCTGAGAAGCAACCCCACACATGAATGGTTTCAGGATGCTTAACAGTTGGCATGAGACAAGACTGGTGGTAGCGCTCACCTTGTCTTCTCTGAATGAGGCGTTTTCCTGATGTCCCAAACACTTGAAAAGGGGATTCATCAGAGAAAATAACTTTACCCCAGTCCTTAGCAGTCCACTGCCTGTACCTTTTGCAGAATATCAGTCTGTCCATGATGTTTTTTTCTGGAGAGAAGTGGCTTCTTTGCTGCCCTCCTTGAGACCAGGCCTTGCTCCAAGAGTCTCCGCCTCACAGTGCGTGCAGATGCACTCACTCCTGCCTGCTGCCATTTCTGAGCAAGCTCTGCACTGCTGGTAGCCTGATTCTGCAGCTGAAACACTTTTAAGAGACGGTCCTGGCGCTTGCTGGTCTTTCTTGGATGCCCTGGAGCCTTTTTGGCAACAATGGAACCTCTCTCCTTGAAGTTCTTGATGATGCGATAGATTGTTGACTGAGGTGCAATCTTTCTAGCTGCGATACTCTTCCCTGTTAGGCCATTTTTGTGCATTGCAATGATGACTGCACGTGTTTCTTTAGAGATAACCATGGTTAACAGAAGAGAAACAATGATGCCAAGCACCAGCCTCCTTTTAAAGTGTCCAGTGGTGTCATTCTTACTTAATCATGACAGATTGATCTCCAGCCATGTCCTCATCAACACCCACACCTGTGTTAATGGAGCAATCACTGAAAAGAGGTTAGCTGGTCCTTTTAAGGCAGGGCTGCAATAATGTTGAAATGTGTTTTGGGGGATAAAGTTCATTTTCAAGCCAAATATTGACTTTGCAAGTAATTGCTGTTAAGCTGATCACTCTTTATAACATTCTGGAGTATATGCAAATTGCCATTAGAAAAAGTGAAGCAGTAGACTTTGTAAAAATTAATATTTGTGTCATTCTCAAAACTTTTGGCCATGACTGTATATACAGTACAGACCAAAAGTTTGGACACACCTTCTCATTCAATGATTTTTCTGTATTTTCATGACTATGAAAATTGTAGAATCACACTGAAGGCATCAAAACTATGAATTAACACATGTGGAATTATACATTACACTTTTAAAAAAAAGTGTGAAAAAACTGAAAATATGTCTTATATTCTAGATTCTTCAAAGTAGCCACCTTTTGCTTTGATTACTGCTTTGCACGCAGAAAAGGTGAATGGATGGACTCTACATGCCTAGTTCCCCCCGTGAAGCATGGAGGAGGAGGTGTGATGGTGTGGGGGTGCTTCGCTGGTGAAACTGTTGGGGATTTATTGGAAATTGAAGGCATACTGAACCAGCATGGCTACCACAGCATCTTGCAGCGGCATGCTATTCCATCCGGTTTGCGTTTAGTTGGACCATCATTTATTTTTCAACAGGACAATGACACCAAACACATCTACAGACTGTGTAAGGGCTATTTGACCAAGAGGGAGAGTGTTGGGTTGCTACAACAGATGACCTGGCCTCCACAGTCACCAGACCTGAACCCAATCGAGATGGTTTGGGGTGAGCTGGACTGCTCACCGCTTAAATTTTAAATAAATCCCCAACAGTGTCACCAGCAAAGCACCCCCACATCATCACACCACCTCCTCCATGCTTCACAGTGGGAACTAGGCATGTAGAGTCCAGCCGTTCACCTTTTCTGCGTGCAAAGCAGTAATCAAAGCAAAAGTGGCTACTTTGAAGAACCTAGAATATAAGACATATTTTCAGTTGTTTCACACTTTTTTGTAAAGTGTAATGTATAATTCCACATGTGTTAATTCAAAGTTTTGATGCCTTCAGTGTGATTCTACAATTTTCATAGTCATGAAAATATAGAAAAATCTTTGAATGAGAAGGTGTGTCCAAACTTTTGGTCTGTACTGTATATATATCTGCACAGTATTTGTTTTCCCGATAGCACCTTAGATACAATGATTATATGTTAGCTATAAGAGAGCAATGTAGTATTAACCCTTTGCTCATTATTTCAGGAATAATAATACAGAAGACCCATACGGAAATTGTTTTGTCTTTATGGGTTCACAAATCAAAATGTCTTTATCACACACAGTAAACTGATGACTCAGTAATAAAGATGTAGGAATTGTTTACCACCTCCAGATATCTTACAAGGAAAGAGAGCTACATAATTGCAACAAAAGCAATTTTCTTGGGATGATTACTGGAATGTTTTAATTCACTGCTTCAAATCTACAGTAATTGTTTTATTGAAAATGGATTCATAAAGATAGTGAAGACATTCACAGCATTGTATACAAATTAAGACAGATGATTCGCATTTATTTTATATTGATATTTCTTGTTTTCTAGATAAAATGATCAATGTGGAAAGAGTTTCATAAAAGAATGATTAAAGAAAGTTTCCAGAAGAAAAGTTTCATTGTTCAATTCTTAACACTTGTGATATAATTTATTACAATAGCAATGAAATACTGCATGATGTAATAAAGAAAAAGCTGCACTGTTGTAATAGAATATAACATTGACAATATGATGCTTTTTAATGCTGCAGCAAATGACAAATGGGAAAACAATATTCGCCTACAATATCTATAAAAGCATTTCGATGCTATACATACAGCTGGTGAAATAAGTATTGAATATGTGACTTATTTTCTAAGAAATATATTTCTAAAGGTGCTATTGACATGAAATTCTCTCCAGATTTCGGTTACAACCCATCCAATTTACACAGGCAAAGAAACCACAGATGTTCATAGATTATTATGTGTAATAATGAGAAATGAGACAGGACAAAAGTATTGAACATGCTTACTAAAATGTAATTAATACTTCATACATAACCCTTTGTTGTTAATGACAGCTTTAAGATGCTTCCTGTATGGAGAAACTAGTTGCATGCATTGCTCAGCTGTGATTTTGGCCCATTCTTCTACACAATCTTCAAATCTTGAAGGTTCTGTGGGAGTTTTTTATGAACTCTGAGCTTTATTTCCTTTCATAAATTTTCTATTGGATTTAGGTCAGGTGAGTGGCTGGGCAATTCTTGCAGCTTTATTTTTCTTTCTCTAAATCCATACAAGAGTGTCCTTGGCTGTGTGTTTGGGATCATCGTCTTGCTGAAATGTCCACCCTCATTTTGTCTCCATCATCCTGGTAGATAACAGCAGATTTTTATTAAATTTATTATAACACATGAAGTTTTTCAGTACCATATGCTGAAAAAAAAAAACAAATCATATCAATGTTTCCACGTCCAAACTTCACTGTTGGCATGGTGCTTTGGGGGTGATATGCAGTGATTTTGGCCTCCAAACATGTTGTGTATTATGGCATTCAAATAGTTCAATTTTGGTCTCATCTGACCAGACTATATTCTCCCAGTATTTTACAGGCTTGTCTAAATGTTGTTGAGCAAACTGTAAGGCTAAGTGCACACGTTCAGGAATGTTTGCAGAATATTCCTGATCAAAACCGGACTTTTTTCGCGGCAACAACGCACGTTTTTTTGCGCATATTTTGGTGAGTTTTTTTGCGCGGATTTGACGCGTTTTAACCGCAATTTTTTCCTGAACTTTCTAGGTCAATAATATAGCGGGAAAAACGCTAGAAATCCGCAAAATTAATGGACATGTTGCTAGATTTTCCACGATGCGTTTTTTTCGCGGAAAAAAACACACCATGTGCACAAAAATTGCGGAATTCATTCTAAATGATAGGATGCTTAATACATGCGTTTTTGACGTGTTTTTTCCCGCAAAAAAACGCGAAAAAACCGCAAATAATCCTGAACGTGTGCACTTAGCCTAAATGCGCTTAAACATGCTTTTTGTTCAGCAGTGGAGTCTTGAATGGTGAGCTTGCATACAGGCCGTGGAGGTTGGGTGCAAACTATAAACGCTCTTGAACATGCTTTTTGTTCAGCAATGGAGTCTTGTGTGGAGAGCATGCATACAGGCCATGGAAATGAAGTGCATTACTTATTGTTTTCTTTGACACAATTGTAGCTGCTGATTCCATGTCTTTCTGTAGCTCCCCACAGGTGATCCTTGGCTCTTAGACAGCTCTTCTCATAATTCTTTTCACTCTTCTGCCTGAAATCTTGTGGAGAGCATTTGATCTTAGCCTGTTTATGGTGAAATTATGTTATTTCCACTTCCGGATTATGACCTTAACAGTGCTCACTGGAACTTTCAGTTGTTTAGAAATTCTTCTGTAACCAATGCCATCATTTGAAACATTAAGTTTGCAAAGGTCTTGAGAAAGCTCACTGTTTTACCCATCAAGACACTTGGCACCTTGGAAATTAGACACTTTTTTACAGGCCATCAGTTGAACCAGTGGCAGGATTGCTTTCTAATTACTGATACATTTCAGCTGGTGTTGTGACTTTCCATGGCTTTTTGCACCTCTCTTTCTTCATGTGTTCAATACTTTACCTTGTGTCATATCTCATTATTACACATAACTATTTTTTGGCATTCATGGTTTGATTTCTTTGCCTGTGTGTATTGGATGGGTTGTTACCGACATCTGGTGAGGATTTCATATACATACATAGCACCTTTACAAATATATTTGCTTTAAAACTTGGTGACGTATTCACTACTAATTTTACCAACCGCTCGTGTGTGTGTATATATATATATATATATATATATATACATATTTATATATGTATGTATGTATATACATTGTGAGACAGTGAGTGAATATGTGATGAATGGGGTGTACATTTCACCTAGGTATAAGGGAAATGTGTGGCTTTGTAAACCTAGTGGTAGAGAAAGGTCACTACACCTCACATTCAGCACACACTTGCAGCACAAGCCTGAAACTACTCAGGTCTTAATTAGGAGACCAGAAGTAGGTGTCTGCAAACACAATCTGAGAGCTAGCTTAGTCTGGACACAGGAAGGTGTCCTGGCACAAGAAACAGTCTCCAAGAGTGTTAGAGCTGTCTTTAGCCTGGACACAGAGAGGTGTCCTGGCACAAGGAAGCAGTCTCCAAGAGTGTTAGAGCTGTCTTTAGCCTGGACACAGAGAGGTGTCCTGGCACAAGGAAGCAGTCTCCAAGAGTGTTTGAGCTATCTCAGTTTGGGTGCAGGAAGGACCCCGGACATAGGAATAGTCTCAGTGCGAATCCGTGTGAAGAGCGGCTGAATAGGAGTGGATCTCTCTCAAGTCTGGTCATGGAAGGTGCCTTCAGACACAAGGAGGAGTATCTGTGAAGCTCCATACTGGTAACATATGTGATATGTGTTGTTTTGGGCACAGACTGGTAGAGTCTGGGTCCCGGATAGAGAGGGCCATCTATCTAAGTGTAATTAGAGGCTAGACAAGCCCAGGTTTTCTGTTTATGCTTTGTTTTAATCTGTTTGCTGTGGACTTTAATAAAGCTCGTTGCGGCCAGTTTTACACCAGAACTGCTGTCTGAATGAACTGTTTTCATGCCATTCTGTCTACCCAGACAGCGATCCTAGAGCTATACCCCCTGGAAATGTTACAATTGGCGGAGAATGCTGGGGCAGCGCAGTGGCTGATACAGTTAGTGCTGGAGTGTGCATGCAGCACAGAGGCTTAGAGACAGCAATAAAGGTGAAGTCTGTTGAAATAGCAGCAGAGGAAAAAAAAAAAAGTGTGTCAGGAGAAACGTCTGTTTGGAGCAGTCTTGGAGAGACAGTGGCCCTGATAGGGTCTGCAGAGAGAAAATGTATGCACAGCAAAGCTGAACTTGTGAAAATTACTGTGAAATGTGCAGCAGCAAAAGAAACGTCTGTGGAGCAGTCTTAAAGAGACAGTAGCCCTAATAGACTTTGCAAAAGAAAAAAAAAAAAACAAAGGGTGTTTGCACAGCAAGGCTGAATTTTCTGTGGAGAAAAGACTGTAGAGTGTGTATGTCTTGAAGTGAAGACTGCCGTTGTTAAGACAGAGAAGTCTGACAGCATGGATGACAGCATGAAGGCGCTGTTTGAACAAATGGCGCAAGTTAATATGCAACATAAGACTGCTGTGATTGAGACAGATGAGTCCGGCAGTATGGAGGAGCTCGTTGAGTACCTGGTGCAGGCCCAGCGAAGCATGCAGCAGAGCATGGAGCAGCAGCGCCTGCAGCACCAGCAGCGCATGCAGCAGGCCCAGCAGCAATTCCTGCAGCAGCAGAATAACCGGTTATTTGTTGAGCAGATGGCAGCACAAAAAAAGGATTTCGGTGCCGCGTCCCGAAGTAATGTTGTGAAGGCACCTGTGTTGTCCACTGTAAAGAAGGCGGTAAGACGGTCCTTGGAAAAAATGACACCTCGTGATGATGTGGAGGTATATCTCACTAGGTTTGAGAGATTGGCAGAGAAGGAGAATCTGCCCCTATCTGAATGGGCCATGGCGGTCGTACCCTATCTGACTGGGGAACCCCAAAAAGTCTGGGCTGACCTGAGCAAGCAGGACAGCGAAGACTATGCCAAGTTGAAAGCGGCGATTCTTACCCGGCTGGGTGTTACGGTGACAGCCCGTGCCAGGGGAGTTCATGACTGGAGATACAGTTGGGAGTCTGCAGTCAGCAGGCTTGATTATGGAGTTGAAAAGGTGATAGTGGACCGCTACACCCAAGCACGTCCTCCTGAGGTACAGCCGTCTGAGAGGTCGTCACTTCGGAGTTCCCGGACGCTGAACTCTCGCGGTAAGAGCGTTCCAGCTGTTGGGGACATGGGGTATGCTGATAAGCGGGTTCAGGCCCGAGGGGACATGTGGGTGGGAGAGTGTGATGGACAGTGTTGGAGCTGGCGTGAAATTGCAGCCAACTGTCCAATAGAGGGGGAGCCTATGTGTTGTGATGTTGGCAGATCCCTCTCTCTCTGCGCAGAACCTGTGTGTGTGTCCACCTCAGTCGAAGAGACTGGACCACAGGGGTCCCCGGTGGTTGTAAATGACTGCCCAGCACAGGCCCTCTTGGACTCAGAGAGTCCAGTGACTTCCGTATGTGACAGCCTGATTGATAGGGACTTCATCCCTGATAAGCACCTGAGTGTGGTGTGCATCCATGGAGACACCAAAGTCTACCCAGAGACTGCCGTGGACTTGGTCCCTAAACTTGGGGAGGTTTCATATGAAGTGGGGGTAGTGAAGAGCCTGGTGCACCCCGTCATATTGGGTAATGACTTTCCCGATCTAAGGATCTCTGGGGGAAAAATGTTTCTGATGGACAGTGTGATGAAGCTCCTATTGAGGGTGCGCAGTCCCGAGGGGCGGAACACAATGCTAGTGGGCCGTTAAACTTATGTGATGATGATAAAGATAATGATGATGATGATGATGATCATGATCATGATAATGATGATGACCATGATAATGATGATAATGATAATGATGATGATGATCATGATAATGATGATGACCATGATAATGATGCTGATGCTGCTAATGATAATGATGATGATCATGATAGTGATGATGATACTGATCATAATCATGATAATGATATTGATAATAATTATGACTGTGATAGTGATGAAATTCCTTTGCAGGTGATGTTGGGAGACGAGGATGGTGGTTCTCGGGAACCGAGTGTCCCTGACTTGCCTGTGTCCTGTGACAATTTTGAGAGTGAGCAGTGGCGAGACCCCACTCTTAGGACAACACAGGAAAATATGATTGTTCTAAATGAGGTTTCCCAGGAGCCTGGCTCTGAGGAGAGGTTTCCTCATGCTGCCATGGACAATAGCCTATTGTATAGGGACACTGAAGTCCAGGGAGAGGTCGTGAGTCAGCTCCTAGTACCTGAGCTATATAGAAGTATAGTGCTGGGGTTGTCACATAGTCACATACTTGAGGGACCAGATGGTGAAGTTAATGTTGTGGATGACATGTTAACTAAGGTTCCAGATCAAGATGTGAATGAAAATGAATTGTATAACCCTGACAGTGAGCAGGATGTGAATGAAAATGAATTGTATAACCCTGACAGTAAGCAGGATATGAATGAAAATGAATTGTATAACCCTGACAGTGAGCAGGATGTGAATGATAATGAAGTGTATAGCCCTGACAGTGAGACAGATGTGGCTGAGAAAAAGGGGTCAGATAGTGATAGTGAATTATCTGATGACCATAAAGCAACCAGTGCAAATGAGGAAGGCATGGTAGCAGAGGAGGTTGAGAGTCCTGAGAAGAAAGCTGATGCTGACCTTACAGCCAGACAGAAGATGGCATCTGAAGATGTTTTACAGTTGGCCGGTTCCCTGGCGAAGACTAAGGTGAAAGGAGGAGAGCTGAGCTTTAAAGGCAGGACTCTGAAACTGAACACAGCACAAGTGGATGCTGTTGAAGATGAGAAGTTGTCAGTGTGTGGTGTGGATCTGCATCATGCCAAGGACTCTGAAGGTGATGCTGCAGAGGTGGAAAAAGCCATGGAAGTGGTGGTCACCAAGCCAGATGCCTCATCGGAAGCTGAGGTTTCAAGTGAAGCTGTGAGGAACAAGACTGAAGATATGGGGACTGACTCTGTCCAGGAATCTGTTTCTGCCAAAGACAGCGGCGTGGACGGGTTACGGTCCGGATCAGTAGCTGGCATTGGTGAGCTCAAGCGCACTTTCAGGGAGGCTACATCGGAGCCACGTCCCAACAAATGGGAAAAGCGATGTGTCACTCCGTTGCCGCTACAGACACACGGGAGCCCAGATGGGATGCAGAACGTGGTGGAAGAGAAGAATCTGGCGGGTTCTGAGTATACAGATGCCGCTATCAAGGAGAACTTGAAAGCTGGAATAAATGGAGATATTGGAGACCAAAGTGATGTGACTGAAGAAGTAGAGTCTAGGACTGACGGTAGGGCTTCTGGGCATGTCCTGCCAGAAGAGCCTGAAGGAGGGGAACTGGAGAAAAGTGAAAAACCCCCTATACCTTCTGTGATAGTTGGTGACACATGGTCAGTGCACCAGGAACAGGAGGTACGTGAGTTTCTGAGGAAGAGTCAGCAGAAGTGTTCTGATGTGCCGGGTCGTACTTCTCTGGCCAGGCACTATATCGAAACTGAGCCCGGCCCTAAGGTCAAGATGAAACCGTGCAGGATACCCGAGGCCTGCAGAGAGCATAGGCCTGGGAGGGTACAGGGTAGTGCGGATGCTTCAGATGAAGAGAAAGCTGATGTTGGCTATGACTCAGGTGAAGATACAAATGACAGTGGTGAAGATGAAGCTGATGAGGGCCATGACTGGTCCAGAGTTCACTGTCTCTGTTGGATTGTTGACCAGCCCTCCGGTCTGGATGACCAGCCCTCCGGTCTGGAGAAGAGGGAGGGGATATGTGAGACAGTGAGTGAATATGTGATGAATGGGGTGTACATTTCACCTAGGTATAAGGGAAATGTGTGGCTTTGTAAACCTAGTGGTAGAGAAAGGTCACTACACCTCACATTCAGCACACACTTGCAGCACAAGCCTGAAACTACTCAGGTCTTAATTAGGAGACCAGAAGTAGGTGTCTGCAAACACAATCTGAGAGCTAGCTTAGTCTGGACACAGGAAGGTGTCCTGGCACAAGAAACAGTCTCCAAGAGTGTTAGAGCTGTCTTTAGCCTGGACACAGAGAGGTGTCCTGGCACAAGGAAGCAGTCTCCAAGAGTGTTAGAGCTGTCTTTAGCCTGGACACAGAGAGGTGTCCTGGCACAAGGAAGCAGTCTCCAAGAGTGTTTGAGCTATCTCAGTTTGGGTGCAGGAAGGACCCCGGACATAGGAATAGTCTCAGTGCGAATCCGTGTGAAGAGTGGCTGAATAGGAGTGGATCTCTCTCAAGTCTGGTCATGGAAGGTGCCTTCAGACACAAGGAGGAGTATCTGTGAAGCTCCATACTGGTAACATATGTGATATGTGTTGTTTTGGGCACAGACTGGTAGAGTCTGGGTCCCGGATAGAGAGGGCCATCTATCTAAGTGTAATTAGAGGCTAGACAAGCCCAGGTTTTCTGTTTATGCTTTGTTTTAATCTGTTTGCTGTGGACTTTAATAAAGCTGGTTGCGGCCAGTTTTGCACCAGAATTGCTGTCTGAATGAACTGTTTTCATGCCATTCTGTCTACCCAGACAGCGATCCTAGAGCTATACCCCCTGGAAATGTTACAACATATATATATATATATACACACACAAAATATTCTTATATATAGAAAATATACTTTTGGTGTTTTCATGCAAGTTTCTTCCTGCTCTGCTAAAATTGGAAGAATTGAACAGGACGGTGACTCTGAAGGGTGGTGTGACAACACAGTTTGTCTAATTCATGAATGTGGCATTCCCTATTCAGAAATCTTACTCCAATCAGGAACAAATGCACAATAAGCCCATGCACCTAAATCTTCCCACGACAAACTGTGAAAACTTATTGACTCGACTATAAGCCATTTATGCATTGCCCCCTCATCCATATCCTGGTATGCATGGCTGCCCATCCCTGTCCTTGTATGCATGGCTCACCATCCCTGTCCTTGTATGCATGGCTTCCCATCCCTGTCCTTGTATGCATGTCTTCTCATCCCTATCCTTGTATGCATGGCTCCCCATCCTTGTCCTTGTATGTATGTCTCCCCATCCCTGTCCTTGTATGCATGGCTCCCCATCCCCGTACACCTGTTCATGAATCAGGAGCCTCTGACTCCATTACATCCCTTTATCAAGACTGACAGTTTTGACGAACTTGGGCCTACAAGTGGAGGATGTACTAGCTAAAATTGCTGCCTTTACCTGTAGGAGAGCTTATTTGGCCTGTGTTTTACTGATATGTAAATGGAGTATGTTAGAATATTTTTACCATACCTAAAATGATAAAGAATGAGTAACCCAGAAGACTAAGGGCCACTGAAAACCAAATCTTTGAAATGGACACCAATGCTCTGTAAACAGAGTAAACATTTTCTTCCATAATAAGATAGATTTAATGTTTGTATCATTTATTGCAGTTGATTAAAATGTGGCACTTTACTGTATGTGGCTGATGAGGATGTGCAGCTTTGTATTATGTTAACTGCACAGTGATTATAAAGATTGATTTTACGGTAATTTTACAGCATTGTATAAAAATTAATTCTTCATTTATATATCATACACACTAACACACACTGAAGGCTGCACTCACACAGAGTTGACTCTAGAATAGTTTGTGATTGTATCCAAGTCCCAGGACCAGCTTCTCGCCAAGGCTATAAAGACTGATAATATGCTTAATAAAAGATTGACTCATAAGTTGTCACAATACCAACTGGGTTACTAGCATTAAGCCATCCATAGATATTACATGGCTGTTGGCAGAATGATAATTTGGTTGATCATTCGGTTCGCATCAATCTCGGCCATCTTTTCCATATACAGAAGAGCTCTAGCAGTGGCTTATTTTAAGGAGAACAAAAAGGATTGCCAGTCCAAAATCAGAATTGCTGGACACCTAACTTCCCCAACAATCATTTGTCCGGAGCCTCATACACATTAGAGTATACCTGTCAATATTGGTGGGTTCTGCTGACATTAGTCTAATATGTATGGCATACTTTAATGAATAGGTATATTTTTGACTTGTAACAGTATAAATGTATTAATAGGATATTTTCATTAAAGGGATTGTCTTATTAAAACAACTACTGCTCATATGTCCTATTAGGGCATATGCATTTCATACAAAGGGTCAAATGCTTGAGACTCCTGTAGCACAGTGTTCCTCAAACTATGAGTCTAGTGTCACCTAGTTGTTGGTGAGGAGCAGTCAGGGAAGCAAATTTCATAAAAATGGTCATATTCTATATACTCTTTTATTGTGGCAGCAATCTCTAGTTCATTAACATAATTGACTCATTCTGCACTGATGCTAATGTTATACTTGGTTATACTTTATTATTTTCACAGAAGAAAAATTCAATATAAGAGTATATTTGGAGTTGTAATTCAATGTAGAAAATATAACTTTTAATTACTTCATTACAAAGTGCTATTAAAGTGAAAAACCACACGCCCCCACCAAAGTATCATATAGACACTTTTAGAAGATACCATAGAGAGATGCCTGTCCCTATAAAAAGCTGAACTACCTTACCTGCCAGTGGAGATTGGTACCCTATAACCTATGCAATGGCACCCCTGCTCATTGACAGCTGCCCTGCTGACCCTGCCGGCTCCAGCCGGCAGAGAAAGCAATAGACACAGCAATAGATATGTCAGAGTGTAGGAGCATATGGGGTTGTGCTCAAAAGTTTACATACCCAGCAGAATTTTTGCTTTTTTGGCCTTTTTTTCAGAGAATTTGAATGATAACATCAAAACTTTTTCTCCACTCATGGTTAGTGGTTGGGTTAAGCCCTTTATAGTCATGTGTTTCCTTTTTGACACAAATGGGTTTGAATGGCTACTAAAGGTAACATTCTCACCTGTGACCTGTTTGCTTGTAATCAGTGTGTGTGCATAAAAGCTGAGTGAGTTTCTGGGATCCAGACAGACTCTTGCATCCTTCATCCAGCCACTGACGTTTCTGGATTGTGAGTTATTGAGAAAGCAAAAAAATTGTCAATGTATCTACGGGAAAAGGCAGTTGAACTGTATAAAACAGGAAAGGGATACAAAAAGATATCCAAGGAATTAATAATGACAATCAGCAACATTCAAACTGTGATTAACAAATGGAAAATTAGGGGTTCTGTAAACCAAAACCACAGTCAGGTAGACCAACAAAAATTTAATCCACAACTGCCAGGAAAATTGTTTGGGATGCAAAGAAAAGCCCACAAATAACATCAACTGAAATACTGAACTCTCTGAAAACTAATGGTGTGACTGTTTTAAGATGCACAATAAGGAGGCACTTCAAGAAAAATGGGCTGCATGGTTGAGTTGCCAGAAGAAAGCCATTACTGCGCAAATGCCACAAAGTATCTCACTTACAATATGCAAACTAGCACAGAGTCAAGCCTCAAGACTTCTGGAACAAGGTAATTTGGAGTGATGAGACCAAAATTAAACTTTTCGGCCACAAACATAGACGTTACATTTTGAGAGATGTCAACAAGGCCTATGAAGAAAGGAGCATCATTCCCACTGTAAAGCACGCAGGTGAATCGCTAATGTTTTGGGGATGTGTGAGTTACAAAGGCACAGGAAACTAGGTCAAAGTTGAAGGAAAGATGAATGCAGCACGTTATCAGCAAATACTGCTGCGTATGGGACGTACTTGGACGCTCCAACATGACAACGATCCAAAACACAAGGCCAAGTCGACCTGTCATTGGTTACAGCAGAACAAAGTGAAAGTTCTTGAGTGCCATCTCAGTTTCCTGGCCTCAATTGAGCTACTCTGGGGAGATCTCAAATGTGCAGTTCATGCTAGACAGCTTTACTATCTGAAAAAATAAAGAACTTCATCCACAACTACCACAAAAGACTTCAAGCTGTCATTGATGTTAGAGGAGCAATACATGGTATTAAGGTAAGGGGTATGTAAACTTATGGTCAGGGTCATTTGGATGTTTTGGTTTATTATTATGATTTAAAAAGAGAAAACACAGTAGTTTGACAATAAATGGCTTCACCCAACCACTAACCACAAGTGGAGAAAAAGTTTGGTGTTATCATTCATATTCTCTGAAAAAAGGCCAAGAGAGCAAAAATTTTGCCAGGGCATGTAAACTTTTGAGAATAACTGTATATGGCACTATAAAAATAGAGGATTCTTTTGTCCTGATGAAGAGGTCCTGCTTTGACCTCGAAACGTGTTGACTCTGTAAACCTGCTGAAATAAAGTTTTAAAGGAAAATAGGGGTCTGGGGGGTAAGGTTACTCCTTGTGGAGAGTGACATACCAGCTCTGGCGTGTCGAGGTAAGGAGGCTTATTCGCCGTGCAATGCTCCTCTGGGAAATTTTAATATGCAAATTGCCTCTTCAAACAAAGAGGACTTGTACTCTATAGCGCCACCTATTGGAAGTAGTTCCTCTTTGTTTGAAGAGGCAATTTGCATATTAAAATTTCTCAGAGGAGCATTGCACGGCGAATAAGCCTCCTTACCTCGACACGCCAGAGCTGGTATGTCACTCTCCACAAGGAGTAACCTTACCCCCAGACCCCAGTCCAGAGCCTCTCATCTAGCCAAATCAGATCTCTCCTACTTTGCACTGACGAGGACCAACAGTCCGAAACACCGTGTCTGCAAATGGAGATTATGATTTGGCTTTTATCCTAAGTCATATTACAAGACTCGTTAAAGGGTTGATTGTGACTTGTAGGATCGCTACTTCCAATAGGTGGCGCTATAGAGTACAAGTCCTCTTTGTTTGAAGAGGCAATTTGCATAAAGTAAAATATTAATTTAATATATTTATCAGCAGTGCATCAAGTGACACTTCATCTAGATATGTTCACTCAATAAGCAATATGTGACATTATATCACTAAAAAAACTTAAACACTTTTATTCTGCATATCTAGTGATCTGACTAATTACCTAATTTGCTAGCCGATTATATGTGGTGATATTGGAGCTTTCCATTCTTATGTGCCCAGACGAGCCCAACGCATGTGCGGTACGCGTGGGCCCACCCCAGCATGGGGGAGATGCAACATGATGAGCAGCGCACCAATTCGCCAAGGATCCTTACCATCTCATATAAATAGCCCGTGCCTTTTTAACTTAACTACGCCCCATATTAAATTTGAGGCCGTGAAAGGAGCGTCGAGGCTCCAGCTGTATCCCCTTTGCGCTCCTGCACTTTATTGATACCATGTCTGAGGTAAATTATTTATTCATATGATTGGGTCCTTATGCTGATATGATCTCCACCTTGGGACATAGCTGCTAGGTTTCCAGCATTGAGATGGTAGTTGACATGGTAGTGGTGACCATCTATGTTAACACTCCTTCTTAGCTGTACTCTATCATAAGAGACTTCTGTGTTGCAGTATTGCTATCTGTTTACATTGCCCTTTGAAAAACACTACTTTTGACCAATAAGGTTGGTGGACTTCATCATTGATCTCATACCATACTGGCAGAGCTTCTAAGTATTATACATGTTTGGAGCACTAGTGGAACACTTTTGTATTCTCTCTGATGCAATGTATTTTTTCCATCTGTTCCAACATTGACTTTAGCTGCTTTTCTTTCCTTACCTCACTTTATTGTCATTGTAAGATATTTAATGTTTAATAAAATTGAATATTTTTGCTAAGTTTACCCCCTTATGTCTGATTATCTATATTTATGTTCAATATTACCTAAATCATATTATCCATAGTTCCTTCTGGATTTTTCTGATTTAGAGATTTTGTTTCCTTTTGGTTATATATGTTATGGCCTAGGGGCTGGGCCGTATTTGCCACTAGGCACTTGATGGCAATGACGGGAACAGGGTACATGGGTAGTGCAGGGTGTATGTGATAGTGGGATGTGGGCTATGGGGGTGCACACTGACAGAGGGATGTGTGACGTTACAGGCTGTGGGAAATAGAGGGGTCCAGACTGTGACAAGAGAAGCGCAAGGTGTGTGATAGTAGGGTGCAAGAGAGTGCAGGGTGCATGAGACAGAGGGGTGCAAGAGGGTGCAGGGTGCATGAGACGGGTGCAAGAGTGCAGGGTGCATGAGACAGAGGGGTGCAAGAGAGTGCAGGGTGCATGAGACAGGGGTGCAAGAGAGTGCAGGGTGCATGAGACAGAGGGGTGCAAGAGAGTGCAGGGTGCATGAAACAGGGGTGCAAGAGAGTGCAGGGTGCATGAGACAGAGGGGTGCAAGAGAGTGCAGAATGCATGAGACAGGGGTGCAAGAGAGTGCAGGGTGCGTGAGACAGAGGGGTGCAAGAGGGTGCAGGGTGTGTGAGATAGAGGGGTGCATGAAACAGGGGTGCAAGAGAGTGCAGGGTGCATGAGACAGGGTGGCAAGAGAGTGCAGGGTGCATGAGGCAGAGGGATGCAAGAGAGTGCAGGGTGCATGAGACAGAGGGGTGCAAGAGAGTGCAGGGTGCATGAGACAGAGGGGTGCAAGAGAGTGCAGGGTGCGTGAGAGTGCAGAATGCATGAGACAGAGGGGTGCAAGAAAGCACAGAGTGCGTGAGACAGAGGGGTGCAAGAAAGCGCAGGGTGCATGAGACAGGGGTGCAAGAGAGTGCAGGGTGCATGAGACATAGGGGTGCAAGAGAGTGCAGAGTGCATGAGACAGAGGGGTGCAAGAGAGTGCAGGGTGCGTGAGACAGAGGGGTGCAAGAAAGCGCAGGGTGCATGAGACAGGGGTGCAAGAGAGTGCAGGGTGCATGAGACAGGGGTGCAAGAGAGTGCAGAGTGCATGAGACAGGGGTGCAAGAGAGTGCAGGGTGCATGAGACAGAGGGATGCAAGAGAGTGCAGGGTGCATGAGACAGGGGTGCAAGAGAGTGCAGGGTGCATGAGACAGAGGGGTGCAAGAGAGTGCAGGGTGCGTGAGATAGAGGGTGCAAGAGGGTGTGTGAGATAGAGGGGTGCAGGGTGTTTGAGACAGGGGTGCAAGAGAGTGCAGGGTGCATGAGACAGGTGCAATAGAGTGCAGGGTGCATGAGACAGAGGGGTGCAAGAGAGTGCAGGGTGCATCAGACAGAGGGGTGCAAGAGAGTGCAGGGTGAGTGAGATAGAGGGGTGCAGGGTGTTTGAGACAGGGGTGCAAGAGAGTGCAGGGTGCGTGAGATAGAGGGGTGCAAGAAGGTGTGTGAGATAGAGGGGTGCAGGGTGCATGAGACAGGATTGCAAGAGAGTGCAGGCTGCATGAGACAGGGGTGCAAGAGAGTGCAGGGTGCATGAGACAGAAGGATGCAAGAGAGTGCAGGGTACATGAGACAGAGGGGTGCAAGAGGGTGCAGGGTGCGTGAGATAGAGGGATGCAGGGTGCATGAGACAGGGGTACAAGAGAGTGCAGGGTGCGTGAGATAGAGGGGTGCAAGAGGGTGCGTGAGATAGAGGGGTGCAAGAGAGTGCAGGGTGCATGAGACAGGGTACAAGAGAGTGCAGGGTGCATGAGACAGAAGGATGCAAGAGAGTGCAGGGTACATGAGACAGAGGGGTGCAAGAGAGTGCAGGGTGCGTGAGATAGAGGGGTGCAGGGTGCATGAGACTGGGGTACAAGAGAGTGCAGGGTGCGTGAGATAGAGGGGTGCAAGAGGGTGCGTGAGATAGAGGGGTGCAAGAGAGTGCAGGGTGCATGAGACAGGGGTACAAGAGAGTGCAGGGTGCATGAGACAGAGGGTTGCAAGAGTGCAGGGTGCATGAGACAGAGGGGTGCAAGAGAGTGCAGGGTGCGTGGGATAGAGGGGTGCAAGAAGGTATGTGAGATAGAGGGGTGCAGGGTGCATGAGACAGGGGTGCAAGAGAGTGCGTGAGATAGAGGGGTGCAGGGTGTTTGAGATAGAGGGCTGCAAGAGGGGTGCAGAGTGTTTGAGATAGAGGGGTGCAGGAGAGTGCAGGGTGCATGGGACAGAGGGGTGCAACAGTGTGCAGGGTGCGTGAGATAGAGGGTTGCAGGGTGTTTGGGATAGAGGGGTGCAAGAGGGTGCAGGGTGCGTGAGATAGGAGGGAGTCCATGTATCATTGGTGTACGGTCCGTGTATCATCGGTGTACGGTCCGTGTATCACCAGTGTACGGTCTGTGTATCATCAGTGTACGGTCCGTGTGCCCGTTTTTACCATTAGTGGTTTTCACAGATGGATAAATAAATTACGAAGCCTCTGTTATACTTTGCAGTGTTAATCACAGGCAGCACACGGATGGCGCACAAACTGTATACTAATACTACCCGTGTGATATGGTTTTTTTCTGGACCCATAGACTTGTATTAGCACTTTTGATATGTTGTACTGTAAAAAAACAGACAAATCTCCATAAGTTTTGCACAGGCACACAGTCCGTGAAAAATCATGGATATGTGAACTGCCTCATAGAGTATAATGGTTACCTGTAGTTGTGAAAAATATGGATAGAATTTGTACGTTTAACACTGACGGCTGCATGAGACTGTTGTCTGACTTACCAATAGAGGGAGTGACCACTTACAGTGTCTAGGGCAGCATGAATGCCAAATACGGCACTGCCTAGGGGTATTCTTCATCTAGCAGAGTGGATATTTTTGTAGGTTTATATGAATAGTTTTTAGACTGAAAATTTGACAGATTACCTTTAAATACCCTTTAACATTCTCAGTTTTCCTGAATAATGGTAGACTTATTCATGCAAATATGAACACTTACACTTTAAACAATTAATTATTTGGCTTAAAAGATTTAAAGGTATTCTAGCAAAGTATGCTACTTTATTGGCACACTAGTGTGAAACTACAGGGAGAACAGATGGAATATATCATTTTGCTGCATTTTGTTTGATGATTTTTGTTGCAAGCACAGAACAAGCCTGTGTGCAGAAGCTAAAATCCATGTAAAATTAAGATAACAGCTATATGCTTTAGTCCCCAGTAATAAAATTTTTCTCACAAATTGAAGAAAATGTTACAAATATATTCTTTTCCTCTGGAAAATCTTAACAGAATTTCTACTGGAGCTGTGTATATTAACCTAGCTATATTTGGTTTGAAAATAAAATAATCTTTATGTGTTTTTTTTTACTTTACGACATAACTAAACGCCTACAAATGTTGCACACTATATGCTAGTAAATGTAAAATAAGCACTGTATTATTATAATTTTTAAAACATACAGTACAGACCAAAAGTTTGTACACACCTTCTCATTCAAAGATTTTTCTGTATTTTCATGACTATGAAAATTGTACATTCACACTGAAGGCATCAAAACTATGAATTAACACATGTGGAATTATATACTTAACAAAAAAGTGTGAAATAACTGAAAATAAGTCTTATATTCTAGGTTCTTCAAAGTAGTCACCTTTTGCTTTGATTACTGCTTTGCATACTCTTGGCATTCTCTTGATGAGCATGTATTTTACGCTAGAGAACTATATAAGGTAGTGCAGCACTACAAAACGTATGCCAACATAAACAAGTATACTCTTTTGCAAAACCAAAAATCAAACAGCTAGCACCTGTAAGTATAAGTGTAATGTGTAGGTGATCATTCACACTTTGGCCATTAACAAACAAATCTAAAACAGGATTAAAAACGATGCATCAAAACACTGCAATAAGTACTGTATTTTTCGGACTATAAGACGCACCGGACCATAAGACGCACCCCAAATTTTCAGAAGGAAAATAGGGAAAGAAAATAATGTGTCAAATGGGAGTCCGTCTTACAGTCCGAATTCAGCTTACCAGCGAAGGAACCAGCACAGGAAGAGGAGTGGTCACTGGGGTCATTAGGTGGTTCAGGCTGGTGCGGTGGTGGTGCTCTGTGGGGTAGCTGTGTTCTGTGGGGTGGTTGTGTTCTGTGGGGTGGTTGTGCTCTGTGGGGTGGTTGTGCACTGTGGGATGGTTGTGTTTGGTGGGTTGGCTGTGCTCTGTGGGGTGGCTGTGTTCTGTGGGTGGTTGTGCACTGTGGGGTGGCTGTGTTCTGTGGGGTGGCTGTACTCTGTGGGGTGGCAATATACTCACAAATCCGGTGGCGGTCCCAATGCAGCTTCCCTGTCTTGCGGTGGTGTCGGGGCAGAAGCGAGGCTCTGTGCTGCGTGGGGGTTCCGCCGGCATTTCGTCCTAGCCGGAAAGCCCCCCGCAGCTCCGCTGCTGCGACGCGGTGCTGTCCTGAAAGATGGCCGCCGGGGGCCTCCGGTGGCGGTCCCGATGCAGCCTCCCTGTCTTGCGGTGGTGTCGGGGCAGCAGCGGGGCTCTGTGCTGCGTGGGGGGCTCCGCCATTTCGTCCTAGCGCTGCTGCGATGCGATGCCATCCTGAAAGATGGCCGCCAGGGGCCTCCGGAAAGATGGACGCCGCATACTCAAATTCAAATCTCGGCAACAAGATCTCTTCCCGAGATCTCGTCTCCTGATCATGGTTTCAATAAGGATTACCTGTTTATATGTTTAGCCCTCCCCTGAGCTGAACCCCTAGCTACACCTCTGCAATGGCCACTTGGTGTAAGTTAAGCCTCATACTTTATTTTTTCATTATTATCATCTGCAGGATTACATTGACATGTAACACTTTTATACACAGCTAATAGCGCAGGATCCCTAGTTACAATAGGTGATGTCTCAGATGTCCCTGCTCCCTCTTCCTTCACAATGACCTTTGTTCACACATATTAGATACTTCAATATAAAATATATAGTCAGTCTATAGGTGCTATTGTATAGCACAATAGCAAGGTGACATTAACCCCTTATTACCCCATATGCCTCAGCTACATGGCAGTGGAAAGAGAGGGGCTAAGTGCCGGAATTGGCGCATTGTACAGATGGGGCGGCTGGGTGCTGTTATTTTTAGCCAGGGAGGGTGCCAATATCCATGGCCCCTTCCTAGGCTATGAATATCAGACTGCAGCTGTCTGCGTAGCCTTTCTGGATTTAAATTATAGGGGGACCCCACGTCATTTTTTTGGGTCCCCCTATTTTAATAGCCAGTAAAGGCTAGCTGTGGGCTGATATTCATAGCCTGGGAAGCTCCATGGGTATTAATCCCTTCCCAGGCTTGAAATATTGGCAACGGCCGTCGGCTTTCCCCCTCTGACGCAGAAAATTGCGCGAGAGCCCATGCCATTTTTTTCCCATTTTTTTAAAATTAAAGATATTGCGTGAAGATTTTGTGTGTGTGTCTTTAACTATTTATGTACCATTTTATCTATCTATCTATCTATCTATCTATCTATCTATCTATCTATCTATCTATCTATCTATCTATCCCGATTCAAAAAAGCAGATCAGCACTATAAAAAAGCAATGAGTCCGGGTGCAAAAAGCCCCCTAAGACAAGTACCAAACCTTGCATCCTTGAGAAAGGTCTGCACTAGGACTGAAATGTCGCCATTATGGGCTAAAATAAAATAGCTCTTTTTTCACTTACTATGGTGTGCTGCTCCTGTTTTCTTTGGATTATCTATCTATCTATCTATCTATCTATCTACAGTAATAAAAAAGCAGGAACAGCAAGGTCATGCACTTGGGTAGAACAAACAAGATGTATAATTATGTGCTTAATTGTAAAACACTGGGCAAAACTGTCACTGAAAAATACCTGGGTGTATGGGTGGACAACAAACTCACATTTAGTGGCCAATGTCAGGCAGCTGCTGCCAAGGCAAATAAAATAATGGGATGCATTAAAAGAGGCATAGATGCTCATGAGGAGAACATAATTTTACCTCTATACAAGTCACTGGTGCGACCACACTTAGATTACTGTGTGCAGTTCTGGTCTCCGGTGTATAAGAAAGACATAGCTGAACTGGAGTGGGTGCAAAGAAGAGCGACCAAGGTTATTAGAGAACTGGGGGGTCTGCAATACCAAGACAGGTTATTACACTTGGGGTTATTTAGTTTGGAAAAACAAAGGCTTAAGGTACTGCCACACTAAACACTCCCGCTAGCGATCACGATAACGACGCATACTAATGCGATCGCTAGCGGGATTGTTTCTATATCGCTGATAGCGGCTTAACTTAGCGATGTCGTTAAGGACGCTATCGCGGTTAGCGATCTCCTTAACGACTTTAGCGGTACAAAAGTACCGCTAAATCGCTAAGAAAAGGTGCCACACTCAGCGATATATACTTACCAGCGGGGGCGCCGACGATAAAATAGGGTCCGGAACGATGTCAGCGACGAGCGAGATCACAGCAGGATCTCAGCAGGGGCCACGTCGCTGGTAGATGCCACACAGAACAACATCGCTAACGGGATCGCTAAATAGTGACGTTTTATAGCGATCCCGTTAGCGATGTTGTTTAGTGTGGCATACCCTTTAGGGGTGATCTTATTACAATGTATAAATATATGGGGGACAGTACAAAGACCTTTCTAATGATCTTTTTACTCTTAGACCTGTGGTGGGGACAAGGGGCATCCTCTACGTCTGGAGGAAAGAAGGTTTAGCCATAATCACAGACGCAGATTCTTTACTGTAAGAGCAGTGAGACTATGGAACTCTCTGCCGTCTAATGTTGTAATGAGTGATTCCTTACTAAGATTTAAGAAGGGACTGGATGCCTTTCTTGAAAAGTATAATATTACAGGCTATATTCACTAGTTTCCTAGATACTGCGTTGATCCAGGGAGCTAGTCTGATTGCCGTATGTGGAGTCGGGAAGGAATTTTTTTTCCCCAATGTGAAGCTTACTGTTTGCCACATGGGTTTTTTTTTGCCTTCCTCTGGATCAACATGTTAGGGCAGGTTAGGATAGGATATGGGTTGAACTAGATGGACTTAAAGTCTTCCTTCAACCTTAATAACTATGTTAGCACACCGTTACTTGTGAAGGATAGAGCTAATTTATTAAGCCCATAATGGCGACGTTTCGGTCGTAACAACACGGACCTTTCTCAAGCCCGTGTTGTTAGGACCGAAACGTCGCCATTATGGGCTTAATAAATTAGCTCTATCCTTCAAAAGAAACGGTGTGCTGTTCCTGCTTTTTGATTACTGCATTAAGGTTTGGTACTTGCCTTTGGAAGCTATTTTGCACCCGGAATCTCTGTTTTTTGCCTTTTTTGCTGCTTTAAGTCTATTTTTTGATGTATCTACAGTGTATCTATCTATCTATCCCATATCATCTATATCTATCTATCTATCTATCTATCTATCTATCTATCTATCTCCCATATCTATCTATCTATCTATCTATCTATCTATCTATCTATCTATCTATCTATCTATCTATCTATCTATCATCTATCTATCATCTAGGTATCTATCTATCCCATACCTATCTATCCATCCCATATCTATCCATCTATTATCATCAATCTATGTATCTATCTATCTGTGTATAATCGAGTATGGGTTGGACAAATGTAAAAGAGGAGGTTGGACAAGAAATTACATCACAAATCTTTTTTTTGTTAAATAACATATCTTTATTTAGCTTACAAAAACGCATAAAATTCCGCATGGAAAAAACGCATCAAATTCGCATCAAAAACGCACAAAAAACGCACCTTCGTTTTCTGCCAAGAGGTGTGGATTCCGTGCAAAAAATTCCGCAGGCTAATCTGCAACGTGCATATACACCAAAAATCTAGTAATTAGTGTTGAGCATTCCGATACCGCAAGTATCGGGTATCGGCCGATATTCGCGTTATCGGAATTCCGATACTTAATTCCGATACTTTTTCCATATCGTATACCGGAATCGGAAGTTCCCATAATTCTTTGAGAGGCAATGTGATTTTAGTCAGCCAATGAGGAATCCTACGAAGTGTGGGCACATCCTGTAATGCTGCGGTCATCTTAACTAATGGCATGGCTGTGATTGGCTGCTGAAATGATGTCAGAATGCACTATAAAAGGCGCCGCCGCCATTTTAGCGTCACTGTGCTGTGAACTCAGTAAGGGACAGAACGCTACTCTGCTCACTCTGAGGGACAGTTAGATATTGCGATTTTGTGTACTACTGTGCTTGAGGCAGGCTAGTTTACCAACCGCTGTGTAAAGCTTCATTTTGCCAGTGTTGTTTTAACAGCTCTGTGCAAGGTGTGTGTGTGACAGTGCAGGTGACGCTGCAGTTTGCTCTGCATCCACCGCTGTTTGTAGGCATCTGCACGTGTCACTGACTCTTTTTTTTTTATTTTATTTAGTGGAATTGGTGCAGCTCCATTATATTAGAAAAAAATCAAATCTATTAGTGTGACGTGCTTCCATCCGTATACAATACATTGGTTGCAAACACTATAGAAGTACACAAAGGAGCTTTTCACAGATAGTGAATAGTTGTGTTTCAGTGTTCACTGCAGTCTGTGAGGTTTTGATTTTTTGAGTGCAGATCACGCTCCAGTTAGTTCTTCAACCACTGCTGGTTGTAGTCTGCTGAGCGTGTGTCACTGCCTCATCCTTCACATTTTTCTCTAATTGGTGCTGCTCCATTTTAGTGGAAAAAAATCTAATCTATTAGTGTGACGCGCTTCCATCCGTTTCTTAAAACATTGGTTTAAAAAACATTTTGGGGTTACAAAAGGAATTTTTTCAAGTTAGTGAAAAGTTTTTTTCCCGTTTTAAAATGTAGTCTGTGGCTTTTCATTTTGTGGTGCAGTTAAAAGCCCCATTTTGTTTTTTAAAACCCCACTGCCGGTTGTAGTTGTGAGCTTTTTGTCATGCCTAATCCTTCTTTTTTCTCAATTTTGGTGCTGCTCCATTTTTTTTGGAAAAAAAAAATAAAATTCTATTAGGGGGGTGGGGTTTTCCCCCCTTATATTTCATTGGGGTTAAAAAACACTTTAAAGGGGAACCCAAAGGACTTTTCACAGATAGTGTTTAGTTGGGTTTAAAAGTTTTAAAATGTAAGTCTGTGATTTTTTTCATTTTTTGAGTGCATTTTATTTTCCTTTTTAAAACTTCAACCACCCCCGGTTTTTTGTCTGAAAAAGGTGTGTCATGCCTATCCTTACATTTTTTTAATTGGTGTGCCCTTTTTTGGTGGAAAAAAATCTAATATATTTTTTGGGGAGCGTTCCTCCGTCTACAAAAAAATTGGCCCCCCCCCCCCAAAATAAAAAAGTCCAAGGGAGTTTCACATTTTGTGATTTTTGTTTTCCCCGTGTTAGGGGAGTCTGGGCCCCTTTTTTTTTTGTGGTGCAGATTAGCTTGTTTGTCCAAAACCCAAAATGGGTTTTGTTTTCCCCCGGGAGGTGTGTCACTCCCCTCATCCTTCACATTTTTTTTTTATTGGTGCTGCTCCTTTTAGGGAAAAAAAAAAATCTATTAGTGAAAACGCGTTCCCCTTCCTTTTTAAATACATTGGTTGAAAACCCCTTTTTAAATTTTAAAAAAGGGGGTTTTTTTAAAGATTGGAATTTTTGTGTTTCGTGTTAATTTTTAGTCTGTGAGCTTTTTTTTTTTGTGGTAAAAGTTTAAAATTTTCGTTTGTACTTCAACCTCCCGGTTTTGTAGTCTGCTGAGTTTTTGGGGGCCCCCTTTTTTTCCTTAATTTTTTTCTAAATTTGGTGCGCTCCTTTTTTGGGAAAAAAAAAATTTTAATCTATTAGGGTGACGGCTTCCATCCGTATTACAATACTTGGGTTTTGAAAAATTTTAAGAAGTACACAAAGGATTTTTTTAACAGATAGGGAAATTTTGTTGTGTTTCAGTTTTTTTTTTGTTTGGGCCCCTTTTTTTTTTGGGGGAGTGCAGATTGGGGCCCCCTTTTGTCTTCCCCCACTGCGGTTTTGTCGTGGGTGTGTAACGCCTCTTCCTTCACATTTTTTTAATTTGGTGGGGCTCCATTTTGGGGGAAAAAAAAATTCTAATTTTTTTGTGTGACGCGTTCCCCATCCTTTTATACAATACATTGGTTGCAAAAACTTTAGAAGTAAAAAGGGGGTTTTCAAAGAAAAAAAAACATTGGGGTCTGGGGTTTTTCCTTTTTGTCTGTGGGGAAAAAACCAAAAATTGGCCTTAAAATTTTTTGGGGCTTTTTTATCAATTTACCAAGATGAAAAAGTCAGTGAGAAGGGGACGTGGTCGTGGTGGGGGGCCGTGGTATGCAGCAGGGAGGGACGTGGGGTTTTTTTTTTTTTGGTGCTGCCGCCCCCGTGAACAGATCCCATTTTCCCCCCTTGGGGTTCCCCTTTTTCCCCCAATTTTTTTAGGGGGCTAAACGAAAACCCCCCCCCCGCGTAAGGGGAAAAAATTAAAACCCTTTTGGGGTTTGGGTGGCACCCCAATGCATCGACTTCAATCCCCCCCCCTTTTCTCAGGGCACAGCATGTTAAAAAACCTTTTAGTCTATTCACCGCCCGCCAAATTGCCCCGGCAGTCGAGAGCTCTGTAAAGGACCCCGCTGAGTCTCGTTTTTTTTTTTTCAGAATCTGTTGGTTGGAAACGGGGCCACCCCGAAACATTCGGGGGGTGAAGAAGGGGGCCCGTATGCAGTGAGCGCAAAAGCTGTGTCTTTGAATCTAAAGGGGGGGGGACCCCGTCCGGGGGGTCAGCACACCGCGAACGCATCTGATGTTTTATGAGACTCAGTTGCCATTTTTTTTTGAGCTTGGTGGGGCCAAAAACCCCAAAACCAAAAAGAAAAAAAGGGGGGGGGAAAAGGGGGGGGGGGAAGGACCCAAAGGGCCCCGGGGGGAAAAAGGAAGGTGGGGGGGGCAGCCCCTGAGGAAGAGTTTTCCCAAAATTTTTAAAAAGGGGGGAGGGAGGGGCTGACCGCTTCCCCCTAGCCCAGTTTGGCACCCGTTGGGGGCGTTCTTTACAAAAGAAAAAAAGGGGGCCCCCAAAGGGCTTGCTCTGCGTTGGGGCCCTTTTTTTTTTCCCGTTGAAATTTATATTTGTATGAAAAAAAGCAAGCTGTGTAATAAAAAAAAAAAAGGGAAAAAAGGGGGTCAGTAACCTTAAAAAAAAAAATTTTTGTGGAAAAATGTGCGGTAAAAAAACTTTGTTGATTTTTAAAAAACCCCCTGGAGTGTAGGCCCAACCCCCACAGAGAAAAAAAAAAACTTAAAACCCCTGTTGGACCCCCTTCCCCCAGTTCAAAAACAGTGGTAAGGTTTCCCCAAAAGGGTCCCCAAAAGGAAAAACCCCCTTTCACCGTTGTCCGGGGACACTTGTTATTCCCCCCACCCGTTTTAAAATTTTCCCCGTACCCCACACCCCAAAACCACAAAAAAAGCCATCGGTAGGACAGGAAGGGGGTAAAAGACGGCCCTATGGGAAAAAACCCAAACGGGGGCAAGGTTCTGAATGCTGGAAAATTTCAAAACTCCTGCCCCCTTTAAAATTTCTGTCATTCAGGGGGTGGAGATGACAGTTTCCGTAAAATTTAAGGGAAAATTGGGGAGCCCCCCAAAAACAATGTCCCCCGATTTTTTTTCGGGGGCGGGCCCTCCCCGGTTTTTGAAAAAAAAAAAGTTGAGGAAAAAAAATTAAAAAATGCGCTACTAAACGCGTCAGTAGCAAGTCCACCTGACCCCCGATGCGTGGACCAGTACCATGGCCCGGGACGATCCTTTTTTTCAAATTAAAATTGGGTGAATGTTGTGGACCGGGGGGTACAGATCTTGCGAGGGCGCTGTACGTGTTCTGCCAACCCAAAGGGTTTTGCCGGAAAAAAGTTTTTTCCACTTTAAAACCCCTCCTCCTTTTTCCAGTTCCTCAATCATCGTGCAGGACCTTTTTTTAAAGGGTCCCCCTCCACAGGGCCCCCGGGAAAAGGCCCTGATGCAAAAAAATATGAGCACCCCCGGGGGCCCCAAAAGGAAAAGGCCCCTTTCAAATTTAAAATTCCCAGGGGAAAATCGAAGCCACACAGCGGGGGGGGTTGGAAAAAAAAGGGGCAGGAGGCGACGGGGGGGTTTTTCCCGGAAAATTCCCCCCCCCCGGGGATTGGTAGTGTGTGAAAATGGCCGAAATCTGGTGGCAGCCTGGGCCGGGGAAACCTCACAAAAATTTTCCATGTTGGCACATGTGCTCAACTTGGTCGTGCAGAGAATTTTTTGAGGGACTATCGGTTTTTGATCCCCCTGTGCAAAAGGTCCGCCTAGGTGCGCTCACTTGCGATTTTTCCAGCATGGCCAGATGCGCATTGCGCTTAAAAGAAGTTGGCCTTCCCCAAAAAATTTTGAATCTTATGTGACGTATCCCGGGGTGGAAAAAAACGTTTTTTATGTTGGAGCGGTTGTTTGAGAAAAAAAGCCAGCAAGTTAGGAAAAGTATAAGCTGCATCGGCGCAAAAAAACACAAAAATTTGGGCCCCGTCCACACTTCCCTTTAAAATTGAGGGGCCCCCAATATAAGGGGGGCCCAATTTTCCCCCTTTTTTTGGTTTTGCGTTTGATGGTCAACGCGGATGGCGAGTGCAGATTTTTGAAATAGTCCCCCAAAAGGTCCCCCTTTATCCCCCCTTCAAAAAACACTAAAAAGTTTTAAGGGATGAGGTTTTGGAAGAGGTGGAGGATGAGGGTCACAAATTCCACCCCCTTCTGGAAAGTCAGCAAAAAGGTGGGTTCCCCAAAAGGGGGCCTGGGCAGGGCTAATTTGGGGTGAGGAGGTTGGGGAGGGGAGTAATTTTGGAGGGGAAAAGATTGCCAGAGGGAGGTAAAAACGCTTTAGTCATTTTGGAGCGGGGTGGGGTTTTTGCAGAGCAGGCAGAGACCCCCCCTTTTCTTGCAGTGGACGGGCGTTTTTTTTAAATTGGGGGAGTCTGAGGGGGTTGATTTCTTTTCTGCAGTCCCCTTAAAAAACGACCGCCGCACCCCCCAAAATTCTCCGACGTTTTGATTTTTGGGTGTAAAACCCCCCTAGACCCTCGCTACCGGGACAACGTCAAAAGCCTTTAACACCCCTTTAAAAGGGGCGTAAATTGCGGGGTCCCCAAGGGGCCCCAAGGTTTTCAACCCCCCTTTTTTTCTACCTTGCTGCCGGGAGCCGGGGGCTGTATGCTTTAAAAACACCCCCTGTGCGTCAAAAGGGGTGTAGGGGAGCACTGCAACAAAAAGGGGCACACGCAGGGGCCTTGAAGGGAAAAAACCGTATTTTAAAAAAGTGGAAAAATTTTGTGGCGGCCCCAAAAAAATTTCTACCCCAAACCGGGGGAGGGGGCCCTTTCCCCGTCAGCGGGAGGCAACGTACCCCTCAGATGGTGCAGACTACTTGGCTTTTTCTCAGTGTACCCCCAGAGGGGTCTTCCCCATTCAAGTTTTGGGTTTAAAACTGGTTTCATGGCCAGTGCTTACCCCGTATGCTTGGGGGGGTGGGCTTGCCTGCTTTCCGTGTTTTATCGGAGCGCGTTTTAGTGCGGGGGGTGGTGTAAAACAAAACCCTCGCATGCGATATCCCCCGATAATTTTGACCGGCTTCCCCTTTTTGGGGAAAATAAAAAAAAGGGTTTGGTTTTTCGCCAGTTTTTTTCTGTCCTTTTTTAGTTAAATTTAAAATGGTTCGAAAAAGTTACCCCTTTCCCCTTTTTTTGTTCACCCCTTTTAAAAATGAACTCAAAACCCTGGGCCCCAAAATGCCAGTTGCTCTCAGAAGTGTCGTGTAACCCGAAAAAAACCCCCAAGCTTTTTGGGGAGTGGGGTTCTTTTAACCCCGCTTTCCCCCCGCTTTTGTAAAAAAAAGAAGTGTCCTTTCCCCACACAGGGGCAGAAAAACAAAAGGGGCCAACATGCTCCAAATAGGGAAAAACCCCCCAAAACCGGGGTTGTTTGCTAAAAATTTTTTAAATTTTTAAAATTTTCCCCGGCCCAGAATGTAAATTTTTTTGACAAATTTGGAAAAATTTAAAAATTTGTCATCACAGCGCTATCGGGAAATGTCTATTAAAAAGGGGGGGAACAAAAAATAAAAATAGTTTTAAATTTAATTTTTTTAAAATTTAAAAAAAAGTACATTTCAGATTTTAATTTTTGCTTTTTAAGGAATTTATCTGTACCTTTTGTTTTAAAGCACTCAATGGTTTTAAAAAAAACTTAAATTTTCCCAAACTTTTCATCCGAGGTTTATTTTGGGGCAAAACATTTTAAAAACCTTTCTGTTTCCAAATGTAACTTCAAAACCTTATGAACCCCGCATGTAACAGGTTTTTAAGGGGCCAATAATAAATTATTAATCTGAAGTGCTTTTTTGCTTACTAAAATTTTGGGACTTATACTGCAAGTGCTTTTTGAAAAAAACCCCCAAAGGGGGATAAAAATTTAAAACTGGTATAAAGGTATCCAGTGCTTGTTACTCATGGAAAATGTTGATGTAAAATGAAACTCAATTAAGTCAGCGTCAACCATTGGGGCTTGTTAGTTTTTTGAAAATTTTAAAAAGAGGGAAGGAATTTTTTTTGGTTTGTCGGGGTGTAGTTTAAAAATTTTTAAATTATTACTGTTTTTATTTTTTTTGGGCCCCCCCTAGTGGCAATAACGGGGCCTAACCTCACATTTGATAGTCAGCTAATTCCAAAACACGCCCCCCACCCTACGCGGGGACTTGGAAGGTTTTTTTTGACGGATAAAGCTTTGCGCAACCAGACATTTTTTAAAACCCTCAAAAACCTCTAAAAAAAAAAAAATGCGGGGTTTCGCCGCAGGTTTTTATTGACGTACAGTATAACATGGCATTACCCATCGGGGGGCTCCCCACTGTCTGATAGGGGAAAAAAGAATATACCTTTGTTTCCGTAGTTTGTTTCCCAACACTTAAAAGCAAACTTTTTAAAATTGTGACAAACAACCCCTAATGTTTTTTTAAAGGGTTTTTTTTTTTTATTGTACATTTTTTTTGTCATCAATCAAATTTTTGATGGCCAAAATGCTGGCATGAAAAAATTTTGCTATAGAAAGTTATTTTTTTAAAAACTTAAAAAATTGAATTGTCTGTGTTTTGTAATTTAAAAAATTTGCGATGATGATGATGAGAAAATTTTTAAAAACCCCATTGTCTTCACTATTTAAAAGGTTTTTTAATTTTGGGGCCCTTAAAAGTTTTTTTCATAAAAAAAAACTTTTACTTTTTATCTTAAATTTTAAACACTTTTTTTTGTTACCAATTTTTTGGGTGTTGTGTTGTTCCTTTTTTTTTTGGCATGTGCATTATGCGTTTTATTTTTTTTTTCTTTATTTTTCCTTTTTGGGAAATTTTTAAAAAACATGTGTATCTTTGTACCGTGTTAGCCGTAGATAGAAAAATTTTTAGACTTCGGGGAAAAGCAGTGGTTGACCCCTTTTTATGGATAACTGAAAATTTTGGAAAAACAAATTGCAAGCTTTCAAGGCTACTCACGTCTTTAATGGGGGAAAGAAAAACAAAAAATTTTTAAGTTTTCCATTTTTAAAATTCCACAACAGGACACGGAAGGTAAAATAGGTAAGACAAAAAAAGTGACTTAAAATCAGAACTGTTTTCCCCCCCCCTTGGGTTTTGAAATAAATATTAAAACATTAAATTGATAAGGTTTAAAAAAATTTTTTGGGCCCCCTTTTTTTTGGGGGATTTTTTGGGGTTTTCATGACCCTGGAAAGGGTTTTTGACGCAGTTCCTTTAAATTTTTATAGAATGACAAAAAACCATGTGTTTTATTCTTTTTATCAAAAAACAGTGTAAAAAGGGCATGATGAGTTTTTCTAAAAAATTTGGGGACGTTTCTATTTTTGAATTTTTTTTTTTAATACCAGTAATTAAAAACCCCTGATGCTATAAAGGGGGATACAAAAGTTTTTTTCCCCCGGTTTTAAAAATTAAAATTTTTATCGGGGTTTTTGTGGCGTTTTTAAATTTCCCTTTTTCCTTTTTTTTTGCCCGGGCCCCCCCAATTGTCCCCCCCTCACTTGTCTTAGCTTTTTCCTGTGTCCCGTTGTGTGAAAAATATGTGTTTTTTCTTTTTGGCCCTTTTTTCTCTTCCTTTTAGGGGAAAACACCTGAGTTGGGCTCAAAACCCCTTTTTTTTGGGGTTTCCATATTTTCATTTTTTCTTTTAAAATTTTAAAAACAGAGGACTTAAAATAAAAAATATTTTTTTTTTGTAATGAAATTTTTTAAATTTTTTTTTTCGAAAAAAAACTTAAATTTTATTGTTTTAAAAAACATAATTTGCAAGGCCCGTAAAAAGGCAATAATCAATTTTTTTTGCCTACCCCCCCTTGCCCCCGGGCTTAAAAAGCGCCAGTTGTCCCCAAAAAGTGTTAGATGAAAGTTTAAAAAATTTGTGATGTGTTTGTGGGGTTCAGAAAAGCTGCGGGCCCCCCCCTTGTGTTGGCAAAAATTACTGTGCAAAAAACAATTCCCCAAATTAAAAAGTTCATCTGGCCCTTTCCTACCCCCTCCTTGACCCTGGGTTTTAAAAAGCGCCATTTTCCCCGCCCCAAGTGTTAGATGCAACGGGGTAAAAAAAAATGTGTTTTTGTTTGTGGGGTTCAGAAAAACCCCGCTGTTCCATGCTGTGTGTCTGGAAAAAAAATTTTGCTCCCCAACTAAACTTAAAAACAAACGTTTTCTAGGTTTTGGGGCCCAACCCCCCCCCTTTCCCTGGGCTTAAAAAGCGCAGTTCTGCTCGAAGTGTTAGTTGCACAGATGAAAACAATCGTGATGTGTTTTTTGGGGGTTTTAATTTTGGGTTTTCTGTTCCCCTGCTGTGTGTCTGGCAAAAATTACTGCTGCTAACTACAACTTAACCCCTTAAAAAAACTCTTTTTTTAGGCCTTGCCTACACCCCCCTTGAACCGGGCTTCAACAGGGCCCGTTGTGTCAGAAGTTTTTGATGCCCCGATGAAAAAAATTTGCTGATGGGTTTGTGGGTTCAAAAACGCCTGCTGTTCCCCTGTTTTTTGTCCGGAAAAAAAATTACTGCTAGTTTTTAATCATGGTGAAAAAAAGGGGAAATCTCAAAGTGTCTTTGCTACACATAGTATGAGGCTCCCATGATTTTAAGCTTTTAAATTTTTGGAAACGAAAATTTTAAAACCCAAAAAAATGATTTGTCTGTAAAAAATCGGTAACAAAAATTGAAAATATTTTAAAAAGATATGCACATGTCGAAAACAAATGCAAAAAAAAACCCAAAATTATGTATAGGATAAAAAGGGGTCAACCTTGTACTCCATAGCTTAAAAAAACCAAAAAAAAAACCCCCATTTTTGACTCAAAAAACTGCAATGTTGGAAGTGCATAATGGGGGGTTTTTTTAAATTTTTGAAAATTTGCTGCAGTGAAAAGGTTTTACTTCATTTTTCTTCCCTTTTAAAAATTAAAATTTTTACAAGTAAATATAATATCCAATGTTGATTAAGGGACGTGATGAAAAACCTGTAATATTGTAAAAAACCCCAATGATGTAGGAAGGGGGTCCTCTTCTTTTTTTTACTTATATTTGTGTTTTTTTTAAAAAAAATATTTGATTAGAAAATTTTCCCCCCATCATAAAGGCCCCTTATTTTTAAAATGATAATCGCTAACAAAAATATTTTTTTCCTTTTGGTTTTAAATCAAAAAAGGGGGATAGTCACAAAAGAAAAATTTTTTACCTGAAGGGGTTTTCGGGAAAACGACAACTGTTTTGTTTTGGTGAATTATATTTTTATAAAATGAAGGGGGCACCTGTAAAAAGTCGTTTAAAACTGTCCCTTTTAAAAAAAACGCTGTAAAAAACCCCTTTTAAAACGCATTTTTTTGTAGTTGGGTTTTGTAATGGGAAAAATGGGGTGTATGTTTATTTTTTGGAAAAATTTTTTCTGAGTAAAGCGTATGGAAAAAGCATTTTTTGTTGTGGGTTTTCCCCCTTCTTTTAAAAAATTTTTCAAAACCGGGGTGTTAGTCTGCGTCAAAAAGACGAAAAAAGGCTCAATTCCCCCAAGCGCAAAAGCGGGAAAGCCAGTCTGGGGTTTTCCAAAAAAAGGCGCAAGAAAACTTTTCACGTCCCCCTTTTTTTAACTATAAAAAAAAAAAGGTGTAGTAGAAAAAGCACACTTTATTGAGGTACAGTTTTACATCGCCTTTTACCATCTGTGGCTTGCGACTCATTTTTTTAAAACCCTTATTTATCCTTTTTTCATGTTGCAATTTTCCCGTAAAAAAAAATTTTGCTGTTTTCACTATGCATTTTTAAAATTTTTTTTTTTTTTTAATATAAAAAATTGGCACATTTTATCATTTTTTCATGATGAAAATTTTTTGATATTTTTTTTAAAAATTTTAGTGATTTTTTCGCAAATTTTAAAAATTTTTTTTTTAATACTGTTACTTAAAAAAACATTAATGGATTCGGAATGTAATTTTTTTGCTTTTTTTTAAAAAAACCCAAAGCGATTATTTTTAACCCCTTTTTTTGTGGTTTGCATTGCTTTTCAACATGTTTATGTATGGTTTATGTTGTCAATTTTTAAATTTTTATATTTTTTTTAAATAAAAAAATCTTTTATGGTAATAAAGGTTATATTTTCTTTTTGGGAGTATAGACATTTTTAATTGACAGTAAAAAGGGGTTTTTTTGATTTTGTTTTTTAAACATCCTCCTTGGAAATGGGGGGCCAAAAACCCCCAGTTGTTTGGGGGAAGTTTTTGGGGTTGCACAGTTTAAAAAAATTTCTCCGTTTTCTGGGGTTCGGGGAAAGTTTTGTGTTCCCTTCTTGTGAAAAAGGGAAAAAGTCCGCTGGGGCCCCACCTTTTTTTCTTTCATTCCTGGGTTCAACACCGCCCGGTTTTTTTTCGGAAGTGCTGTTGCACAGTCTACACTTGCTCCAGTGACTGGGGGGTTAGTAATGTCGTGTTCCCCTGTGTGTGAACGGCAAAAAAAACCTGCTTTTTCCACCCCGTTTCTTTTTTATCCCTGGGGGTTAAAAACCCCCCCAGTTGTTTTTTGGAAAAGTGTTTGCACAGTCTACAAAAGCTCCAAAAGTTAATGGGGTTAGTAATGTCAGCTGTTCCCCTGCGTGGGGGAAAGGCAAAAAAAAACTGCTGCCTCCACCCCCTTCTCTTTCATTCCCCCGGGGTTTCAACAAAGCCATTTTTTTTTCGAAGTGTTTTTGCACAGTTTTTCAATTTTCCCGGGGGTTTCTGGGGTTCGTAATGGGAAAATGTTTTTCCCTGCTGTGTGGGGAAGGGAATTTGGGGTGCCCCCCCACCTTTTTTTTTCTCATCCTGGGTTACCAACAACCCCATTGTTTTTTGGAAGGGGGTGTTTGACAGTATTCAATTTTTCCCGGGGGTTTCTGGGGTTCGTAATGTTTTGCTGTTCCCCCCCTGTGGGGAAAAGGGAAAAAATCCTGCTGCCTCCCCCTGTTTCCCCCATCCCGGGTTTTTAACAAAACCGGTTTTTTTGGAAGTTTTTGTTAAACAGTTTAAACCCCTTCTCCCCCGGTTTTGGGGTTCAGTAATTTCAAAATTTCCCCTGCTGTTTTGGGACGGCAAAAAGTTTGCTGCCCCAAAACCTTTTTTTTTCCAAAACCCCCGGGGTTTCTACACCGCCAGTTTTTTTTCGGAAGTGTGTTTTTACAGTCTAAATTGGGGCCCCCCGTTACTGGGGTTCCCCTAATGTCAGTGTTCCCCTGCTGTGTGAACGGAAAAAAAATTTTTCTGGCCCCCCATGTTCCCCCTTTTCTTTTCCCGGGTTACAACAAAACCCCTTGTTTCCGGAAGTGTGTTAGCACAGTCTACCCCCTTTTCCGTGTTAGGGGTTCAGTAATGGGAGCTGTTTTTCCCGTGTGTGAAAGGCAAAAAAAACTGCGGCCTCCACCAAAATTCTCTTCTCATCCCTGGGTTACATCCCGCCCCCTTGTTTTCGGAAGTGCTGTTAGCACAGTCTTTTACTTGCTCCTGTGTTTCTGGGGTTCCCCAAGTCAGCGTTCCCTGCTGTGTGAAAAGGGGAAAAGTTCCGCTGCCTCCACCATGTTCTTTTCATCCGGGTTTTTAACCCCAAGCCGTTGTTTCTCGGGGAATGTTTTTTGCCAGTTACACTTGTCCGTGTTACTGGGGTTTTGTAATGTCAGCTGTTACCTGCTGGGTGAACGGCAAACAGTCCTGCTGCCTCCACCTTTTTTTCTTCTCATCCTGGGTTAAAACACCGCCAGTTTTTTTCGGAAGTGGGGGTTAGGGGCAGTCTACACTTGCTCCCCCGTTTTTGGGGTTCAGTAATGTCAAATGTTCCCCCCCTGTGGAACGGCAAAAAAGTCCCCCTGCAAACCCCCCTGTTCTCTTCTCTTCCCCGGGTTACAACACCCAGTTGTTTCTCGGAAGTGCTGTTAGCACAGTTACACTTGCCCCGTGTTAATGGGGTTCAGTAATGTCAAATGTTCCCCGGGGTGTGAACGGGAAAAAGTCCTGTTTTCCTTCCCCCCTGGGGTTTCTTTTTTTCCCCCCCGGGGTTTCAAAAACCCCCCGTTGTTTCTCGGAAGTGTTTTTTGCCAGTCACACTTGCTCCGTGTTTTTGGGGGGTTAGTTTTAAGTCCCCCCTTTTTTTCCCCCCGTGTGGGAAAAAAAAAAAAGTCCTGCTGCCTCCCCCCTGGTTTTTTCTCATCCCTGGGGTTTTAAAACCCCGTTGTTTCTCGGAAGTGCTTTTTAGCCAGTCTAAAAATTGGGTCCTGTGTTAATGGGGTTCAGTTTTTAAGTCACTGTTTTTCCCCGCTGTGGAACCCCGGAAACAGTTTTCCGCTGCCCAAAACCTTTTCTCCTTTTTATCCCCCGGGGTTTAAAACAAAACCCCAGGTTTTTTTTCGGAAGTGCTGTTAGCCAGTCTTTTTTTGCACCCCGTTACTGGGGTTCAGTAATGGGGAGCTGTTCCCCCCTTTTTTGAACGGGAAAAAACCTGCCCCACCCCGGGGTTTTTCTCATCCCCCGGGGTTTCAACACCGCCGTTGTTTCTTTGGGAAAAAGTGTTAGCCCCCGTTACCTTGCCCCCCCGGTTTTTGGGGGGGTTAGTAATGTAGCTGTTCCCCGCTGTTGTGAACGGCAAACAGTCCTGCTGCCCTTTTCCCCCCTGTTCTCTTTTCAAAACCCCGGGTTACAAAACCCAGGTTTTTTTTCGGAAGTTTTTTTTTAGCAAGTCCTTTTACTTGATCCCGGGGTTTTGGGGTTTCAGTTTGTCTGCTTTTTCCCCCCGGGTGAAGGCAAAAAAACTGTGCCTCCCCCCTGTTCTCTTCTCATCCCCCCGGGGTTTAAAAAAACCCCCCGTTGTTTCTCGGAAGTGTGTTAGACAGAAACACTTGCTTGTGTTAATGGGGGGTTCAGTAATGTTTTGTGTTCCCGCTGTGGGGAAAAAGGGAAACCCCTTCCCCCTGCCTCCCCATGTTCTTTCTCATCCTTTTGGGTTAAAACCCCAGTTGTTTCTCGGGGTGCTGTTAGCACAGGGGTACACCCGGTCCCTTTTTTTGGGGGGGTTAGTAATGTTTTGCTGTTCCCCTGCTGTGTGAACGGCAAAAAAACCTGCTGGGGCCCCCAAAGTTTTTCTTCTCATCCTGGGTTACAAACCGAGTTGTTTCCGGAAGTTTTTGTTAGCACAGGTTTTCACTTTTTTGTGTTACTGGGGTTTTGTAAAATAAAATGTTCCCCCCTGTGTGAACGGCAAAAAGTCCTGCTGCCTCCAACCCCTTTCTTTCATCCCTGGGTTTTTAAAAAGCCAGTTGTTTTCGGAAGTGTGTTTGCCTTCTACACTTGCTTTGGGGGTTTCTGGGGGCAGTAATTTTTAAATGTTCCCCTGCTGTGTGAACGGGGAAAAGTCCTGCTGCCTCCCCAGTTTTTCTCATCCCTGGGTTAAAAACCGCCCCTTTTTTTTCGGGGGTGTTAGCCTGTTTACACTTGCTTTGTTTCTGGGGTTCGTAATTTTAAAATGTTCCCCTGCTTGTGAACGGAAAAAAGTCTGGCATCCACCATGTTCTTTCTCATCCCTGGGTTACCAAAAACCCCCCGTTGTTTTCGGAAGTTGTTTGCACAGTTAAATTGCTCCAGGGTTACTGGGGTTCGTAATGTCAGCTGTTCCCCTGTGTTGGGAAAAAAAAAAAAAAAATTGCTGCCTCCCCCCAAGTTCTCTTCTCATCCCTGGGTTCAAACCCCCCGTTGTTTCTCGGAAGTGGGGGTTAGCACCGTTTTAATTCTTCCCCGGGGTTCTGGGGTTCAGTAAAAATCAAAATGTTCCCTGCTGTGTGAACGGCAAAAGTCCCCCTGCCTCCACCCCCGTTTCTTTATCCCGGGTTTTAACACCGCAGTTGTTTTCGGAAAAACTGTTAGAAAATCTACACTTGCTCCCGTGGTTTTTGGGGGGTTAGTTAATTTTTAGTTTCCCCTGCTGTGTGAACGGCAAAAAATCCCCCTGCCTTTTCCCCATTTTTTCTTTCATCCCCGGGGGTTTTAAAAAACCGCCAAAATTTTTTTTTCGGAATTTTTGTTAGCACAGTCTTTTAAATTGCTCCCCCGGGTTCTTTTGGGGGTTTTTTTTTAAAATCAGCTGTTCCCCCCCTGTTTTTAACGGCAAAAGTCCTTTTTGCCTCACCTTTTTTTCTTTCATCCTGGGTTACAACACCCCAGTTGTTTATCGGAAGGCTGTTAAAAACAGTTTAACTTGTCCTGTGTTACTGGGGTTCAGTAATTTCAGCTGTTCCCCCGCTGTTGAAAGGAAAAGTCGCTCCTCCCAGTTTCTTCTCATCCCTGGGTTTTCAAAACCCCGTTGTTTCCGGAAGTGCTGTTAGCACAGTCTAACTTCCCCCCCTGTTTTTTCCCTGGGGTTTGTTAAAATCAGCTGTTCCCCTGCTGTGTGAACGGCAAAAAAGTCTGTGCCTCAATTTTAAAATTTCCGGGGGGACCTTCTGTACCAAAACCGGGGTTCCAAATCCCCTTTAGTGGTTCTCCAGTGTTTTTGGGGGGGTTTGGGGCCCCAGGGGCGGTACCCCGGTTTCCCCCGAAAAGTTCTGCTGGCCCTTGGGTTTGTGATTTGGAGCACAGGTACCCCCCGCTTAGTAACCGTGCCCAAAAACGAAATGGTCCTCGGTTGGCCATTGGCTCTTTTCCTTCTGCTGACCTCCGGGTTTTTGGGGACAGTCGTGGTCCTCTTTTCTTTCTTTGGGGGTCTTTTTTCCTTTTGTACCATCCCGGGTTTTTTCCGTCGGGGTTTTTCCGGCAATCTTTGGGCCCTAGGTGCCTCCATGTCGGTACCCGGGTTTAAATTCAGAATATGCTGGTCCTTTTTTGTGCTTTGGGCACAGGTCCCCCCCCGTTTGTAACCGGGGGCCCAGTAACGTCATTTTGGCCTCGGTTTTGCCTTTTGGTCTTTTCTTTTGCTGCCCCCCCGGGTTCCGCACATCAGCTGGTCTAAATTTTCTTTCATTGGCTCTTGTCCCCTTTGCTCCCAAAACCGGGTTTTTCCGACCGTCAGGGGGTTTTCCCGTCCCCTTTTCCAAAAGGGGTCCATGTGGTATCCGGGGTTCCAGCAAGTTGTTTTCCTTGGTAGTGCTTTGGAACACGGGTTTTCCCCCTGTTATTTAACCCCCGCCCCGAAAAGTCAGCTGGTCTCGGTTGTGCCTTTTGGTCTTTTCCTTTGCTGACCCTCCGGGTTCCGCACAGTCAGCTGGTCCTGGGTTTTTTTTCCTTGGTTTTTTGGACCATCCCAACGGGGGAAAAAAAAGGTTAAGAAAACTAAAGTTTTCAGAAAAAGGGGGGGCAAAAGGGGAAAATAAGCAGAAGATAAAAACAGAAAAAAATTTAAGAAAGGGGCCAAAATGAAGAGCAAAATATTTTTCTTTTAATTTTTTAAAACGAAGAAGACTTGCAGGGTATGGGGGTGGTCCGTTCCTCCTCGGGGTGCCCCTAAAAAAAGCCTGATGCTGCTGCAGGCTAAATAAACCCCGGGCAAATACTGTTTTAATTAAAATCTTTGTGAAACAAAATGGGAAAAGGTAAAATTTTAGGTTTTACAGATTACAAGTAAGGAAAAGTCGGGGCAAAAATAAAAATATGATGAAAAGGATGAATAGGAAAAAGGGGTAAAGAAGTAAAAATTTTAAAAAAATAAAAACTGTTTAATAAGAACAATAAGTAATGTTAAAAAAAAATGAATAGCAAAGTTTTAGAAGTTTTAAGAAGGGTTTTAAGATGAAGAATAATTTGATGAGAAAATGATGCTGCCCCAAGTTTTTTAAGGGGGGAAAATGTGTGAAAAGTTAAAAAGGTGATGGCATGGAAGTGGGGAAAAAGGGGTATTTGCAATTTAAAAAAAAAAGGGTTTAAAAAAAATTGTGTAAAATTTCTTCGTCAACCCCAAATATTTCCTAAAAAAAAAAAAAAATTTAAGTATTCCCCTTGGGGGTTTGGGTTTTTAAAATTTTTGGGGCCCTTTTTTTTCCTTTTAACCCCCCCCAATTTTATTTTTTCATTTTCTTTCCCCTTTTTTTTTATGTACAATTTAAAACCCAAAAAAGGGAAGAATTTTGGTTTTTTTTTTAATTTGGGGATTTTGTTCCCCCAGACTTTTTTTGGGGGTTCCCCGGATCGGGGTCGGGTATCGCCCCTATTTTAGTGAATCGGGGGTAACCCCCTTTGATTCCGAAAATTTTGGATTCGGGAAAAAAATCGCTCAAAAACTATTGTAATTAAAACACTTTTTTTATAGAGGTAAAAGGGGGAAAAAAAAAAGGGGGTTGGGGGGGAAAAATTTAAATATGTAACATGAAAAAGGGTTTTAAAAAAAATTTCCCCCAAAAACTTACCTCCAGTTTCACTTAAAAAAAAAAAAAAAATTGCCCCAAAGGGAAAAAAAAAGCTACAGATTTCCTTTTAACCGAGCTAGTTTTGGGAAAAAATTGCTTTTACCTTATTTGAAAAGTTTAAGGGAAAATTCCCCTTTTTTTTAAAAACCCAAAGGGGGAACATCCAGGCTTCTTTGGGGAAACCCCCCCCTTGGGGCCTTTTTGTTTTTTCAAAAAATTTGGGAGGGGAAAAGGCCGCCTTTTGCAAAATTTTCTTTTTGTTAATTTTTTAAAAAAACCCAAAAATGGTGGGAACCTTATCTGCACCTGCCAAAAGGAACCCCGGGGAAACCCAAAAAAGAAGAAAAGGGTTTTTTTCGTTTTCAAAAATAGTCTTTTAAACTGTCTTTGGGAAGAAATTTATTTTTGCTTTTTTTTGTTAAATTTTGTGTATTCAAATTGAAAAAGGGGAAAATTTTGTTCCAAAAATTTATTTTTTTGAGGGAAAATTTTTCCTTTTTTAAAAGTTTTTTTGCTATATCACGCAAAAGGTGTTTCAGCAGAAAAATTAATTTTTTTAAAACTTGTCTGGAGGACCCTGAGTGCTCATTTGGACTTTTTAAAAACGGGGGGTAAAATTTGTTGCTGAATCCATGTTTCAAAAATTCTTTTTTTTTTGCAAATTTTTTATTTTTAATTTTTTAAAAAAATTATTTCACTGCTATGTATTTTTTTAAAAATTGAAAAGGCTATAAAAGGAAAAATTTAAATTTAAAAAGCTTGGGGTTTTAATTAGTTTGAAAAAACCCTTTTTAAAGTGAAATCTTAAAAATTAAAAAGTCCCCAAATCTTTTAAAATCTGAAAAAGGGGTGTTTTATATTTAAGGTTTTTTTTGGGGGAATTTTTTGTTTTGGTGCAAAAAACTGTCAAAAATTTTTTGGTTATTTTCAAAAATTTTCATTTCCCCGTTTTTGTTTTTTTTTTTTTAGTAGCTTTACTTCTGTATTAAAAGTGGGTTTAGAGTTATAAAAGCATTAAAACAATATTAAACTAAAAAAAGGGTTATTTTACAGTGTGTTTCTTTTTTTTCTTTAGGGGTTTTTTTATTTTTTCCCCCTTTCCCCCCAAAGGGTTGGGGGTTTTCAAAAATTTTTGGCGGGCCAATTTTTACAATTTTTGGGCCCTTTTCTTTTATGAGGTTATAAACTCGGGGCGCCTTAACAAGGGGGCTTCGCGGGTTTTTGGTTTTTTTTCTCGTGACTTTTTGGACTTAAGTTAGGAAGTAAAATTTTTTTCTTTTTTAAATTTCCCCTTTTTTTGAAAAAATGCATAAATTTTCCCAAAATTTTGAAAATTTTGCATTTTTTAAACTTTTAATTTTTTGAGAGATATGGGCCCCTTTTTTTTTTTTTCCCCCCCCCAAAAAAAGGTTTTTTTTACTTTAAACACATTTTGGAACCAAAAATTTTTTTTTTTTAGGAAAATTTAAGGGTTTAAAAGTTGCCAGTGATTTTCAATTTTTAAAAAAATTTAAAAAAAGCCCTTTTTTTTTTGGGTTTTTTGGGACCTTTGGGGGGGAAATGAAGGAAAAAAAATATGATTTTTTAAAAAGAAATTACCCCCTTTTTGGGGTAAAATTTTGGGGTTAAAAAAGGGGGAACAAAAATGGGGTTAATTTTAACCCCTTTTTTTCAAA